>VXAY01006440.1:201914-270527 GCA_013399855.1 Oxyruncus cristatus | reverse complement strand
AAAAAAAAAAAGGAAAACAGAGAGCAAAAGAAATCAGTGTAGCTGGCCTTTGGACCGGGTCCAGTAATGAGTGGTGGTTCCTAAATGTTTTCTGAAATGGAACCAAAGTTCACAACTTGATGGGGGAGTGAGAAACTTTGGAGTAATAAATCAAACCCACTCAAATGGGGCAATGACAGTGCTTCCAATTATTTAACCACAAAATCTCAAACTCCACTTCCCTTCATAGCTCAGTTGCTCTTAGTGAGTCAGGATGTTCTGTCCAGCCAGAAGCCAGAGACTGAAATATCTTCAGGAGTAGCTGCGTGAAAGGATTGTTGGGCTTTTGTTGGTGTTGCTGATTTTTAGTTGGGGGTGGTGGTATTTTTTTGTTCGGTTGCTTTTAAAACCAGTGGCTCAGGCACCAGTGCCTTGTGTGGTCCACAGTGGAGCAGCACAGTGTTGTTCTCAGTCATGTCTTCCCAGTCTTTTAGGCAATATTTGATGGGGTGTAAATGACGAGGAGTTTTAAATGGGCCAGCCAGGTGATCTCGCTGGGTTAGAGCACTACTCAGCTTACAGAACAATGAGTGGCTGACATAGTATGGAGGCAGTAGGGGACAATGTGCAAGAGAAACATTGCAAGGGGTAGGTAATGGACAAAGGCAAGAGAGTCTCTCCTAACAACTTATTTTCTCTTTCTCATACCCTTTTTAATAGAATCTCTACAGATTTTAATTAATATTTCTAATATCAGCACAGAATTCAAGTTTTCTATGTGGTTGCAATTACGGGCTAGCAGGGGATCAGATCTGGCCTTGCGTGCATACCTAACACATTTAGACATCATTTCCTTACGTGATCAAAACTTCTTTGGGACAATAAAATGACGTCAGATAAGTGGTTAACTGAAGTATTAATCATCTCCATGGAAAAGTGCTTGACTTAATGTTATAAGGGTTCTCAAGGTGGGAATTTCAATAAGCCCTTGAGATTCCCTCCAGGCAACCCCTGCTCTGGACAGACTCATTTTTTGCATGCTGGGAGGAGAATCTGGCTGTCACAGATACTTCTGGAGGTTGTTACTGCTGCAGAATTGAGTAAACTATTCATAGATTAAGTATATGTAAATAGTCAGGAATGAACAAACAGGGCAGTCTGTTGCAGTATTTAAGATACGTTACTTAGGATATGGAGTAGTCAGGATGCGGTTTGCAGGTAGTTTAAGACAGTCAACAGAAACAGATCATGCATAAACTGGTGCAGTCACAGTTGGTGTGGGCTAACTGGTTATAAGAACACACCACAGTAGCAGTTCAGGAAATCTCATCAGACTTAGTCAGAGACTCCTTTGTGTCAGTATATGTAATGAAGACCGACATCACCTACCAGACAGGGAATGACAACAAAGATGCAATACATTGATATTGTAACAAACATCCTACCCGTGTGTTGCTGTGCAAGACCACATCATCTTTCCACAACAACTAACACTAGTTCAAAACTGTTTGCCTACCTTGCTGTGAGTGAGCAGAAGGCATAGCTTCTCAGATGGTAAATGGTTCTAGCTACCTCATAGCTGTATTTACCTCAAAAATCTGTTTTTTTACTCCCATGCAACCCCATTCCCTAACTTTCCTTACAGCATTGAATCCTTTACTATCCTTTACACTATCAAGCCTCTACCACAAATCCAGCATGTACTGTACACTTTTATTGTGATGATATCAAAGCTTCTCATAAAAGATTTTACATCCTCCAATCACCACTCCTGAATTCACTTTTAAACTTATACTGCACCCTGATTACATTGCACAACTTGACCCTAGATTATGAAGACAAAGCCAAAATGTACTTTAGCCCATATAATACACATTGGATGCTTTCCTAAAATTCCCATTACAGAATATAAATAGAGATGTGCTGTTTAGTCAGCCTTTACTGTTTGAGAACCACTGAATCTTCATGAAAATTCATTGACAGGCATTGAATTTGGTGTTGTTTGTCTATGGCAACCCTTCATATTGTTATTATGGAGCAGGCATATAATCTTCTTAGCCTGATCCAGACTGTAAATTTGCTGCTTGATTGAATTCTGGTTTTAGTGTTGATGATATCCTGGGATCATGAACATCATAAAAGCAGTTGCCAAGAACTGATCAACTACATGGAGATAGGAGAAGAGTGAATGTCGGGACAAGCAAAGATATGTAAACTAGTGACATGATACCCCATGAAACAGAGAGGGGAAATAAGATTTCTTGAAAGAATGATTCAGATCAAGAGCACTTTAAGGTTTGGAAGTGGCTGTTGTGTGACCCATTATTTTATTATTTTATTTAAATTCAGACAATCTATGGTATGTATCAGGTTACAGAAAAAGATTTCTGAGCCCAGAGAGAAAAATAACTGTTTCACATAATCATATTTTCAATAGCAGCTGATCTCTGAGGTAAACCAAAGATAACTTAGAAAATCTGATGCTTCACCCTTTTCCCTCTCCAATATGTTTGAAGATCCTGAGTTAAAAAATGTTACAAAATACTTCAACCCAACTGACATAAAATAAATTCGAAAGTGGAGAACACTTTCTATTTATTTTTATTGTCTAATTTTCTTTTATTTTTCTCTGTTGAATTTCTCCTAACTTCAGTTTTATTAAAGGAACTAACACTTTTAGATAAATTATTAAAATAGGCAGTTAAATTTAAGCTGATCATAGACATGGGAGAAACAGCAAGGGACACCTTCCCAAACTTTATATCATAAATAGTCTAAATAGTCAAAGAGTTGTGTTTTAATCCCCAGCTCTAGTTTACAACTAGATGTACCTATATTCCACTATAGTAAAGACAAGGAAATATAAAAGAAGTTATAGGTTTAAGCTCCTGAAAGCAGCAGGAAAAGAACATTGCTTTCTAATATCAAGGATTAAGTGATGCTTGAGATTTCTAAACATGAAGCTGAGAAACAATGCTAAGTTTTGCAGCGCTGCAGTCATCTCATAGAAAACAGAACAAATGAGGTAGTATTACAATTCTTGGACAGACCAAATGGTAGGGAAAACTGAGAGATAGATTCTCTCCTGAAATTCAGATTTTAATATTGCCTTGTTCACTGTTTCCATAATTCCCAACTGAAAAACTTCTTTACCGGAAAAATAACTTAAATCTCAGTCCAATAGGCAATTACCTCTAGGGAATAATTTCTCTATTGGTAGTGTATAAGAAATGAACAAGAAAGGTCCTAAATGTTTATTATATATTCTCAGAACCATAGAAACATAGAATGGTTTGATTTGGAGAAGACCTTAAAATATCAGCTGGTCCAAACCCCAGCTATGGGCAGGGACATCTTTCACTAGATCAGGCCGCTAAAAGACCCATCCAACCTGGCCTCGAGCACTTCCAGCGATGGGTCATCCACAGCTTCTCTGGGAAACCTGTTCCAGTGCCTCATCACCCTCACAGTAAAGAATTTCTCCATAATATCTAATCTACACTTACTCTCTTTCAGTGTAAAGCCAATACCCCTTGTCTTATCACTACATCCTTTGTAAGAAGTCTCTCTCCAACTTTCATGTAGGCCACTTTATGTATTGGAAGGCTGCTAGAAGGTCTCCCCTGAGCCTTCTCTTCTCCAGGTTGAACAACCCCAACTCTATCGGTCTGACTTCATAGGAGAGGTGTTCCAGAGCTCTGATCATCTCCATGGCCCTCCTCTGGGCTCACTCCAGCAAGTCCTAATTCTTTATATGTTGAGGGCCTCAGAATCAAGCATAGCACTCTGGGTGGAATTTCATGGGAGTGGAGTGAGATAATCACCTCCTTGACTTGCTGCCAAAGCTTCTTTTGATCCAGCCCAGGATAAAATCAGCTTTCTGGACTTCAAGCTCATAGCATAATGAAGGATGAAACATTTTTCTCTTTTAAAAGGCAAATAAATAGATAATTAGAACATGTAACCCCAAAATTTTCAATATTAACAACTATAAGGTGCCTATAAATTATACACCTTTACAATATAGTTCTCTTAAAACTTTGGTAGACTAAAGAGGAAAATGTTTCTTTAGCAGACTAAAAACAAGTCAGGAAACCATTAAATAACCAATCTGACTTTACCTGACTAGATCAGTTTTCCCTGGTTGTTTTGTCTTCCTTGAATAAAGGTTTTTTGGTGTCAGAACACTTTTCCACAGCAAGTTCACTATGCTAAATCAACTACTCTCTACTAGATAGGGTGTGAATTTTCAGCCAGAAGATTGATTTTTGGTGGACATGTTCATTAGTGCATTAACAAAGGATTTAAAAGACTGTATTACTTTTGGCACAAGTAACTTTTAGTGTTTCAATAAATAAATATAACTTCTGCACATTTCAGTAATGTCAAGAATTTAGTTTTGTGAGTTTATGTCTCAGTAATTTTGCATCCTGTTGAAAAAATGCTATCTTGGGTGAGGAAACCTTAGAAAACATGTAAACCACAGTAGGTTAGAAAAATGCATGAGTGTATAACTGATAATGGTATTTTTCATTTTTACCAAGAACTATAATATTTTTGTCTCAGATCTACTGCTTTCAGATTTAGCAAGGCTGACACTGGATGTTTGTATCAATGACAAGCACTTTAATGTTTTAATTTCCTACTGTTTTATTTTTGTCTTCCTTCGTCTTCCGAGAATTATGGAGTTTGTTTTTAAGATGAGAAAAACATAACACCATCCTTTTTTTATTCATGAATCAATTTAATTGATGCTCCAGAACTGTCTACTCTTATGCATGCAGAGAGAGACAATTACTGAAGCCATATTAGCTACCAGAGATATAATCTATTTTGGTTTGGATTTTTCATAGATGAAATAGTTGATTTTGTACATATATATGTCAACTTTTTAAGACATTTCTGCAACAGTCCTTATCAGTTTTTGGTTTTTTTTTTTACTTATGTTGTGTTTAATTTACTTAATTTCAACAGTGATGCCTAAAGAGCTTGTGATATAACAATATAGTCCTTTTTCAAGAATCTATTTTCATAGGGGGTTTAAAACCAGAGGAGGAAAACTTCCTTTTCACTGCATGAACCTTCCCTTTCTCTTAGTCTTTTTATTGAGATTCCTTTCATCTTAGCCTGCACATGGAAAACCTACAAGCCTGAGGAATGAATGCTGCAGAGAACTATATTCATATTTGGCTGTAATCAAATTGGTTTTATCATACTTTGTTTAATGGCACTGCACTCTGTGTTCATATGGGTCCTTCCAAAGGACATACATGTCCTTTTTTAGGCAGCTGGAATCTATTTTTATGAGCAGAGGCTAGGATCATTTTCTTTTCCCAAGGCCAGGCGTCAGAGACTGTTTGTATCCATTTTATATAGTAATGGATGTTATATCATATCTATGCTCCTTGTGATACCCTGTGGTTGTATCCCATCATAGTGGTTGCAGGTATTGCATGCGCAGAGGTAGAATGTTTTCCAACCTGTTGCAGCTGGAGAGCATGACACTGTCCAGAATATGGTACTGAAGAGGCACAGAGGGTAAAGGGTACCTTCACTTTGAGGGCTTATCCACATTGACTTATTATATCCCGAACTCAAAAAAAAAAAGAATATAAAACCCCAGTAATCATGACAAGCTTAAAACCATAGAGATAGTGACTGATCTAGTTACTCAGCTGGCTTCTTGGACCTGTTTTTGCTTCAGTGTACAGATTTACCTTGAAGCCTGTTGAAAGAAATATAACACAATTTATCTTTTTTTTGTTCTTTTTTGAGTAAAAATCTTTTCAAAATGGACATTAGATAATTTCAAAATAGATAGGGGAAGGTTTTCTCTGTTATTTTATTACAGTATATTACCCTATCGCTTGTTTATTGTCCTGTCAGTATTACATTGTGTAGCATGCAGATGTGCATGGACAAAATGTTAGTGAAATATTTAATAGGCTTTTAGGTTTTCCCTATAAAATCTAGTTCACCTGCCTAATGAGGCTGATCAATTTACTCATCTGAAATGGATGGGATAGGTAGGCTATTTACCTTTCTTTTTTTTTTCTTTTTTTTTTTTTTGATTAAAAAAAAAAAAAGTCAACTGATACTTTGCATTTATTCCTCAGATTTTTATCTGTAGGTCTGTTATGCACCTACATTAACCACTTAACCTGCATTTTTTCCATTTATACGCAATTCTTTCCTACACTTACTCTTTTCATATCTTATTAATTTTAACCTGGTTTTTCAACCTTTTTCCCAGTTCATTTTGAGCCCTCTGAATTCTTATCCTTCCAACACCCTGGTAGCCTTTTCCAGTTTTGTATATCTTAAAATTTAACAAATACACTATTTACTCCATTATCTGATCAACCCTGACAATATTCTGTGGCTGCAGATACAGGTTCTCAGTTTAGTCATCCTTTCTTTGTTCTAGTGAAACAGTTGTACTATTTTTGGAAACATTTTTGCATTTTATAAGAGCTTCCACCAGATTATATTTTCTGAACTTCATTAAGAGAATGTCATGTAAGACAGCATCAAAAACTGCACCAGAGTCAAGACATGACATCTTTTTTGTTTCTTGCCACAAGGCTGTTCCTGTGTCATGGGAGGATATTAGATTTGTTTGACACAGTTTGTTGTTGAAAAAATCATGAGGGCTGTAGGTGTTATATACCCTTGTGTAGGACACTACAATAAAATAAGAAGAAATGGTAAAGTACAGAGGGAAAAACTGTTTTCTGAGTTATGTATGGGGTATTTATTTTCTTCTTTCAAGCTTAGGAGGGATATTGATTTTCAAACTTTTCAGTCTTTCTGAACCCCGTGATTTTCTTTGTCCATTTTGCATAATATATTTCCAGTTTCAAAACAGCTACTTGGAATAGCATCTTGATTGCAGGATAAGTGGAAACATACAACCTTTAAAATGAACACCAACTATTTCTCATTGGTCAGTTGTGTCTGGTGCTACAGGGAGACCAGTGCTTAAATAACTTGAAAATTGGCACCATAGGGAAGAGATTCCACTACCATGGAAAATGAAACTGCAGATTTTGGTAGGTATGCTGAATGGAGTGCAGAATGCTGTGAAGAAATGTGATTCAAAGTATTCTCTACAAAAATATTTTCATCTGGAAAGCTTGGGTATGCATGAATATCCCACAAATATTTCCAACAGAAAAAGTCAAATTTAACTTAAACTGATTAAGCTGACATAGAGCTTTTTCATCTATTACTCCTTCGATTTACACAGTGCTCCCTTTTCAGGAGCATGATATAAAATACAACCTGAAAGTACAAGAAAACAGGAAAGAGGAAGTTAGTCATATTTAAAATGTTTAAAACAATATAATTCATTTTTTATTAAGGATATAAGGATACAAATAAATATGTAAATAAATATGAAGAACATAAATAATATATCCCTACATTAGAATATATGATGAAGATAAACTACATGGAACACAAAATACAATTTTAAAGTGTATGTTGAACATGAAATTAGTATTAAAAATATTCACATCATAACTCCTTAAAATAAAATATCTATCTCATAAGGACTTACATCTATTCTATAGGAATTATTGTTATATTGTGTTGAAATTCACTGGAATATGAAGAAAAAACAGTAGTGTATAATTTCAAGTTTTTGAGTTCAGCCTTTTCCTCAGAAAATAATGCTACATTTATTACACACAGTCCAGATTAAAGTTATCCTTTTATGACCTTTAAAATTTATAGAAGACTACAATTCAAAAGATAAATTAAACTGCTTTTCATGCAGAGGAGGTAATAGAACTAAGGGTAAGAAACCTCTCTTTCCTGAAAACTGCTTGTCTTGCAGTAATACTTAAATTGTCAGTGTCCTTTCCCTGTAAGCAGTATCATCTGATTACTTAGGCAACTTTTTTTTGTTTGTCCTCAGACCTGCTCTACTTAACTGAGAACCCTTGTGGCTGTTAGCAGGATTTGCTTGGAATGTTCTTGCTTGGCGGCACAACGTCTGCTATACTACCAGTCATGAAACGGTCATGACAGTTTGTGAACTTCCTTTAAAAGATTATTGATTTTCAGTAGTGATTTTATTTTTGCACATTTTCACAACTCAAACCCAGGAAATATCAATTATTAATGTATTGGGATCAAGATCATGTTAGTAAAGTTTGCATATGTTGCGGATCACGATATGCGATCACAATGTTCAGCTTACTCAGTAACAGACGGGTGATCATTTGGTCTTGTCTCTAACGTTTGTGACTGTTAGCTATTGTATGTGAACCACCTAATATTAAAGCTGACTTTTCCTTCTCATTCCCTGATTTGAAGGAATTTTTGTAGCAATTAGCTCAGCTTTTACTGTGTTTGGGTTTCCTCATATATTAACATCATCCATCATTAGAAATGCTAAAAGGTGCTTTTCTTCTCCTTAATAAACACTAAACTATAAATATGGACAAGAAATTTTAAAGCAAAGTTAGTAACATAACTTTTCTGGAGAACTTTAGAAAGTCAGGTTAGTCTTTGAGATGTGAATATTTTTGTGAATCTGGGAAAACGTTTATGAAAGAGAAGACTGATATAGTTGCACAGAAATGCAATCTAATTATTCAGCATGATATTAGCCTGGACGAGCTTGATTTTAAATACTTTGCTTTATAAGACAATTTTCTAAAGACATTTATTTTAAAGAATAATTCAAAGTTGATGACAACATAGAAACCTCATCAAGGTGATTTTAAACTGAAATTGGTCTCATCTCCTCATAGCATAAGAACTTCTTTTCACAACGTAGCTTCAGAAAGGCAAACAGAAAAAAACTGTGGAAAGGGAGCAGAAACACTATACATTGAACGATCAAATTAGGGTCCACGCACATGCTGCATCATAAATTTCCTTTGTTCTTTGAAGTGACAAAATCTTAGATATTATTAATTGCTTACAAATGACTAATAAAACTTCAAGTTAGAAAGAAAAGCGCGTTTGGCAGCTGTGTTATGCAAAACATTAATTACCGTGTTCACAGATTTCTAGCTGAATTCAAGGATTCAGTCATTACTAAGACTAGCAATTACCTTATTGCCTATTGCTCTGGGTGGTAAATAACAACTATTTAGCCTTACTGATTTATACATAAGCATGAGAGAGCACATTATCTCTATTTCTTAAGCTACTTGGTGTCATGTAATTTCAAACTCCCTAGATCTTGGCTGGGGGTGGTAGTTTGGTTTGTGTAGTCATTTGACACACTGAAAAGTTTGAGAAATAGGTATTTTTCACAGATAAGTGGAATTTGGAAGAGCAGGCATCATTGTTGGTGGAAGACAAATATTTTCACTGAATTAAGACAGGAATAACCCTGGAAGGAAGGTATTTGAAAGGATGGAGTTGAAGAGCTTAATAGAAACAAAGAGGGAGTTTGGCTGGCTGGCTGTCATGTGTTCATTTGTTTTCTTGAAAACCACAAGGTAACAATTTCATATGGAAAAATAATTTTTATTTTAGTAAAAGTAAGTGTGTAGGGAAGTGTCCTAAGCAGAGACAAGGGAAGATGCACACTTTTTGTTTATGAAAAAGAAATGGTACACGTTGAAAGAAAATAGATAATAGTACAGATTTTATACTCTTTAAAGGTATGAGGAGACTTACAGTTTTCTCTTTCTCAGAATCTTTATTGTTATTTTTCCAAAGAGGGAAACATATGCAGCCTATATTTCCCTCATATAAATACTAAAATAACCTACATTTTGGAACCATGCCCACAGCTGGTGCAATTCTGAAGAGACATATTTCAAAATTAAGGTCAGTTTCTGTGCTCTAAGAAAATGCCCCAGATCTACTAAATGTTATCATAAGTTAGAACTTTTATAAAATTTGCCTTTTTTACAAACATTAGAAAAAATTTTCCTCTGTACTATTTTAAAACTTTCTAGGTCTTTTATTGGGATAATACGTAATGTTAATAAACTTTTTTATTATTTGTTTCCTTAGTCAATCACTGAAATGGTAGAGACTGGAAGGCACATCTGGAGAACTTTTTGTCCAACCTCCCACTAGAGCAGGGTCATCTAGATCAGGTTGCTCAGTACTACGTGAAATCTTTACTTTCCCTATCAAGTGTTTATGGACATGGATAAAATCCCCCTGAGCTTTCACTTCTCCAAGCTGAAATGTCTCAACTCTGTCAGCCTCTCTTTTTTAATAAAGGTCCAGTCCTTTTACTCATCTTTGTGCCTCTTCATTGCATCCACTTTAGTATGTTCATGTCTTTCTCATACTGAATGACAGGGCATTTTTTCCATTTGCATCGAGCAGATAGTTGAGGAAGAGATATATGACAAAAGAAAGAATACAGCTGCCAAAAGTGACAAGTTTAACAGAGCAAAGACTGTTATTGGCCTGTAGTATTATTATGGCAGGACTGCAGTTATATTAAGGTTCTGACAGTAGGTGAAAGTGTCTAGAAATAAGTTAAAAGAGTACAAATCTTTCTTGTATATTAAAAATGCCTAGGTTTTTCTGTATAAGTTCAATATTACAAAAAAATTCCACCTATTACTCAGAAAACATCGAAACAAACAAATGGACAAAATTACCTTTGATACATAATGTGAAAAACAGCTCTTTTTACTGGTTGTTTCTTTATTCCTTAACTGAAATTTATCTCCTTTGCTCAGAAATTGTATGCTCCCCACAAACATTTTGTTTCCAACAAATAAATATCTGTATGCTTTCAAAATGTTTCAACTTGCACCAACTTTTGTCTTTTACTGCCTCATCTGCAGAGGAGAGAACTGTAAATATGGCACAAAGCATTAAAGGGAGCTGATCTGCACGAATCTCTGTCCTTAATTTTCCCTCTACCAGCACTATGGACTTCAAGCAGAAACAAAACTAATGGCTACACCAACAACTTCTGGCCTCTGCAATTCAGTACCTTGTAAAGATGAATAGTAATACACAGTAGACCAAGCAACGAAGGCAACTTGAAATTTAGACATAATCTACTTCAGTCTTCCACAAAATGATGTAACTGTATATACATGGGGACTGTCACATATTTGAAATAGGCTTCCCTTGCCTTGCCTTACCTTGCCTTGGCTTACCTTCCCTTGCCTTGCCTTGCCTTGCCTTCCCTTCCCAAACCTTCCCTTCCCAAACCTTCTCTTCCCTTCCCAAACCTTCCCAAACCTTCCCAAACCTTCCCAAACCTTCCCTTCCCAAACCTACCCTCCTCTCTCCTCTCCTCTTGGCACTTTTAAAAATAGACTTTGATCAAACCATGAATCATTCTTTGTTAAGGGCAAACAGTAAACACACAACAAGACTGTGACCTTGCCATTCATTCTATAGGAGAACAGATAAAAAGACAACTCAATAGGATTCCCTTAAATATACTAGTAGGAATTTGCTTGGAAAGGATGAGAGACTCTGCCCCATGATGCAGCAAAATCACCTAATTCCTTCTGTTTTAGACTACCTATTTCTTTTATTATAAAAGCTTCCATCAGGTTTTCTGAGACCTTGTCTAAAACCCTTCTATATGGGTAGAAACATAAAACAATAATATAAAACAATAAAAAATTTTAATGACATGAACATGTCAGCTTAGTATGGCAAACCTGAAAAAGTGCGTAAATATTGACAGTCTGCACAGAAGTGTTATTTCAATGTTTGGCAAAGCCTCAGCCATATGTAGTTATGAAAAAGTTCATTGTTTCATATTGCACCAGTATTTTATGCACTATTTTAAATGCAGAGAAGTGGAAGTAAATTAAAAGTTAAATCTCATGCATATAAGACTGTTTCTAAGTCCATATATTAATGGGGAAAGTTTGAGAAACTATTATAATGTTCAGATTTTAAGTCTTTACACTGTACTTTAGTCTCAGAATCATACAACATTTTTCATTCAATCTTCCTTTGTATCTCTTCCCAGAAGAATAATTGCTCAAATTAATCTCTGCCTCTCTTGTCATCCTTATTTTTGGAATAGAAGTACAATTCTGACTCTATAGTTGCATATTTTAATAAAAAAGTTTCAGTTAAGAGGCTCTTCAATATAACTTTATGTTTAATTTTAATGAAACATAATTCTTTTTGATAAATTTGTTTAAAACTAGCACTTTAACACTCAACACATACATACATTAGGGGTTACATTGTATTGAAAGCAACTCATACCTTATCAAGCTTTTCTAAGAAGTGATTTTAAATTAACCATTTTTTTAACTAAATTTTTTATCCTGTTCAGATAATTAGAAGATATGATATCAGTTTGCAAAGAAAAGGAAAAAAGTTCTGAAGCCTTTTATGACCTGCCAAAGCTCTCTACTTAGCAAGAGGAATGAAAACAACCTTTTTGCCATCTAAACAGATTAGGTTGGTACCAGAAGCTATTTATGTTCAATTATATTGCCTGATTTATTTAGTGAGTGGGCAGATTTTAGTAATTTGTTTAATAACATAGTAGAATGGTATTTATTTCATGACATAATTAAAAAGGTTGAATTGTATATCATAAACTACTCAGTGCATGCCAGTAATGACATTACACAATTACAGATTTCTGCATATTTCTGTGTGTTCAGCTACATCACTGTGGAAAAGAGATCCAGATTTAAAATATGGCACTTGAAGAAAACACGAGTATGAACTTTCAGTGTGTCTCATAATCCTATCTATGAGTGGTGCTTTGCATGAAAATAAATCCTGAGAAGTTTAAGATCACACCTCAAGGCAGTCTTCATAAAGAAAGATAAGCTCTCAGGCATATACATGGTAGGGAAATGCACTGAGTATAAAAATCAATTACTTAAATTTTTAAAAATTATTTTTAATTAATTTCTTGCATGTTGTATTGTTTTATTTTTAAAAGGACACTTTTCCATCTGTGCTCATTCACATGTTCTATGGGGCTTAGAATTCTTACATGAAACATATGCCCTTTAATAGTCTACAGTCTGTTTTCTATGTTTTTTGCTAAGTGGGAGCATCACCAGCTCCAAGATCTGTTCGGTGCCAGCCTTTACCAGGGCTTTTTGCCATCAGGTCTAGTATTGTCCATGATCTACCACCTATGTAGGAACTATATCCTGTGAGGCAATTTGAGGCTTCTTGTGCAGGCTTACTGTGAGTAATGATATCCTAAGAATGATTAGATTATATGGAAATATATGTCTATACCAATATATACATATATAATAGAATTATTTATCAATAAGCCTATATATAGATATAAGAATATATGAGCATATTCCCATTTGTTTGTTTTCCTGCAAACATTAAAGTTTTTATTCAGTGGAAGCTGTTCCTGAAGGTTGGAACAGACAACTTGGGAAACTGAAAGAATAACTATTGTCTTTTTGTTTTCATTTTAGTGGTGTATTTTATTGTAATCTATTATATGTTCGGGGGAGTTGTTTTGTTTTGTTTTTATGCATAGAAAACAAGAGGGAAGGGAGGAGAAGCATTTCCTTGGTTTTGATATTCTAAGAAAGTGTTTCACTTTAGTTATACCTCTAGCTACTTTCAGTAAAGTTTTGATCAAATGTGTTTTGATCAAATGTATGTTTATTTTTCCTTTGTTTGCTAAAGGACAACACAGCATTTTTATGGTCTTAAAGCAATATTTGCCATTCAGAAGCATACCTAGAAATTTATAATTAGAAAATCTTTCTTAAAACTCACATTTTTTAGAGGTCAAGGATTAAAAGAAAGCTAGTAGTTACATCTGAGTGTTTTTATGTGTTTCTTACCACAAAGGATGAAAGAATTTGCTCTTAAAAAAACCCAACCCAACCCAAACCAAACCAACCAACCAACCAACAACAACAACAACAACAACAACAACAAAGGTTTCTGCACAGCATTTCCTTGATTACTTTTTCACTGTGTAGAAGAAAAAAGGACCCTGAGGTCATGTAAGGGAAACAGAAAAAATGGGTTAGCAGAAATTCATCAATGACACATCCAGACAGAGTGGAAGAGACAACCTGCCTATCTTTTATATACATTCACAACACACACACTTTAAACAGAGTTTGTGAGAAATATTTAGAATTCCATTTTTTTTTCAGCAATTTGTTTATGTCCTCAAAAATCTTATTTTTTGGTATAATATCTTCATAATTAACATTTAAAAAGAAATTTTGCTTCAAGAATATTCAGTTCACTTCTACGAGATATGTTTTGTGCATCAAAGAGGTACTTCCAGCAAAGATTTTATCTTATTTTCTGAATGGAAACACTCAAGTCCAAAGATGGGTCTAATCTATCTGTAAAAGACTAGCTTCATACATATAAGCGTTGTCATTGCTTGGGTTTTTTTTCGTTGTTTGTTCATTTGTTTTTTAAATTCCTGGATTTTGAAATGGACTCATTTTTAGCACAGGTGAAAGATTCAGCTGTTTCATTTTAGCAACCTTGCTCTGAGAAACTTTTACAGATGACTGAGACAGAAAACTCTCCATGCTCCAGGGGATAAGCAGCTCTGAAACAAATACGGTTTTGATGGAATTTCATTGTTATTGAGTATATGAAAGCTTATAACACCCAAGTAAGGCCAATTTCTAGCCCATACAAATTTAAAGTCTAAAGTAACCGTTAAATGTACTGTCATGAATTTCTTCCTGTGTAGAATTATAGAATCTTAGAATAGTTTGGGTTGGAAGAGACATCCAAAGATAAGCTAATCCAGCTGCCAAGCTGCAAATAAGTGTACTTGTTCATTATTATAGGTAATATTAAAGTTTTATTAAAGGTCTTTGAGCTTTATTTACGATAGTTGGTTAAATGTCCTAATTCACTAAGGAGACAAGCAATTCTATGTATTCAATAAATTCAATAGAATTTAAAGTAATTCTAATGGAAATTATGAAGTAATACAGAACCTTCAGAATAGGTGAAAATGTAAACCAGATGCCCTGTTTAATTTTAATCTTTCATTGTCTGATATTCAACTGATTTCTGTGGAATAGCTAGTAGGATAGAGAAGCCTAGAATTATTTGAGTTAAAAGGAAACTTCAAATATCGGCTAATCCGAGCCCCCACGGCCATGAACATCTTTCATTAGATTGTTTGCTCAATGCCCTGTCCATCCTGACCTTGAACGATTCCAAGGATGGCATCCTCACCTTCAATCTGCTCCTCTGTCTCACCACCCTCATCATAAGAATTTCTTCCTCTTGCCCAATCTAAACATAATCAATTTCACTTTAAAACAATTACCCCATGTCCTATTACTACAGGCCTCAGCAAATAGGTTCTCTCCTCTTCTTCAATACTCCTTTGGGTATTGAAAGGTTGTAAGGTCTTTCCAGAACTTTCTCTCTGCCAGACTGAGCATCCCTAAATCTCTCAGCCTTCCTTCACAGCAGAAGTGTTCTAGTCCTCTGACCATTTTTGTGGCTCTCCTCTGGACCTGTCTGAAAAGATCCATGTCTTTCACGCACTGGAGACCCCAGATCTGGATTCAATACTCCAGGTGGGATCTCATGACAGCAGAGTAGAGGGGGGGAATCATCTCTCTTGACTTGCTGGTCATCTTTCTTTTGATGTAGCCCAGTATGCAACTGGCTTTCTGGGCTGCAAACTTACATTGCCAGCTCATGTCTAATTTTTCTTCTGCCACTATCCCCAAGTCTTTGTTGGCTGGGCTGCTCTCAATTCTTTCATTCCTCGGTCTGCCATGTTCCTGGGAATTGATCCAGCTCAGACTCAAAACCTCGCACTTGGCCTTCTCACTCTTTAAGGTTTTCGAGCTGGCAGTGGATGGTGTCCCTTCACTCTAGCAAATCAACTGCACCACTCAGATTGGTGTAATCTGCAAATTTGCTGAGGGTGAAATCAGTTCTACTGCCTATGACAACAATGAAGACATTCAGTAGTCTTTATTCCAGTACGGACTCTTGAGGGACCTTGAGTAAGCACTCATTAGTGATTTTCACTTAGGCACTGAACTGATGACTATAATTCTTTGGATGTGGCTGTCCTGCCATCTCCTTATCTGTCTAACCCTTGTCAAACCTCAGTCTCTTAAATTTCGCAGCAAGAACATTGTGGGAAACCATATCAAACCCCTTACAGTTGCCCAAGTAGATCGCATTCGTAGCTGTTCCCTTGTTCACTGATGCAGTCGCTCTATCCTAGACCACTAGATTAGTCAGACATATCTGCAACTTACGTGATTTGCAGCTGAAACAAACAAAAAAAGATGGAAAGAAGAAAGAATGAGTATAAGCATCGAAGTTTCTGCACAGTATTGTTCAGAAATAAAGTCTGATTGAAATCAGTGAATTTTTCTTGTAAAAAAGGCTCAAGGTATAGATCTTTTGCTTAATCATGTCTCAAATTTCATTAATAAATTATACATTATTAAACATTAGCAGTAATGATTTGTACTTAAATAAATGAAACACATTAATAAAGTGTCTGCTGTGGTGTAACAGAATAGTACACTCATATAATACTTTTTTGAAAGACATGCATGATTGCAATGCTTTCGATTAAAAAATACACATAACACATAATAATTTCAATTCTCAATGTTAGCAGGTAGACACAAAACCTATGCATACACAAAAAATTCTACATGAATCAGGGTAACTCAATGTAACCTCTAGAATGGACAGAAATTAAGAAAATAAAATTTAAAAAAATTTTAAAACAATTACATGTAAAAATATACATCCTCATGATGCAATATATTCTTGGGTATTTCAAAGTACGCCATCATAAAGCACAGCATGCCATTTAGATATCACATCCTGTATAAAAAAAAGAAATCCATTAAAAAAGCCTTATTTGTCCAAAGTGGGTATCAGATTTCTTTCTTTGCAACATGAATACAAGAAGATATTATTCTTTTATTTTTCAAACCGGACAACTGAAGCAGAAAACACAGTAATTTGCTTTTCAACCTCTCCAATGATCCCAAGTGAGCTGATAAATATGTTTCCCTTCAAACAATCACTCCCTATTCGCCCTTAATTTTTCTTTATTTATTTTTAATTATTTAATTTAATAGTTGAAATCAAGTTATTATGCACACAGCTTTACTCTTTTCTATCTATTCTTCTAGACTACATTGCCTCTTTTACTAAGCAGTTGGATATGAGAGCTGCCCTGGGCTTCAGCTATTATTTTGGAGCAAACAGTGAAAATTCCTGAAAGCGTTCTGTTACAGAAGCTTTTCTATAATTCTTTTCAGATACAAAATATTCAGGGAGAAAAAAAAAATGTTTAATTTATTTAAAAAAATAAATTTAGTTCTTTAATACAGTTAATTCTAGACACTAGGTGAGTCAGAAAGCACATGAATAAAGCAAACAATCATGTAGTTTTAACCACCTAGTAGCACACATGGCTAAAGAACTAACAACGTTCTGTTTCTAGTAGACTGATAGCAAATTAGGTAACTTTAGCCTTAGATGCTTATTTGCTCAAAAACAATATTTCTGAGGCTTTGTTAGGTATGTTATATAATTATTATTTATGCTAAAAACTTTACTTCACCAGCTCAATCTCTGAACTTCTAAGGCAGCTTTTTAGTGTTTGCCCCCTGTAAATCTGACCTTAGAAAGGCCTGCATTACACACTAAAACCACTCTTATATTAAACCTAAGGACCATCTCTGTGCAGCAAAAGCTGACAAAGGGGAAGATATAGTAGATCCTTCTGAGGAAGATCTGACATCAGATCCAACATTGACACGGACAGAGGTGATAGTTTTCCTGATTTAGATTAATTTTTTTAATCCTTGAATTCTGGAGTTGGAATATGAGTCTTTGAAATGCTTGCCCATAGAAAAAGTCAAAATTGCTTGATTCTTCATGTGGGCCACTTTCTGTATATCTAAAAGAACTTGAAATAATAATATTTGACATTTACATAGAGCTTTCTATTAACTGAATGAAAGATGACCACAAAATGCAGAACATGGCAATGATATCAGTGACAATCCATTACAACTATAGGACTGTAGGTTCTGGGATAAGAAATTACTAATTTAAGATGTATGCAGTGAGAAAATCATGACTACCTGGAACATCCAACGAACTTGGGTCAGGGCTCTACTCACAGGTCACAACTCCTCTGCTCTTTGATGAGAAGATGTGTTTTTGTCCAGAGTTTGACCCATCAAAAATGTTGATATGAGATGCCATTGGCACAGACTGAGCAGTGGCTGGAGTTCTCACTCACTACCAGACTTAAAACCCACCAAGTGGTATTGCACAAACTGCAGGAACAAAATTAAAGTTTCTGACAATTTGCAAATCCACAAGGCTTAAATGGAAACTTTTCATGAAATAGAAGTTACCTTTCCCTTAAAAAAATCCCATTTTGAAGTTGTGGTGTCATATTTGATAACAATACTTGTTGAGAAGAAGAAGAACAATAAAGCAGCTTCATGTTTCTCTATATTGGCAGGCATTAGGTAACTTTAATATTGTGGCTGTCATATATACAAAACTATGACTTTTCCTGTAACAAGTGGCCATGAAGGACTGAGTGGACTATAACAGTAGAATAAAACTATCCAAGTAAATTTTCAGATGAATGCCCATCCTTTTTTTCAACACAATTTTTAAGTGTAATTTTACTGTGATTGCTTATTTGCACAGTGGCTGGGAATGCCAGACCCTGGCACTGCTCTCAGAGGGCAGCATAGACAACAGCTGTGTGAGGTGTAGTCATGATCTGCTCAGCCTGGTGGAAGAGCTTAGAGATGAAGTAAAAAGACTAAAGTTTTAGGGATTCTGAAGAAGAGATTCACTGGTGGAGCTCCACTCCACTATTCCTTAAACAAACTTAATTCCTTTCTCCATTTTAAATTGATCACTCTTCCAATCTTATATTTCATTTACACAATTGTGTACTGAATTCAATAGGACTGAAAAGTATTACAAGAAATAGATATTTGGGTTTACATGTAGAGGCTAGTGAGCTTGTGGATTTTTTATACTTTTAGAAGTGAAGGCACTAAAAATAGTGGTGTATCACAGCTCATATTTTACTGTACTAAGAACAGTCTTTGCATTATTTGTTAAAATAAGCATAGAATCTCTAATGTTGTTTAAGATGAGCGAAAGATATTCCTTTCTGTGTTTTAAACCCTCTGAAGACCTCTTTGATGATACACAAAACCAGCTCCCCTGCGTGCTTTTGTCTCACCACCTCTTCCCATTCCAACTCCGTCACCCTCCTGCCCTTCTATTGGCCTGCCCTGGTTGTTCAGGCAAACAAAGAGTCTGGAGTAGAAACTGAAGTGTAAAGTCAGCTCTGAGAATTCTCATGCCCGAATTGCTTCTTCCATCTAAACAGGTAGAACCTGCAACTTCACAAAAATATACTAAAATTGGAAGTCTCTCTTCATACACTACAACTCAGCATAAAAGTTGTATAAGGAAAATTGAGGCATAACACACAGATGGTATTTTTTCACTCCTGTAGCATTTTGGCTGCACATCAGAAGCTTACCATGCACGCATAAAATATGCAATATACTCACAAAAAAACTGTTTTATCAAGTTTTGCAACTGAATATTCTCCTCTTCCTGTATCTGAAAGTTCTGGATGAAAGGATTTATTGGCTGAAATTGGTTCATGACCTGTCTCTAGAAAAGAGTTAACTAAACAAATATCTCTAAAGCAGTAGTTTTCTTCAAATACAAGAAATGTGCTTGTTTTTTTTTCTCATTACCCAAACTGATTCTTTATTACTTCATGTTTTTTTGTGTGTTTTTAATCTATGAAAATGCTTTGCTTCTCACCCCTTTGTCTCTATTAGTTGCATCCTGCATGAAACATTCAAAACCCAAGCAAAGTACATCCATTGATTCTATGTTAGATACTCTTCATTGATACATTTAAAATTTCCTAAAAAATAAGTATCTTTTTGAGAAAAGTCATCTTCTGTTCTTCTTATGGAATGTTTCTTTTTACCTCATTTCAGCCATTTCAAAATTCCTATATGTTCTATATTTGCTGAGATTTTCTGCAACCACTGTACTTAGAAATAGGAAAGCTATAGTGGATTTACATAAGCATTTGTCAAAAATCAGAAGTCATTTCCACATTAAATTATAATCTCAGGCACACCTTTTTAAAATAAGACAAGTACTTTAAAGTTAACAGTCTTAAATGCCACTGCTAGTTTAAAACAGAAATGTTCTTTAACATATCTGATTTTTTTGAGAAATGAAAAATGCAAATTATTTTGATACTTCAGCATTTAGATTGTTATAAAAAACAACACAAAAAAGATACTAAAATTTTAAAAAAAATTAAATAATTCAAAATACTACTATAAAATTATTTTGTTTCCCACTTATGTAATATGCAGTTTCTACTCCATAGAAAATATCACAAGAACTGGTCACTGTAAATTTAATCAATTCATGTGTCAAAACACTGACAGCTAAGCACTATCAAAGCCTAATTCAAGCTTTCCGTAATTGAACCTCATCAGTCAGGCAAATGGTTCAGCAAAGATTCTCTTATTTATGTCTTTTAAATTCAACTGCAAAACAAGACAAAAAGAAGAACACGTTCTAAAAAAAGAAGCAGTTTTGATCACCACCACTAATGTGTCTTTTATAGAGCTAGAACTCTATAAACTCCAAGCCTGTGCCTTTTGACACCAGGTTGCTTTGCTGTGGAAAGAAATTTTTTTTTATATTTGTTTATTTGTTACTGTAGCACTACTTCCCAGAGTGCCTTTTGTATTGACAGCACTAAATCATGCTGCGCAAATGGCAAACTGATCTTACAATGATTTCTATCACATCAGATTGCTTCTATTTCTATTTCTCATTCTCTTACTTCTTCCTTGTTTTGTTTTTTTTTTTTTTTATTTGAATGAGTCATACCCTTTTCCATGCCTACCTGCATCTTGCCAAGATTTAGCCACTGTTTAGCAGTACAGACAGGTCAATGCAAAGCTAATACACACAAGTAGGAAAGACAAACTACATCAAGAAAATACTTGCTCACAGCATAATGAGAAGACAGAATTTCTATTTATCCTTTATCTCCATTACATTTTTAGGATTTGTTCTGAAGAGAGTGATCTTATTTTGTTGAGAGAAGATAAACACCTCAGCAGATAAGAAACTGAACTTCTGTTTTGTTCTGTGTTCCTCATCCATTTCTCAAAATTACTAGTTTGTTGTAAAGTGGTTCCTCCTGGAATTAAACATTTGTCTTCTACAAATTTTTGCAAAATGTATTATTATTCTGAATTTCTTCTAAGAAAACAAATATTTTGTTTGAAAATATAAATCAAAGCCAATGTAACAAGTCACATTTTTCATGTAAACTAGACATAATTAGATGAGTGTATGTTATTAAGTATGTCCCAAAAATTTATCAGAAAGCTGTTGAAACCAAAAAATAACTGGATTTGCTGCACCTTCTTTAAAAACTAAATGAGTTATTTACCTCCCCAGACTTTAAAAGAGATAATAAACCATTGTTACATCTAGTGAAAATGATCTTACATGGCACAACTGATTTTGAAAAAACCTGAAGTGGTCAACAGAGCAACTTAATACTACTCTAACATTAAAACAATACTAAATGGCCACCCCCTCCCCAAAAACAAAACAAAAACCACCCCAAAAACAATAACAAAAAAACCCCAACCAAACAAAACTGAACCAAAACCAAACCAGATTCATCTTGGAGGAGACTGAGGGGAGATACCCCTGCAGTCTACAACTTCCTCATGAGGGAAGAGGAGGGGCAGGCACTGATCTCTTCTCTGTGGTGACCAGTGACAGGACCCGAGGATAATGGTCTGAAGTTGTGTCAGGGGAGGTTTAGGTTGGATATTAGAGAATGGGGCAGCTGGTGTGACTCTTGGGGATGGTCCTGTGCAGACCTAAGAGCTGGACTTGATGACTCTGGTGAGTTCCTTCCAACTCAGCATATACCATTCTGTGATTCTTGAGGATAAAAACCAACCAACCAACCAACAACAACAACGACAAAAACCACACAAAACCAAAAACAAAACAAAAAAAACCCAAACAAACAAACAAACAAAAAAAACCAAACCAAAGCAAACCAAACAAAAAAAACCACAAAGAACCAATCCAAAACAAACAAACAAATCCCAATAAAATAAATAGGGGGGAATAAAAAGAAAAAAAAATAATAAAAGAGAAAAAAGCTAAGGGAATAGAATAGAATAGAATAGAATAGAATAGAATAGAATAGAATAGAATAGAATAGAATAGAATAGAATAGAATAGAATAGAATAGAATAGAATAGAATATTTCAGTTGGAAGGGACCTACAGAGATCATCCAGTCCAACTGCCTGAAATTCAGGGCTGATCAAAAGTTAAAGCATGCTCTTAAGGGCATTGTCCAAGTGTCTCTCAAACACTGACAGGTCTTGTGCAACAATCCCCTCTCTAGGAAGCCTGTTCCAGGGTTTGACCATCCTCGAGGTAAAAAAATTATTCCTAATGTTCAATCTAAACCTCTCTTGATGTATCTTTGATCCATTCCTACACATCCTGTCACTGAATCCCACGGAGAATAGATTAGTACCTCCATCACCATTTCCCCTCCTCAGGAAACTGTAGAAAACGATGGTGCCTTTTTTACGTAGCTAAATTTTTCTTTTAATAATTATGTCCAAGAAAAAAAAACTTCTAATTTTATGCAGAAGCTTGTAAAATCATTTTCATAGAGATACAGAAAGGAAGAAGGAGAAATGTTTTACTGGTAGTTTTACATGGTATGCATAAAGGTTCCTAAGGTTTCTTTCTGTTACTTATTTTTTGTCACTAACATCCTTGGCAGTACTCTTAAGAAGTAATGAGTAGGAGAAACATGGGAGCTTCCGTTTGAACGTAAGGAAACATTTTTTAACATGATGTTGACAGATTACCTAGGGAGGGTGCAGAACCTCCATTCTTCAAAAGCTACCTGAAAATGGACCCAGGTAGTCTGTTCTGTGTGGACCTGCTTGAGCAATGGAGTTTGACAGAGTGACATCTGGAGCTCCTTTTGAACATCAACAATTCTGTGATTCTTTGAAGTCCACAAGAACAGAAAAGTGGGACCTGTAGGCCAAAAATTTCCCTTTGAGAGCATCATCCCAGTGAAAAGATTATCTTTGTTTATTGACTCTGTAAGAAGATAGGACTGCAAAGGGTGTTCTGGATCATGGGGTTTGAATTCACATCTGCTGTAGCCAAATACATCATACAGCAATATCCATAAATACATCAATTCTCAATATAACCCCCTCTATATTTTTACAAGTTGCTCCAATTTCTTTCTATCTAAAATATCAAAACTATTAATCTGATTTCAGCCAAGACATTTCATTAAACTCCATTACTTATTTGTAAATTTGGGCCATTCAGCTTCTTCTCATGGTAAATTTTATCCATTCTGTACATACAAAGCATAGCTATAGCCATCTACTTGGCTGCATGTCTGGATTTGCTTAGAAACAGTGGGAGGTATTTGGGTAGTTGTAGGCTTTTAGACTCACTACTGGATTGACCAGTGGAAAACTGCCAGCACATTTCCTTGAAGAAAGATGTAGCTGAAGCAGTTTTCCTCCCTTGTTAACTGAACGAATTTATAAAAACAATATTACACTAATGTGGTTTGGTGAAGTTAAAATACACCTCCTCTGTTTTCACCCTTCTGATTGATATGTATCACAAGTGAGTTCAACAAAGAAAGATATGTTGAAATACCCCTACTCTTTCACATTTACTAGGTCAGTGTCAGCGTCTTGTGCCTCATGGCTTTCTACACTAAAATATAAACTACCAACCTTTCTACTGTTGGTCAGACACCAGCAGGCAATGTAAAACTCCAGGTACAAACCACCTTTCTGCAAGGAACATTTTTTTCTATAAGTTACAGTGAAAACAGGAAAACAAATGGAGTGCACACACAGGAATTTCAAGGTACTTTTGTTTGTGTGTATGCAGACTAAGGAGTAAATCTATTTACTTGAGCAGTACTATTTTTAATAAGCTTCACAACTAGAAATTAATAATGGTGGGCATCTTAGAAATTGAGGAAGTGTGGCATGTGCTGTTTGATGATAAATGGTCAGAGAGATATCCTCTGAAGTGAGCAATCTCGGTGGCCCATATACACTTAGCTTTCTCAGGGCCAGATGGAGAGAAATGGTAATGTAATGACCTTCTCACTATAGATTCAAACACCTGTAATCCAGCAGGCAATGTTGCTAATGTACTGCTGGCCATATAATTGCTGAACAGGTGTCTTCCAGGTAAGAAATGTAGCTGGAATAAGCTTCCAAGGCAAGTTCACTATGAACGTTTTTGAATAAACATAAACATAAATATTTTGGAACTAATGACAATTTCAGTCTGCTCCCTGAATGACATTAAGTTGCAGAAAATGTTGAGTTTATGTGTATATGCATCTATGAGGATTTATATTTATAGATATATATGCATCTATGAATATATATATACATATATATGTATGCATACATATATGTGTGTATATATATATGCATATATATATATATGTATATGTATACCTTTCAGTTTTCAGTTTTGTAATCAGAAGTAGTGCAGGTAATGAAGAAGGAATGTGGAAAGAAAAAAAATGAAGTAAAAATACAGATCATTACCTACCCAATCCAAAATACAATGGAATGAAGCCTGGCTATTAAGGTAATAGAAAACAGACAGTGAACTCTCACCCTGCTTTTAGCAAAACCAAGGATTATGCTTATTTTTAGTGTAAACTTTTGTTCCTTGTTTCTTTTTTTTTTTTTTTTAATTCACCACATTGCCTGCCTAATTTTCTTCCCCTCTATTATTTTCTACAGACATTGTGGTCTGATTTTTGTTTTTGTGGCTGTCATCAGTTTTTAGGTAAAAACTACTTTGGAAGCCTGAAACGATATTACTTTATGGCAAGTCTTTTACAGTACTGCATACTTATAGGGATGTTGTTTTAACTGTATGAAGATATTGAGGTTCAGCTTAGTATTAAGCCCTTTGTGTGCAGAAATGTGCTTTAATGGCAATGCGCACAGTGGAAAGAGCAAGCGCTGATATAATCAAAGCAGTGTCACCTAGGAATACGCACAAATACAGAGAAACATCCAAGTCTCTTCATCCAAAAAAAAAAATGTCATTTCTCTATTTTATTACACTTCCTCTTACAACAAGTCCCTCATTTCCTGGGGTATAGATTTAGGACAGTGAATTTCAATCTTTTTGGATTTGTTGACTCCTTGACAGTTACCCTTTATAGTTGCAAAGCTCCCACATAGCAAATAAAAAGTTTCCCCAAAAGGATTTACTTTTCTTATTTTTATTCCACAGATTGTTTAGTAGTTGCTGGACCACATATTTACCTACAGTGAAGAAAAATGCACATGTTGTCTGTGACTCAGAATGAGCAAGACTTCTTAGCAATGCACAATTTCAAAAGTAATTAGTGCAAAGAATGGCTGTGCGATGACAAAAATTTCCACACTAACAGACCCTCAGAACATGCTCAGTCACCTGGTCTTTTGTATATCTTTTAGGGTACTGGGAGGATGTTCGACATAACTGCCACTGGCTTATTTCTCCCAGAAGTGCAATTTTGAATCCTCATCAGGTATGACTGTAGGGTTCATTATGAGACTGTATCATGTTTCTCTTCAGAGTTCAGGAAATTAGAATGCTGTAACTTATTACTTGAACACTCTGCTGCTGTTGTATCACTGTTCCCTTTGTGCTTCTCTTGCTATTATTTTACTTGCATCCATTAATTATTTCCATTATAACTGTTATATACCCATATAGACCCTCATTTCTCACTTTAAAGGATAAATTAAATAAATGTCTTGCATGTCCTTCAAAAATAACAAGTGATTATCTTTGTGAACCTAAACAAAGTTATTTAAGTATATTTCCTCATTGGTATTTTATTCTATTTAACACCAACCCCCCCAAAAAACAACCAGCTGACCAACCAAACAAAATCAACCAACTGACAAGCCAAAAAACCAGGAAAGAAACCCTCTTAAGAATTGTCTTAACTAATACAGAATGAACCTGTCAAAGATAAGCTTTTAGAACATGCATAAAACCAACTCGTGTTCTATTTACTTGTACAGTCCGTATTTTTTCCTCAAACGGAATATGTATCTGCCTCTTGAAATCAAAAAAAGTCTACAGGTCCTCACAAGGAGTTGTTCTTATTTGGCTGCTTTAAGCCTTTTTTTTTTTTTCAGCTTTCTTTGTGAACCAAGACAAAATTTTTCAGATGGCAAACTAAAGATCAGAGTTTAAATCCGTATCTGCAGCCCATTTTTATTCAAAGAGTAGAGTTTGAACTGAGTTTTCTTTCTCTAAAACTTTTCTAATTTTGTTGAATTCTGTTCAGTTTTCCAAATACAGCATAAGCCCACTTAAAAGCAAACACAAAAATTTAACTCCAAGATATTGTGTTTTCAAGAACCCACAGAAATAGAACTCTAATAAAAGTAAGATATGTGACCTGACAGGATGGACAGCAATTGGAGGCACACTTACAAATTTGATTTTGTATTAATTAACCAGAGGACATTGTTACAGGATTTTTAATATCTTCATCAGAATTTTTTTGAAACTATTTTGTTACACACATATTAGTGGATTATGGTGGTTTCCCCAAAATACTTTTCTTGTAGTAACATGCTAGTTTAAGCATAATTTTAATCACTGAAAAGATCTCAGTTTCAGCATTTTGTCAGTAAAAACAATAGCCCAGTGCTAAGTAAATTCAGATCAAATCCAGAACCAAATATCCACCTCAGTCAGAAGCGATACCTGAATTTACTCTTCTTGCTTGTAGTGTGACCTATTTCTTTTTTGAGGAGGAAGTGATGACATTTCAGCCTTTCCCATCAGAACTGCTCTACTTCATATAAGCAGGTTTTGGGAGAAAGGGAACAAAAGGTGTCTCTACAGTGTCATTTTGAAGTCATTTATTGCAGTCAGAAGAACTGGACTCTACCATCTGAATTGAGTAACATCACCAAGGTATTTTCTTGCTTTCTTTAAAAGCAGAACAGCACTTATTTCAAAGGTTTCCAAAGAGCTTAAAATTATTTAAACTATAGCTCTGCTTGATGGTGAGGAAAAATAACTTCCCATCTTCACCTCTCACCCCCTTGCCGATATCATATTGTTTTTCTTTTTTAGATATTCACAGCTAACTGAAAAATCTACAGCTAGCTGATGTTTTGACAAGCTGTTTTGTTTGATATGTGTAGCGGCGTGCATGTAATTATGTATTTCATAATATTTTTTTGTCATTGAAACAACTATTTTGATGTAACTTTTACCTCTATTTCAATTATATTTATCTACTTACATAAATGCAAGTGGTCCCTGGTCTTTAATAATTGCTTTTCCTCTATGTCTTCATAAACACTGTTTTTTCATCAAGCTATCAAAACAAGCTCAGCATACCATTTATAGTTTTAACAGTTAGAATGTGCAGATGGTATTTCTCAGGTGAATTTTGTTGCAAATTCATGTATCGTTTTGTATTCCCTTTTTTATTCTTTTTCTTTCCTTTACGTACAAAAAAAAAAAATCTCAGCCAAGTTATCATGTTATCAAAATACTGCTTCCCTTCCCCTCCTTTCCTGTAAATTTAAATATGGAGATTAGTGTAAGGAATTAATGATTTTGACCACTCTACTTTCACCAGGTCTCATCTCTGCAATTACCACTCTAGTCCATTCCTGAGATTTGTGCTTGAGGACAGTCCAAACAAATCAGCAACAAGAATACACTGCAGTTTCTACCTTAACTTTCTTCAAACTTCCCTAATAAAGCATATTCTAATTATAAAAATATGTTCTGAAGTATTCATATTTTAATTTCTTTTTTTTTCCTTCATTGTACGAGCTCAGTTTGCATTTCTGACCACGACACCAGTTAATTGTCAGTGAATTGATGACTCCCATCTGCCAGAAACAGGACTAACCTATTTTCTTCTTAGTTCCAAGATAATCTAAGTAAATGCTGCTAATGTTACTTTCTGGGTCTATTATTCAGTTTCTCAGCATATTATGTACATATTATATTATATAGTGAAATCCAGTGCTCCAATTTCGTTTTGTCAGGACTTTATTCCAAGAACTGAGTTAGTTCAAAGCAAGGGAAGAGAGAAAGCTGCCTCTCTGGCTTTAACAGTGTCTGTGAAGTAGCTAAATAGGAAATTTGCAGAAAGGCAAAGGAACAGCAGAAAGAAAAGAGAGAAGATTGGGGATCAAATAAGATGTCAATGACTGAGTACATACAAGAATCAGAAGGTAAGATATCAAGCGAGATATCTGGGGAGTTGAAAGCTATCAATTTAGGGAACTGGAGATAATGAAGACCAGTTTTGCAATGGGACACGAAACAGCATTTGAAAAATATATTAAAAATTATCAGATGTCTTAAAATTTAACAACTGTAAATATTTTAATGAATCTTTTTTATTTGAGATAAAATGTCTTACAATATGATTTTCTTGCACTTAGAACTCATAGAAAAAACATGGAATCACAAATATTATTAGCTTATAAAGAAGTAGGATATTACTTGTTATGACTATCATATTTTCCTAGTAGCTAATTCCATAGTAAAAGATGAAGCTCACACTTGGAAACAAGCCAACAAAAGTCTGCATTTTATAAAAAAATATAGAAACAATTTTAAAAGGAAGACAACAAAAATTCTTTATGAATTCTGCCAACTTCCAAGGAAGAGGAAATTTATTCAGTTTCTAGTGAAGCATGAGAAAGGACAATCTACATGAAAGTTCCTCCATTCCTCAGGAACATAAAAAAGTAGTATTAAAGTATGCTCTGAACAAAATTTTGGAAGAATAAGTCTTTAAAACATGGCTTATGGAGCTAATTGAAGCAAAGGTATAGCTGTGAATGTGTATCAGTAAGAAATCAGAGCTGTGAATGAGGGGCAGCTCATCCATTACTGAAACTGAAGTCTCAGAAATGTAAGTAAAGACAAATGCAAATTAAAGAATCCTAAATGAATTCTCACAATTTAGTAAAGACTAGCAGGTTCATCTACATAAGGTTGTTACAATGCTTTTGAGACTGGAAACAACTGAATTGGATGTGTGTTTGATTTTTCAACACAGTAAAGTATCAGTGAAATATGTGCAATAGACACTGAAATCAAGGCCATTTTGCTGAACTGTATATATTGTCAATCTATTTTGAATTCAATAACAGTACTTTCCAAATAATAGAATTATACTTTTATATATTAATAGGTTTTCTTTCAAAAATATATTTATAGAAACCAGTAACTTTTTGCCAAATCAATACATTTTCATTTACATTAATACATTTATTTCTCAAGTCCAGCTTTTTCCAGTCAGAAGTACTTGCCCACCCAATGCATATTTCCACACAACATATATCCATTCAATTTAACCCAATACTGCAGCATCTGTCATTCTGTTATGAATAAATACAATGTTTTTCTATGGAATTGAATTCATATTATTGAAAACAACATATCTGAAGCTATCACACTTTACATTAAATCAGCATGGTGCAGCTACAAGATTTGTCATTTATTTTTCAGCTTCTGCTGAATGCATACTTCTCTACATATTGAATAGGCAATGTTTTACTGGTCAGAGCTTAGAGCTAGTTGAATATATATATATATATTCAGATGTTTTCCAAGAGGAGCTCAAATGCTTACAATAGTGATGGAAAGCCGGGTCTCATAAACCAAGCAATTTTTCTTTCCTGTAGTCTCCAATTCTTAGGACTGACAGTGTGAGGGGCAAAAGATTTTGGAGACCTACTCCTCAAAATCTTGTTACAATCTCTTTCTCTTCTCTACTTGCCTCAGCCAGTGGAGAAAAAAGTGGTTGTTTTGGATACAGATATAGAAAGTATGAATAGAGATCCCTATTATTTCTATTCACACTATGGGTCATCTCAGACAAAATTTATCGAGGGGAAATCATGATTTTATTTTTTTTCACTTCAAAATAAACATGAGGGTGTGAGGAGGTAAGATACCTTGTTGTAGTTGCCTTCCTGCATCAGCACTTTTGTTGGTACTCTTTCATGATTCCTACACTGATGTATCATTCTGTGTGGTGTCAAAGCATTTTCTGCTGTTCAGGTTTGAAGGTGAGAAAAAGACAAGCACTTTTTAAGTTAAGGTCCTGAGTCACTTATCAGTTGGTACAACATTCATATTTCAAGAAATAGTTGATAGTGCTACATATTTTACCCTTCCCTCACTCCTACAGAAGTTAAAAAGTTGATGAAGAAAGAAATATAATAAAAAAATTTCTTGTTTGTGAACTCTGTTTCCAATTAACAGGAGGGCTATTTTAAATATATAAAGTGTAATTAGGAAGACAACATTTTCTATGTATACTGTTTAATAAAAATGTTTCTATGCTGCTTAAAAGATTTTACCTGGCCGTGGTAAACAAATTAAAACTTGAAGTGACAGCTACAAAAGGAGAAATGGATTTCATGTTGTTTTTGACTCACAATAAATGACTTAGTTTTCCTTAAGTCTTACTCCCACAAAATGTGACTGATTGAGAGGACTTTTAACAAGCCTATATAATAAACCATGAAAAGATTTCAATCATATAATTCTTCAAAATGATTATAACAGGTTGAAATATCAGTTATATATATGGACCTACTTCCATCTCTGCAGCCTTTCTACAGTGGACAGTAATATGCAGGGGAAAAAAACCTACAATTACGTTTTCAGGTAAGGATTTATATTTGCTTTATAATGTTTGATCTTAGGCTGCAGATACTTATTCAATACAATTTCTTACAACTACCATACCAAATGTGATATTAATGATGCTCCACAGTTTTGTGATGCAAATTATAATCTGTTCATGATTCCTGATTGTGGATATGAAGCCTAATTAAGCCTTTTCTATTCAGAGAAACATTAGACATTAAAAGAGGATTTTTTATTAGAAAAGCAAGATCAGTATAAACAATTACAAAGAATTTGTTGCTGAGCAGTCTGAAAATGTAATTTCAAATGCTTTTTATTAGATTCAATTTCGGGGTTCCCCACTGGTTAATTTTTGAAGCACATTTATGAGAACTGCAAGCTTCACAGTGTCCTGGAATCTACTTCTTCATTAAATTAAGATAAATGCAAAGTGGACATACTTTAAGAAACTTTTGCATGGAGAATTTTGCCTCATAAATTAAAATTTTTTGCTAGAAAAATCTTTTCTGCATTTATCCCTAATAAATGTACACTACAGATAGAGGTTAACAAAAATAAATTTTAAGGTCCAGAGAAACAGACGTTTAACACTTTGGTTTTGAGCATTCTTTCTGGAGAACTTAATCTGATTTGCAATATGTTCATAGATAATGTTTCATTAATAATGTTATTAAATTTATTAGAATGGTATTTATTTTCTCTGTATGCTATGTTATTTGGACTCTAGACAAGGTTTGTCTGTACCCAGATATGATAACACTACGAATAAAGTAAAACACATAATGAAGAAACGGAAACTCAGGAATCATTTAATATTCAACTTCCCTGAGTGGACTGTAACATAATTTGGACTGTGGAGGACTGTTACAATACAGTTAACAAAATATTAAAAGAAATGTTGACATTAATCACTGCTCTTTTAAGTTTTGACTTTTTAAAAATGAGCTTGCAGCATATAAAACATTGTACTTAAAAATGTTTATGCTAATGTATGAAGGTTTAAGCAACAGATTTTCTGATGATGGTTGTAATGACGTGGCTTTGGTAATTCTGAATAGTACAATTTCTCTAAACTGAGAAATCTAATGGTAACAAAAACTTTCAATGGTCTGTAATAATCTTTTTTCTCCCTTCACCCTATCCCCCACTCCTGTGAACTGGCAGTCTACTCACTGAAAGTGTTGGAATTGTGTCAGAAAAGTTTCCACCACTGGAGAACATTTTTTTCTTATCTGTCCTCTATATAACCCCATTCAGAGAAGACCTCCATAAAACCCTTTTTTTCCCTGCCTTCCTCCCTGCCCCCACCTCCTTCCCTCCCTTCTGCCCACCCTTCATTTCTTCCTTCCTGACTGCCCATCCTTTCTTTCCCTCTTTCTTTCTATCTCATTCTCATTTTCTTTTTCTGTTCCACTGTCTGTCTTTCTCATGTGGTACCATCAGAAAGAAAATTATGTTGATCAGATACTAAATTATGTCTTCTATATCCAGAACCTTTGAGATTAAGTAGTTATATATATTCAATATCCATATTGGATTTTTACATATATCAATGTGTAACACGTTCATGTTTATGTAATAATATATCAGTATTCATATGTTAGCATTTATCAGTATTAATCAATGCAGAGCTTGGTTTCATGCTTGCAAAAAGTTCTAATTCTATTGGCAATGCACAAAAAAAATTGGAATCAAATTTTCTCATTTGTTCCTCTGTGTTAAATATAAAATTCACTGTGCTGATAGCAATGACATTACTACAGAGTTGAAAAGAAAAAGCTTTAGCAATGAGAAGCTGTAAGTGTATACACTATCCCTAACGCAGTATCCTGTGCCTTCAGAAATTCTAACTTTCCTACATTTTTTTCTGATTCATCTATGCATTCCTACCAGAAATGCTTGTTCCTTGTGGACTTCCTGTGTTGCAGACACAATGTCACAGTAGAAAATATTTTAACAGCTGAAATGAAGAAAAAAAAAAAGAACACATTTAAACTGTTTTAAAACTTTCGAGGTGTAAGTTCAACTTCTTTTTAAACAGTGATTTAGCCCTTTTAATCTATCCTCATGTAACTTATTGCTTTGTATACAAATGTATCTACTTTTTTGCAAGAAATTTCCCCCCCTTCCTCTTCCCTTTCCCTTCCCTTCCCTTCCTAAATCTTCCCTTCCCAAACCTTCCCAAACCTTCCCTTCCCAAACTTTCCCTTCTATCAGGCTTGTAACCACAGTTACAGTTTTCTCTCCCCTGTCCAGCTGCGAAGGGGAAGTGATAAAGCAGTTTGGTGGGCACCAGACATCCAACCAAGGTCAACGCACCACAGCCACTCTCATAGTAAAGAATTTCTAATATCTAATCTAAATATTTTAATTTTGGACCATTGCCTCTTGTCCTGTCACTACTGGTCCCTCTCTGTCTTTCTTATAGAGCCCCTTTAAACACAGAAAGGTTGCACCTGGGCTTCCTCCCGGGCCTTCTCTTCTGCAGGCTGAACAACCCCAAACTCTCTCAGCCTTTTTTCACAGAAGGGTGTTCTAGTCCCCTGAACTATCTAAGTAAAGCAGTCTGCAATTTCCAAATGTAAACCACTGAGATTGTAGTAAGGCTGAATTGAAGCTGAGACATCTCCATGATAAACACGAGGTATTTGAGAAGATACTACAGGAAACGATCTGAGAGCTGCCTAGATGCATTTTGTATGCGTGTCTTCTCCACATGAACTGTTCGGTTTCCCTAAGGAGGTACACAGCTGTTATAAAATAGTGTGCCTGCTATTTTTTTCTTTTCATACTGTGAATTATCTCACTATCAGTTCAGCATAGTCAGGTAATTCTCTTTAAACAGCTGTCAAGAGCATTCATGGTAATTGAATTATTATCTTTTAGGTGATTTTTTTTTTTGTAATTAATATTGAGAGGCAGTATAATTTATCTGAAATATAAAGTTTAAAACAATAAAGTAGTGCTCATAAACCTCAAATTTCACAATATATATCACAGAAATATTTTTAGCCTCTGATTTTAGGGTAAGGCTTGGGAATTTTATTACCAGATATGTATATATTTTTTGTATATGTATTTACCATATAGGTAATGATAAACTGGAGTTAAACTGTAATCTCTGTCTGTTAACTGAACTTCTCAAGGCTACAAATTGAAAAATGAAATCTTCTCTTCTGTGACAGCAACAACAACAAAAAAAGCAATTATAATTTCTGCCCACGCAATATTTTACATAAATCTCATTATGGCATCTGGACAGCTATTACTCTGGTTATTCAACAACCTTGATGAACCCTCTTTTTAAAGATGATCTAGCAGCTATTTTTGGAATAGCACAAAAGTATGTTTTCAGTATGTGATTTTAATGTGTTGCTGTAATTTCTTTCACATTTTTAATACAAATCACTAAAAAACATGTGCCATGGGCCTTATCCCAAAACTATTTTAGTTAATGGAAAGAATCTCTCTGACTCTAATGGATTTGGACCCATTTCTTTATCATTTGGGTAGGTTGCTAAACTCATCCTTTTTCCAAGAATTTTGGAAAAAGAAGGTGTTTTCAAGACTGAATCTGCACTTTATGTTTCGTTTTGCTTTTTTTGTTTTGCTTCAAGGATGAGTGGGAAAATGTCTTTCTGGGGAAATGTAGTGAATTTTTTTCAGTTTCACTATTATTTGTGAAGCTGATAGTTAAAGATATTCAGTGAGTTTGTGCTTGTATATGTTCATACACACACAGAGTAGTATACACAAAAACTCAAGTGTACACATGCATATGATTTAAATCTTTATCATATGAATGAAAGCATTACTTATACACCTCTAAAGAATGAAAAATATTAAAATTTATAGAACACCCCCTCATAATTACTTTAGGTACCCAGGCTATTGATCTACAGACATGATAAAATAATTATATAATTATGACATTATATATATTACCATGAAAGAAGTTAAGACAGATCTCATGGACTGAGGAATAACATACTAAAAATTAGGAGGGAAAAAAAGCATAATTAATTTTGGTTCCTGGATAAGAAAGCTTACTTGAAACTTTGCAGAAACTCATTTGTTTTCTGACTTTTATCTCAAAATGAAAAAGAAAATAATACAATCCCTCTGAGGTAGTTAAAAGGTGTTTTGACAGTGCAGCATATGCAACCAAGCCCTGCCAATGGCTGTCACATCAACATATGCCCAGTGTTTTCTCAGTACAAACTGTTCCTGGCAGCTGCAGGTGATGTTATTACTATTAGAGCAATTTTATGTTTATGCCTTTCCTTGTTTTGAAGCGCAAGTAGAACTGGTGATATAGAAGATTAAAAGTCAAGTTTGTGTTTGCAAGAATGTGTAAGTGGCCTCTTTATTCCAATTACTCCTATGAGAAATATGCACAGTAACAGACTGAATAACTGTTCTAGGCACTTTTCCAGCTTAGGACAGTGCTACCACTCCAGAGGATGTGCTAGAAAATGAGAAGGGAAAAAGTTCTGTCTCTCAGAGAACACCATATTTAAAGAATGAAAAATCTAATAAGGAGGTCAAAATATCTGGTGACTGTAAGGGTAGAATAGCATCCTCCAACACTGGGAAGGTCTAGATCATGCTGAAAAGATACACTGAAAGGATATTAGCTGTCAGGCTAATTGCATTCACTGACAGTTCTTCTGTAAATAAAAATAAGCATTACAGCTTTCAGCATCTACACAGGTTTAACATTAAAGACATTCTAAATATATACATGTAAAATACATACATGCTAAGCACCTAAATGGAGGATTGGCTTTGTAGTAATAACTATCAGCTAAGAAACATCACAGTTCCTTTTGGTTTCATTCTGCTATTCCAGTAGTAAGCAAGTAAAAATCTATAGACTGGTCTTGTGAATTTCTACACCCATGAAGAGAAGCACCACAGCCTAGACTCAGACTAACCTTCATGCTCAAAAGGTGAATTTTTTCATTTGCTAAATTTGTTATGGATGTAGAACTTGCTATTTATGCTGAATCGCAGCACTACTTTGTACAAAAATACACCAATATTCATCAAGAAAATAGCAAACTGTATTCAAGTAAAGTAAAAAAGAAAAAAAAAATTCAAACCATATGTAGTCTTTTTTCAGAAAAAAATTACAACCGAATTTTGTCTGTTGTGTAGCATGTGTCTGTGTCTGTTCAGCAATTATCATATTTACAGTGCTGGAGTCTTCATGACAACTGATCTGGTTAACAGTAAGTATCTAAAACAGATCTTTGATTTGGTGACAGTTGCCCCAAATAAAAGGCAACTTACAAGAGAAGTAGAGAGTTTTTATTAGGCTACCTGGTGTTAGGTTATGTACCCCTAAGCAAGCAGGAGACACAAAGAAAAATTACCTCAGTGGGCGATTTGTGACTTCCTTGTAATGTGTTTGCATATGCTACAGATGGTAGGGGAAAAGAAACAGCCAGCACATGCTGGTAAGCCTGCTGGAATGATATTGGTGCTATTCAGATTGCTGATAAAACATTAGCCCTACACACTAAACAGGGACATTTCCTATCTCTATGCATTGTGATCCTATCTGTATAGGTGGCATACAATTTCTGTATTCCATTTCTCACAGATATGCTGTATATAGTTAAAAGTGTTAGAAGAATGTATAAGAAAAAATACCTTTCTTCTATAAGCTACTGTTCCTTAACAGCATCGTCTGGACTCTCCAAGGTCAACGTTGAAATATATGTGGGGAAAAAAAATAGATACATTTGCAGTTTTAACTGATGATATTGATTAAGATAGAGTAAGAAATGGATTTCAACGTGAATACAATAGTCAAAGAATATTCCCAAGACTTGAACTGATCTCAATTTTTTCAATATCACGGGATTAGGGACCAGTCCAGGTTGCCTGCAGGGAGAAGGTGCTCCAATGTGGTCCTGTGTTCCAAACATCTGAGTTTTAACTGCACCACACAAATTATTGTGTGGATTATCTACACTTGAGGAAATCAGTAAACCTTTTTCTTAACTGAAAGCCAAGATTTGAGAAGATGCCTGTATATCACCACGGAAATACTAGGGATAGCTGAGCTTAATTCTTGTGAAAGGCATTTAATTCTCCTGTCCTTCACCCGTGACTTTTCATCCATCCTCTACTTTTAGAAGAATGTTCCTCTTCTCATATTGCATAAGTCTCCTCACTATTGCCCAGAAATCAGGTGCAATAGAATTGAGTGAAGGTTCTAGCAGAAATCTATTTCTTAAGCTATGAATTTTTAAACAATAATTGAATTTTTTTTGTTTCCTGTTTCATTAGTTTGGATTGACATACTTCCACCAGGGTGTTTCAAGAGGTTTTTTAAAGACACATAATGTGCTGAGCAGTAACTTATGTAATAGCCATTAGAAACTGGATATCCATAAGGATAGACTGGTTTGCCTCAGAATCTACAAAGTTTCAGTATTTTATACCCTACAATGTAAAGACTACAACTTACAGGACAGTGAAAATAAATTTAATAATCAAACTTTTGATGAGGAAGCATAATGTTAAAGTTGGATCACAAAAAAAAAATAGTGCTCTATGTTATATGATTTAAAAACAGAGTGATGTATATTCTTTTTTTATATAGCAATATAATACCAGAAATTAAATATGTTTGTATAGATAGAAATAGATTTCTTGTCTTTTAGAACTGCTCAAATACTGCTTGAACTACAATTGTTTAGGGGAAAATATAATTGTTTACCATTACCAATAACTAAATAATGTAAAATAATAAATAGCCCATTTATTATTCAAAAATTATATAAATTCATAAATTATTGCTTTAAAAATAATAAAAATTATCATTCTCTTTTTTTAAAAAAAATAAAAGCATGTATGATATGATATACGATATATTTGATATTCTGAATAAAAAAGCACGAAAAGGAACATTTATTTATCTTTCTATAAAGACTTAGGAGTTCAGAAAATAATTTTTTAACCATATAGATGAATTGATTTTTAAAGCAATACAGATTTTATAAGCCTTATTATAGATCTTCTGAAAGTTTAAAGGGGATTTAACAAATGCTGCATAGAGAAGAAACTTTGTTTGTTGGAGTTAAAAAATAAAATCTGCCATTGCCTTTCTAGCAACAGGATCAGTTCAAATAATAGTTGGAGACAATTTAAGAAGAAAGCAGTCTATCACTCAACATTGTTTCAATCAATTTATAGATGCTATTATCATGGGAACTAATCAATGTACACATTTTCTTAAAATTGCCATCAGTGGCAAGCATCCAAGAATATACATCAAATATTATTGTTGAAGATAGAGCTCTGCTATTTGAACATTTTACATATAAATAAAGTAAAATAGTTTACATCCAAAAAAGACTGCATTTGTCACATGTGCTTTATAGCTGTCTATTTTGAGAAATATTGACTGCAAATCTTCAATGAATCATGCACTGTTTAACAATGAACTCTTTTTAGAATGCAAAAGGTCTGTTGTACAAATCCATAAATAAAGCAGTGCCTACCATTTGCAATGACAGCCCCACAATGCTGAATAGAGTTATTATGTCCCAAATGCTTAAGAGCAGTAGGATTCACACAAACAAAACCAAGAAGACAAAACCCCTGAAGAGATTCTCTAAGTTATTGTATTGTTAAAAGGATCTCAAAGGATTCGCTAGTAAGATATATGGAGTTTACTTTGCATCTCTCTTTTGCTGATTCATGCTGTTCCTCTTCTGAGGCTGTGGCATTCCATAATGCTGTAAATTTGTGATAAACAAACGAAAAATATCCTTCATTTAATTTAATTCTTTATTTCTCTAGCTGCTAGGATTTTCTAACTGTGCTCTGGAATTTAAGCATCCATTTCCTCTATCCCATTTTTCATGTTTTTATGAACACGTCGCCCAGTGTTTTGTCCCATTATTTTTTCTGCCTGTTTATAAAAGACCTCTCCTTTGGCAGTTTCTGAGAAGCAGATCATCTATCTTTATTACTGACATAATATTCTAATCCATCAAGTTCTTACCTTCGCCTGCATACTCTCAAAGTGCCTTTCAGCAGACAGTTAAGCAATGACAAGACTGGATTCCGATGTTTAGAGAAGCTTTAATGATAACAATAACAACAGCAAGAACAACAACTTTATAGGTAGTACAATTTTACCACCTGCTCACCATGTCATGAGAAAACCATTTATGGAAATTAAATGGAATGGAAAGAAGTTTTTTTCCAAATTTGCCGGATTTAGGTGTGTCAGAAATAATAACACCTCCAGTGAAAGCTAACTGTAAGGCTGTAGTTACTTAATTCAAATGCTCAACTGAAATATTCACAGCAGACTTCTTCAGAAGACACACTCAGACATGTAGAGTTAATTTTGTAGCAAGTGCATATATATCCACTGCAGGTGAAGAAAAATTACTTTACATGTATATTTAAATGTTCAAGATGTTGATCAGATTATTTGGCAATTTTTAATCTTTATTTTTAATCTATACAGTAGGAATTCCTCCTAAGTTAACTAGAGGAAAAGGAATACCTTCAAAACTGGAGGTGAGAAACCTGCATGCTGGTAAGAAATGAAAAGGGTTATAGCAAAGAGTGATTTAATGCTGAGTAATCTGAAACTGGATATACTCCTAGAAGGAAAAAAAAATTACCATAGTCAATTAAGTTAGAATAGTTTGAAAGACGTCACTGAGTATAGAAGAGACTTGTCTTAATCAATATAGTATATTGCTGATTAATTTCTTGATTGTAGAAGTTTTTGTAAGAGTAAGACTATTAGTTCTGCAGCTAGGAATGTCAAATTAGCTCTTCTGACTATTTGTTTAGGAACATAATCTTTTTTTCCTCCTATCTTTTCCTGTTACAAAACAAGATTCATTTCAGTAATATAATTTTTATATGGATTCTAATAATTCACGGTAATATTGACTGATCCAAAAGAGGTTTACTATGTATTTCAGATAAGTAAAAATTTTATTCTTGGGGTTTAGATGTAAATTTAAAGTATTTCATGAGAATTTGAACTCATGAAGAATCTAGAGCTGATACTTTTTTTTTTTCTTTGAATTCTTTGAGTAAAGAAATAACTAAATAAATGAAATGGTTGTTTGATGTCCAGAAAGCAGAATACTGGAAAAATTGTCTAAACTGCATTCCATAATGGCAATTCCAGTGTAAGGTTAAGAAGAATAGAAAACTATTATAGAAGTTATATCAAGAGTAAAATAGATAATATAAGAGAGACAGTTGTTTCAAACAATGATGACACTCACACTGGAAGATGATTCACACTTTATCCAAGAACCAAAAAATCATTTTAATATATAGTGACACTTAGGTTGTCATACCAAATGTTTAAGCTCCTGAATCTGAGAGTGCAGCTGATGAACATATAGCTTTGTAGCTGGGTTCTCAGTGCATCCCCAAGCAATAGATTAGATGTAAGGAAAAAGTGTAGCAGTTGTACGATTCGTGACCAGCAGGGTGCCAAAAACAGTCTCTTGGAAAATCTGATTAAGGAGACCCACTCTTATCCCTGCTAGATTTTCACTTTTCTGGTGAAGTGTTGAGAGATGGAGTGAGACAAAAAAAGTAGAAATATTATTGTTAGGTGATCTAAGTTATTGCAATGTCACTTTTCTGTTTTGTTTTCATAGTTATACCTATTGTCTTGCTGGTCATGGTTACATTATGTTAACTTTCCACCAGATTCTAAGTATTTTTCCCTCTACGTGATTATTTGAAAATAGTTTCTTAAATTATCTTCTGTCTGGTGTTTCCAGCCAGAAGGTCTGAACAGTTTAAAAAATATTTTCAAATTCCTAGTAAACTCTGCCTTTATTGCTTATTTTAATTTCACTTTTATTGTTTATTCTATATTATTTCCCCTCAACCTGCCTAACACACTGTATGACAGCCAGAGAAATGCTGAACTGAAAACACACGGATGTGAAGAGTTAAAGATTTTTGTCTCCTCCAATCATGGACTCATTTCAGAAAATATTCGAGTAGGCTTACATTTACAGATTTTGACTGCTTGGAGAAGCTTAACAGGACAGTAAGGGAAAAATCCAGCGATAAGCTGGAGACCAGCTTAGAAGTGCTCCTAGAAATGTCTGTCCTGGGTACAGCTCCGCATCAGACTCTCCCAGGAACAACTGAACACCTTATGAATAAATCATTGTAATGAGCAGAGAGAAATCTCTAGTGTTGGATTAGTTTCATTAATACCAAAAATGTCTTTATTAGCCCAAGAGTGGATCACATTTAATGTCAAATGAGTGCTATTAGAGTCTCACTTTTTGTAACAGACTCAAGAATAGTCATCATATTTTCTGACAGTGGGTGCTGTAATATAGATGTCCTCTCCATATGGGTGTTATTTAAATGATGTTAGTTAAGCAGCAAACTTAGTGATGCATGCACATTTTAAGAGATGGTGTACTGTACTGTAAGTCTTACTGTGATCATTTGTTGTTACGCTATTTAATTGAGAGAAGTAATTATTCCTGATATTACCTGCCTCTCTGGTACAAGGATGAATAACCTCCAAGCATATATGTAGAACTTCAGAAGAAAAAGTACTTTCGTTTGTGCTTGTCAGGGCTCTGAGAGCACCACCAGCCCTGCCTGTCCCTTCTGCACCCCACAGTGGGGCTGCCTCTCACCCTGGCACAGGGCCCTGTTCAAGCCCAGCATGGGGTCATCAGTCCCTGCCCCAGCCATTTTGCACGGATGTTGGCCTCCAGCCCTTTCTAAAGTATCAGCAAAGGAATTGCTCTCTATACTGGTTTTTACATCCAACCTTGTCTGCAGCTGGTGAGTGTATATTTATTGGGGAAATATGCATTCGACCTTACTGATGGTAGGATTCAGAGAGGAAATTGCAACATCCTGGGTGTATGGGACTTGAGGATGAGAAAACCCCTTGGCTGGGGGGTTTTCTCAACCCCTCTGGCTCCAGGGGGCCTGGATGGAGCAATCCCTTGTCCCCAAAGATAAGGTATTTGTATTTAGCTGCTCTTGACAGAGTTGATGTTTTACCTGACTCTTTCCTGACTTCACATAGGTCTTTTAATTTCTGATTTTTCAGACTTTTTGCCTGCTGGTGCAAACAGCTGGAAATGCAGTGTTTCATTTACTAAGTGCTCAGTGATGGAAGTGGGTGAGCTGCATCTCCTAGTCTTCCACCATCACCTAATGGAGGTGCTTGTTCCCTGTGTACTTCCTGTTGACTTGCTCATAGCCCTTTGCCGACTTTCCTGCAGCCCTAAGACTATGCATACTCCTCCAAGACACCATGGCACATTTTAATGTTGAAATTTACCTCCTGCAGCTTCCCACTATAAAAGGTAATATTTGGGAAAATAAGAAAAATATCTTCATTTCAGAGAACTCATCTTCCAGCCCTTCAAAATTCAGATTTATTTTGTATCTTCTGAGTATTTGCAAGTTCTTAACCTGGCTTCACATTTCTGTTGATGAATTTATTGTTTTCTTCTTTAGCAGTGTGCTGCCATCAGGCAGGAGATCATGGAATCATAGGTATTTCAGGCTGCTTCACTAGGGTCAATACTGATGGATTTTAAAAAGCTGAATGTGGTGCTTTTTTTCTTACTGCATCAAGTGCATAAGACAGATTTTAAAATCTGTCTCCAATACAGAAGTCTATATGGGATCTGTGTAGGAAACCACCACTGTCTGTGGCTGGTAGCAGCCTTAAAATGTCTCCCACTAGAGGCCTAATTGGCAGATCTTGACTGAAAAATCCAGCTTTAGCCCTCAGTCATCCTCTAGGTCAAGGGAGTAAAATAAGGGCGTTCCAAACGCTCATCTAAATGGCTTTCATTGAAGTTTCTTAATGCAATATGCACCAAACATAGGCCAACACAGAGAGGAACAAGTTTTTCATGCAACAGCATTTCACTTAGTTGTCCAAATATATACCTGGAAATCTGGACATCAGTTGCCAATTGTCTCAGTAGCATCCGACTAACTTCCCTGCACTCCATATGCACAGTATTACTTCTTCATAGCCTTCCAGTTGTCTTTCTGTATACTCAGACTTGTCTGAGAGTAAATGAAATACAAGGTATTTCTTGTATCAATGTCAAGGATTTACTTTCCCAGCAGAAAGTGTAGATAGTCCTGAAATATACCCCTTGCTGCAAGTCTTTTCAAGTGTGTCTCTGGAAGCAGTATAGGAGTGCATCCATTGCCTGCTGGGTGTGCAGAGGCAAGTGGAAGTATTTTGTTGGAAAGCACTAACAAGCATGAGATAGCTGGAGCATGGTGTTGATGGTTGTCTGACTCCAAACAGACTCTGAAGTCTTCAAAGACTGAAAATGTGATGGGCTCAACTTCAGCAGGCACTTTGTGCTTTTCTGTGGCCAACAGTACAGGCACTAGCAAGCATGGTCACACTTATATCAGGCATTTAATAGAGCGATTTTCAGCATGAACACAGCAACTGACAGTAGCAGTAACTTACATCTGCTTCTTTGAAATTAATTTTTGCTAAGCGTATTTGTAAAAAGATACATAAATCTTGCAAAACGCAAGTGACAAAGAAATAAAAGACTTTTCATTGGTTTCCATATAACTCTTGACTTCATTCTCTCTGAAATAAAATTGGAATACTATTTTCAAGAATGCTTAGTTGCTAAATGCACTGTTACAAAAAGAGCTCTTGTGAGAAGACTTGACTTCAGAAGACAGGTAGAGAATCTTCTATATTAATTTATCAACTCCTCCCCTCCTTTTTTTTTTAGTATGTTTTTCATTCCAGCCTAAAATTTGTGATGTTCTGGTTTAGTCTTTTCCTGATTTTGAAGATGTTATAAATAATAAAACTTAATTACAGTAAAAAATATTGATCCAGACTGCTTATGCAATATAGTTATGATATTATATTGTTTTAGCTTCTCCCTTTTTCTTTATTTCTGTGCTGATGATAACTTTGCATATCTGGTGTGGTTCATTTACAGCTAGATGAGGCATTGTCAAATGATCCTGCTGCAGTCACATAGAACTTACACAATAAGCATCTGACCAGCTTTATCCTATTTTTTTCACATTGGCCTATTTCTCAGCTTTTCTAATACCCAGAAACACTTTTATCTGATGGCATTACACGGTGAGTGTCACAAAAAGAAATAGAGAAATACATTAGAACCTGTGACTGCAAAGGTTATGTTTGGTATGTATTGGAACTAGTCAACAGCTGTGATAGGAAAAAAACAACATATCAGTGTTCTTTTTTATGTTTAAATTTCCTTTGATTCCATGAGTTTCACTGTTTCATGACTTCTATTAAAAATGCATAAACCTTTTGATTAGTTTGTCACAATGTGGAACCAAACAAGTGGGTATGACAGAATTTAATTTTGCTGCAGAAGAGCCATTGCCTTTGACACAGTGGCTGGGATCACCCAGTGAAAGCCAGAGTAAAGGTTAGGAAATACATCAGAGTCCGTATGGCAGGAGGCATTTGATAACACTTCAAATAACCTTATCCTTGCAATGATTTGAAAACAGGAGGGAAGGAAGGAAAAAAAATGAAACAGCTTGTTCAGAACACGGGAACTACTTTCCAGAAGCCCTTTTTTTTCACTCTTCTGCACCAATGCCTTTTAGTTATTATTTTTTTTTTTCTACTTAATAAATGCAGACTTTCTAGAAGAAAAGGGAAACAAATACGAATTTCTAATATGAAATTTCTCTGATGCTTTGAGTTAAAAATAATTAGAATCTAAAACACAGCCTTCTTAAGTATGTACTGATAGTGACATATATGAAATGATTTTGATAACACTAACAATAAGGTGAACCAAAAAAACATAATGATAAAAACGCTTTCCTTAAAAATGTTACTAATAATGCAGGTCTTAAATACTACATTAGCAGTCCCACTGAGAAAGCTAATGACTTGTCCCATTTATGTATTAGAAATATGTTCTTGTGTAAGACAAAACTCAAGCTATGGGTCATAGACAAAGTGTGGTTCTGCTGGCCAAGGAAATGTAAAAAAATAACAACTGTAGATTTAGGTAGAAATCACTGGTGGTACAAGATCATTTAGACTGAAGAGTCAAAGATTATATTTCCTGCCACCCATGTTTCTCTCTTCTCTTGTTGACTGCAGACTTTTAATCACACTACCCAAGTGACTAATACCATGTCAGATGAAATTTTGTTGCTTAAAATCTGCCATTTTGAAAACATATTCCTCAAAATACATTTGCTTCATGGCATAGATTTGCTAACCTTCCTTTGAGAATCAAGGACTTCAAGGGAAGATTTTAAATAAGAGACTTTGGTGTACTTTTTTGGTAATGTTAATTAATTTCTTAACATGAAATGTAGCCTCAACATTGTAGTAACATAGATATGTGCCTTTAATTTAATCAAAGCTTAGAATTTCTTTGGATGGCCATGAAAGACAAATGCAGTTTCTTGTGACTTATTTCCCAAAGTAGCAATACTGCTTGTTTCTCTTTGAGTTGCAAAAATAATATTACAGAGAACATCATGAATAATGCAACAAGTCTGATTTAACACTAGGAGTATTTCTGGCTTTCAGTATCTGTGAATAGCATATTAATAGCACATATCAGTTTTTATGATTGAATGATAGAAATAACGAGTTGGCACTGAGCCTTTGTGATTACTTGCCAAAAATGGGATCTGTTCACTAAATCTAATAAATTTTATGTCTAAGATTAAGCAATTCAGTGAGTTGGATTGCAGGCTAGAACATTCCTTTTGCTTTATTTTCGATTGCTATGTGAATTTATATGAGACTTGTGACTGGTTATTGTGATGCTCATAAGGAAGTAAAACATTGTTAATTTAACAACTATGCACCAAGTAAATGTAAAACAAATGTATGTCATAAAAATGACATGACATTCAGAAAAATGTGATGACTCTTGTCACAGAAATAAAGCAATATTCTGGTCTTTCTGGTCCCCAGAACATAATTTACAGTCTCTGGTTTGGAAGATAGGACTGAATTTTAGAGCTGTTTCAAGTTACTCAGCAGTATAAATAACTAAAGAGATTACCAGAAGAGGGGCACCAGAAAGCAAAATTTCGTGTTACTGTTTTTCCTTCAGTCCGCACACATAAATATCTTTCCTTGGCAGCAGCCAGCCTGGTTTTAGCTCATGTACAGCAGGAAGAAAAACTGTCTCTGTTCTTCTGGTCACTGCAGCCTGGTGTCCAGAGTTCCAGAGTAACTCTGTCATTTATCCAGATCTGAAGACAGTTTTAAGATAAAGCCAATATTCCTTAAATTCATGTACCCCACCATGAGCATTTCTTTTTAAAATCTTCTCTCATCTATTTGTACTTAGCAAACCTGAAACATGAACCTGATTTATAAAGACATGGAAACAAAGAACCTGTTATATCAAGGTGTTTTATGACACTGAATTATTTTTCTTGTAGAAAATAGGTGAATTACCAGGGCATTTTTGGAACTGAAGTTGAAAATGTAGCAGATACAGTTACCTAATAGTCTGAGTTTCCAAATGACCACAAATGTCACTTAGTCTGAGACCACCTCTGCTTTGAATACTCTTTTACAAACATACTTCGGTCCTGAAATAGGGTCATAAATGCAGAGATAAATCTCTTTAAAATGTAAAGGTTTCTCCTAAACTCTGCAGCAAACACAAACATGAGCACTGTAGTACAGATCAGCAGATGCAAATAGCTGACCCTAATTAGTAACCTGTTCTTGTGTTTGATTTTTTATCCAAGCAAGGAGCAAAAATCTCACCAGGAAATCTTATTTAGGACCCTTGCCATTATTAGCAACTTTTAATGTCAGAGATTATATCTGAATCTGCATTAGGGTGATGTTTTTTCTGCAATAATTTTTGCCCGATAAAGCAAGAAACAAAGACATCAGCACTGTCAAACAGATCTGTCTTTGAAGAATTAAGAAAACCAGAAATAAAATTTTAGAACATTCAGACTATGTACAAAGTTTATATTTTACTTCCTGCGACTAATCAAAAGCCATTTCTATGCCGATCTGTCCACTGCAGTCTGTTTAGAAGACAGAAGTCAATTCAATTAGTTTTCCTCGCCATTACGACAATTAACATTAGAAATAATCTGCTTGTATACCAATACTGAGACCAAACTCAGATATGCATACAGTCTCCCTAAGAAAGGAATAAGTTAATAGTAAATAATTACATGTTATAATTTCTATGGGGACATAGTAGTTGACACTTAACTGTGTGATGATGATGACTCTCCACCATGTGTAATATGAAATCTATAAATTAATTATTACTTGTTGTGCTACTCTACTCCTCCATCAAGCCTAGTATAACCTAGGGGATATGTATGACTATTTCCCATTGAAGCAGCAACGCAGGTAGATCTGAGGCATACATTAATGTAGTTAATTTATTTACTCTGGTCCTTAAATATAGGCTATATCTTACACCTCTCAGGTCTCTCACGGATCTCACTAACCAGTGTGCTCCCAGGAAGCAATTATATGCACTGATTTGAGAATACAAAAAGGCAGGAAGTGAAACACTCATTATTACTGCTGTTTGCCATAGTTCCCTGGAAAGAAACAAACAGTAACAGACAATTTCTTTAGAGGTATTATGTGGTTCCCATGCTTAGTGATAGTCCTTGTAAAAATGTGTACGACTGGGCCAGATGTGCACATGCTTTGTAATCACTGTAAAGGGGAAGATTGCTTCATGTGAAGATAAACTGATTTCTTTCTCATCTTTTCTATTCATGGCTGGTTTGAAAGGTTACTTCTTGATAATGCAGTGAATCCAGACTAAGTGAAAATGGAAATTGCCCACATGTCCATTGGTCAATATCTAAATCTGTGTTATAACTTTGCATTATTGTGGTAGTTTTCCAAATAAGAAATTAACCATATGCTGTAGAGGTGAAGCAGGACTATTCTAGGAGACTCTTCTACCTTTAATCCCCAAACTCCCAAACATTTAAATAGTGTTAATAATGAAATACAAAAGAAACCTCGTCTGAAGCAGGCTTTAGCATTCTTTCCCATCCCTGTAAATCATTTTGTTAGGCCATTTTCTTCTAAACCTCATTCCTGTTCCATTAGGCATAGATAAATAGCTGCTTTCAACCACAACAACCTAGTTTCACTAAGCACAACTATGGATTAAAATACTCCGGGTGTTCCCCCAGCAAGCCAATAATGATTCTAACCAGAAAAAGTCTCTGTTTTATTTGATGCTTTTATTTTGTTTTTTGCATTATCATGTTCTGTCATAGTTACTGTAAACATTTGAGTTTTTTCTTCTAAAAGGTGTTAGGAAATCAGAAGGCATTATGTGCTTTGGTGTATTTTTACTTATAGGGAAAAGCCAACAGAGAACAGAATAAAACCTCTAGTGTATCTGAATGTGAAGAATATAATGTGGACAGTTTCATGTAACTTAAAGCACAAAATAGTAGAAAGCTTTGATTTGCAGCTAAAATACTTTTTCTTTTCTGTTCTTTTGGGAAATAGCATGGAAACTAATTCTGGCCAGTCTATGGGCTTTCCAGTGGCCATTTTATTGCCAGTTGTATTTCATTTGCCTGTGAGAGACTACATTCGAAATGTGAATGGAATCCTCTATACAAAGAAAAGCCATAAGTGCAGTATCTTGAAACTTTTATCTGTAAAGTCCAGTTTAAAGGTCACTGTGTTGTCAGCACATACACATTTAAAATCTTTAGAACTCAGGTTTCCTTTTCCCATTTTTCTCAAAGATTGCAAAGGCCACTTCTCTGAGATCCTTTTCTTCTTATAAGTCAGAGCTCTGTTCACTTTCCTCAATTGCTAATTGATTCTGACATTTCCTTTTGAGTTGTGATTGCTTTCTGCAGTTTTGCACAGGTCCACCTTGCTTTCTTTCTGGGAGATATTGTGGTTTAACTCCTGACAGTAACTAAATACCACACAACCACTCACTCATCACCCCACTGCAAGATTGGGAGAATCAAAAAAAGGTAAAACCCATGGGTTGAGATAGGAATAGTTTAATAATTGGAAAAAAGTAAAATAATAGAATAATAATGACAATAGCAATGACAAATAATAACCATTTCAGTAGCAAGAATAATAATAAACAATAATAAGCAATAAACAATAACAATAATTGCACATAATTGTAATGAAAAGGGCGACAAAGAGAGAGTAATAAAATCCAAGACAGACACATGATGCCCATTACAATTGCTCACTACCCACTGACCGATGCTCAGTCCATCCCACTGGTGAGCAGCAATCAGCCCCTCCCAGCCAACTCCCCCCAGTTTATATACTGAGCATGACATCCTGTGGTATGGAATATCCTTTTGGCCAGTTTGGGTCAGCTGTGCTGGTTTGGGTCCTTCTTGGCTTCTTGTGCAACTTTGCACTGGGCAGAGCATGAAACACTAAAAAGTCCTTGACTTAGGGTAAGTACCACTCAACAACAACTAAAACATCAGTGTGTTATCAATGCTATTCTCATCCTAAATTCAGCACTTAACAGCTACGAGGAAGAAAATTAACTCTACGGGTAGTGTTATCTGTCCTGAAACCAGGATGGGAGAAATTAAAGGATCAGATGCAATCTATCCTCCCAGCTGAAAGTAAGAATTCAAAAGGGATGAGAATAGCAAGCCATTGCTACAAGATATATTTATCTTCCAATGTGAATACTTCACAAAAGGAGGCATAGGCTTCAGTATGCTACTTCTACTGTCATATATCCCAACTTTAAACTTTGTAAATTTCTGCACACTCAAAAATCTGAATATTAATTTTCAACACAGTACTGAGCTGCAAAAAATACAGGAGTATAACTATGTGTTATACAAATAAAATATGAGTCAATGGTCTTAATTTTTATTATTACTATTTTAATTCTATGAGAAAAATATCTATAGATATCTATAGTTATTTTACATCATTATATCATTACTGAGAATATAAAGGTACCTCTTGGGTATAAACTGTAAAAGGTCAGTTTTCACATGTTCATCTCTTAATATTTTAGCAAATGTGTTTTAACTTTGTGATGCTATTTTCTAAACCATCCTCAGAGTCGTAAAACACTGTGGTATATCTGGTTGTTGCTACCAGATGCTCTGTGTGGGAAATGTAGAATTTTATTTAATACCTCCTCAGAGATAGCAAACAGATGGTTTAATGCACTCTTAAAGTGTTTGTGCTTGAGATTCAATCATTTTTGTTCAGTTAACAGCTGATCACTACTTTCAGGATAAAATGATGTAACATTTCTGATCTTAAGGCCATAGACTGATGCAGGCTAACATATAAGCATTGTTACACAGTTTGATTAAGATTCCACTTTTGTTTAAGATTTCCATTTCCCCTGCCCACTGGCTCTTTTACAGAATCACAGAACCACTTAGGATGGAAAAGACCTCTGAGAACATGGAGTCCAACCTTCGAACACCACCATGTCAAATAGGCCATGGCACTAAGTACCATGTCCAGTCTTTTCTTAAACACTTTCAGGGATGGTGACTCCACAACCTTCCTGGGCAGTCCATTCCAATTTTTAATCACCCTTTCTGAGAACAAATTCCTCCTAATTTCCATCCTGAACTTCCCCAGGCACAGTTTGCAACTGTGTCCTCTCATCCTGTCACTTGTCTGGGAGAAGAGGATGACCCCCACCTTGCTACAACCTCCTTTGCAGGGAGTGATAAGGTCACCCCAGAGCCTCCTCTTGTCAAGGCTAAACAATCCCAGCTCTCTCAGATGCTCTTCATAGGATTTACACTCTAGACCCTTTACCGACCTTGTTTCCCTTCTCTGGAATCGTTGTAGCACCTCCATGTCCTTCATGAATTGAGGAAACAAAGAATTTTCTTGTTTCATTCTATGTGCAACTGCTGTAGTTGCTTATATGTTCATCTTAATGATGCTTACATTAACTGATGATTACATTAGCAGCAATTTGAAAAATCAACCGTTTTAACAAACTGTTCCTGAATGTAGATCTTGGCAGGCGCAAACACTTCCCTTGAGCTGAAAGCATGATAGAGGAAGCATGATCCTGATAAAGAAATTACAGTTTGTAAGTTTGAATGTGAAACGTTTGAGTGGCATTAGACCCACTGTCTTGTATCACAGGATAATGGTCTACAGTAAGGGAATGATCATGAAAGATGAAGGTCATGCACCAAGACGTTACAGATGTCTGTAGTTTGCCTTCACTTTTGCAGGTTTTAGAGAAGCAAAACTTGATTTTAGAGAAGTGCTACAACAAACAGTGAATGAACCGAAGATATATCAAACTGTAACATTTTTTGTGTTTTGTTTTTGTTGGCTCAGTTAGTTGATCTGAGGGGTTAAAGAGAAAAGATGTGCTGTTCAAAGTAATTTTCAGAAAATCAAAAGAGGAAACCAAATATGTAATCTTTTCCACTTCCCTGTCCAAAACCAAATTTGGAGTCCCAAATCATTCTTGACAGATTTTTGCCAGACTTTTCCTAAAATCCTCTAATTCTGGTGATAGAATTTTCCTAGGCAATGTATTCTAGTGCACTAAAGTCCTTCCATTTAGAGAGGTTTTATTCTCTAACATCCAGTACATATATATTTTGTGTGTCCAAATCTCTTTTTCCATTCAAATTTACCCTGCTTAGATGTATAGATGTATATATATCACTCATATTTCTACACAGTCCTTTTTTTGCTCTCTGAGAATGCAGATCTTTTAGATTTGTAGTCTGCATTCACTTTCTTTTTGTTTTTTTTTATTTTAAATATGAGTGATAGAATTGTGAAAAATATTACTGATGACATATTACTAATGCCTTGCACTCACTACATGAAAGAGCCATGCCTGATGTGTGATCTATTAAATATTTTCTTGGGAGCAGATGAATCACACTAAGTTTAAATAATTTATGTAGTATTAAGTAATTTACTTTAAAAAAAAAAATCTTGCATTGTTTTTAAATTAAGCATTCCTGTGTTTAGTATCATTTTCTTTCATGTTTTTTTCTGCCTTTAACAGTGTTCTCATTCGTGTGATCAGTCCTCAACACAATCATATCATTTTAATTCTGCAGCGATAATACTTTCTTTACATTCGTGACCAGCAAACATGGTAATAAAATATTACTTTTTAATGTTGTGATCATTAAGAATTGTTAAAAGTTTTTTCCAAGGCTTATATTTTTTTAGGAACTCTGTCTGCAACTCTTTCCAGCCTTGTCTTGCTCTTGTATTAATCCTTCATTTGTTTTTTTAAATAATAATTCTTATGCAAATCTTAAAACTTTACAGTCTAATATTCATTACCAAATTAAATAGTTTAGCATAGTCTAGATAATATTATCGGTATTCCTTTGTTTAGGAAATCAGCAGTTTTATGAAAGTCACATATAAGTTTTAAGTGACAGAGTCTTCGTTTGTTAGAATGTTCATTGAATCATAGAATGGTTGGTTTGGAAAAGACCTTAAAGATAATCTAGTTCCAACTCCCCTGCCATGGGTTGGGATATCTTCCACAAGACCAGGTTGCTCAAAGCAGCATCCAACCTGGCTTGAAGACTGACAGAGATGGGACGTCCACAATTTCTCTGGGAAACATGTTTCACTGCCTCACGACAGTGAAGGATTTTTTCCAACTATTTCATGGTTTAGGAATGGTACTCCCCTGTTCAGTGCCCCCATTGAAACTTCCAAAACAGAACAGAGTTGAGAACTGGAGGCACCAAAGTTGAAAATCATGAGTTCAGATAAGAGCAATTCACTGGAAACAGCAACGAGATAAGAAAACAAACAGTAACAGCGACAATACTAATAGCAAGAGTGTACAAAGAGAGGCCCCACCCTACTGCTCCATCTGCCATGCTTGCTCCACCTGAAAGGGACACCCTTCCTCTCCAAAGGGAGAGTTCCTCTCCCAGGCCCCTGGCAATGACGAAATCAAACAACTTCTTAGGCATGCCCACAGCCACTACCCCTCAGTTGCTGCAAAAAAACTTAAATCTTTTCTGGCCAAAACCAGGACAGACTTCTTATCTAAACATGCCATCCTTCAGTTTAAAGACATTAATCCTTGTCCTATCTCTATACGCCCTTGTAAAAAGTCCCCCTGCAGGTTTCTTCTATCCCCTCTTCAGGTACTAGCCTGCCATATGGTCTCCCTGTCATCTTCTCCAGGTTGAACAAACCTTACTCTGTAAGCCTGTCTGCATAGGAGAGGTGCTCCAGCTATCTGATCATCTTTGTGGCCCTTCTCTGGACTCAATCCAACAGGTCCAAGTCCTTCTTATTTTGTGGCCCCCAGAAATGGATGCAGTACTCCAGGTGGGGTCTCATCAGAGTGGAGTAGACGGAGAGAATTAATTCCCTCAATCTGCTGTCATGCTCGTGGTACAGCCCAAGATACAATGGACTTTTTGGGCTCCAAACACACATGGTCAGCTCTTGTCAAGCTTCTCAAATGCCAAATAGCGTGTTGTTTATTCCGTTTGTTTCATTTTATTTTGGGAGGGAGGATGAAGTCAATCGATTGTTTCAAAACAATGATAAACATGTCAATACTTTACACAAGTCCTTAACACTCAGAAAAAAAAAAATCCCTAATAAAACATGAATTAAAGTAAGCATGAAATTTTACATTTATTTGGAGATAACACAGAGCACTCAACCTCCCTTAAGCTACTTATTATAAACCATATAATAGAAGTCATATAAGTCTGTACATGAGTTGTATTTATAACTAGCTCAGTGTGAGTATTTTCAGATTTCTGAAAAAGTTAGAAAACACAGGTCAGACTCAATGGTTAATTAAAGCAACATTAATGTCATTGTTCTTTTACTCTACTATATTTTTTCATTCAGTGGTCTACTTCATTAGAGACATGGTTATTTGGCTTTAATCAGTGACGGGAACAGGAAGTGTTGTCTTCTCCCAAGTTAGGTATGCAGTTTTTCCTTTTTTATCCATGCTCAGAATATCAGCACAGACAAAATCCTGTACCTGATGTTCTGTTGGGATATGACTTGAATAACTGAAGACAAGATGCTGCCCTTTTTTTAGAAAAAGGAAGAAAAGAAAATCACTCACAGTAATGGGACTACATTTTTACTGCAGTTCTAAAGGCAGGGATGATATTTTAAGAGTACGGAGAGTTGAACATTGCACAAAATTGTTTCTTTGTTTTCGAATGAGAGAACTGGGACACTGCAAAGTAATTTGGTTTACTAGGAACAAAAAAATTCATGGAATTTTTTATATTTTTAACTCTGATATAAAATATTTTTCCTCCTTCTGAGATCTCTTTTTTTGCATTTTTAATGAAAATAAACTCAAATCAAAACATTTAATAGAAGAAAAAGAAATTTAAAAAACTCCCTGCACTTATTCTTTTTCACCAAAAATTCAATGAAAATCCATCAACTGGATCTGAAATTGTTTCATTATTTAATCTCTCTGTGTGGTTTTTGATTATTTTTTTTCACAAATGAATTTAGCTTTGCTCTTGCAGACTTGAAATTTCTTATGAGGCATACCTAGAAGACCTAAGATTAAGAATCAAAATAAGCAAAGAGAGAAGAAACAAAAATCTTATTTGCTTTTCAAAACCTTTAGCCACAGCCTATTGGAAGAGTATAGTTATTAACAAGGATTATTCTCCATGCAAGTAAACAAAGAAGAGTATTTGTTATTGTTTACGATAGCATGTTCATTAGCTTACACAAACCAGGGACTTTATAAGCCTTTTCAAATCAAACATTTTTACCAGGTATTTTAATTGCTGATGCCTAGGCAACCATGAAATAAATTACAAGTTGCCCTTGCATGATTTAAACTTGGTATGAGATTTGCCACAAACAAAAGAAATATTTCTCTGCTGGATTTCTTTCTGCATCATTTACTCCCTGCAGTTTAGAGCAGATTAATGTGTTCAGAGACTGATTGCAGTAATTACTCTGCCCTGCTGCTCTTCTGTATTATGCAAACAAATGCACATGATGAAAGAGAGAAAACGGACAAGAACAGAGAGTCTTAGGCTCTCCTGATTTCCAACTTAAAACAATAGGTCATGGAGAAAAGCTAAAACTTTGAACAAAATTTGAGTGTAGTTTACAAAGAGAATTATGCATATCATTAGTTCTTTTTTCATGTTTGATTCAATAACTTTTTATGCAATAATTTTCCATTAAAATTATTTTTTTAATTCATTCTCTTAATTTTGGAACTGTGACAGATTTTCAGTGTCGATAATGTTATGTTTTTTTAAAAAACTGCTTCCAAATATTTTTTTGCCTGTACCCATTGTGAATGGAATTCTTTCACTTACAGTTTGGTTACAGGAAATTACCATTAAAAATAGTTTAGTTTTGTTTTTTTTATTATTTCAAAAGAGAGTAAAATAAGAAATTTTTAAAAATCTGAAAGAAGGTGGTAAAATGAGTCAGGAGCTTTTGGATGATAATCCCATAATTCCTACCAGTAGTATGCTGACAATATATAAACACACAGTATGTGTGTTTATAATCTACACGTTCATACCCACTAATGAAATCACTCATATCTTTACCTCTCTAGCACACTGTAAGATAGTCCCGTTTTGGGGAAAAAAGCTGGACTTGGTGGCGACCAGCAGTCTTTCCTACCAATATTTCTTAGGCCTTTTGAACCCTCTTTTACTCTACTATAATTAGACACTGCTATTGTTGGTCTATGTTTGGCCCAGCCACCTGTGGTTTGTACTTTTCCTGCCAAGATATGGCAAAACAAGGCCTGATAAACAGAAACTTCATCCTTGAAGGCAGCACTTTGTATAAACTAAAATTAATTGGTCTCTCACCGTTGGCTGACGGCCTTTCAAGGGCATTTGAAGGAGAAAGTGAAGAGGAGGAGGATGAAGTAAACCCCCAGACCCAGTAAGGGAAGACCCTCCAAGGTGCATCATGCAGGCGCGGGGGGAATTCCGATGTCCACACGCATGCGCAGAAGGGGCACCACTGACATTACGGGGGAGGGACCGAGGGCCTCTGGCTGGGCGGTGCTGGTCACACCTGCCCAGGTAGATGTCACCGGAAAATTGGGTAAAAAGGTAGGTGGATCATGCTTGGGGGGCTCACACTTTACACGAAGGACCACGTTGCCTTTTGTGGGGATGCCCACGATGTTGAGCTGGGCCCTCCGAGGACGCAGCTGCTACAGAGAATCCTTGGTATTCAGAGTTGGTAAGATAACCTCCTAAGTTACACCTGGGTGTTTGTGGGGGTTTACTGAGGGCTTATTTTCCCTTCTCTTTTCTGTCTACTGTTTTCTTGTTTTGTTGGTCAACTCTTTATAATAAATATAGGTTTTGTGAGCTTTCAACAGTGTTTTGGTTTCATTTTTGGCATCCCTTCGAACCCTCCCTGGAACACCAACCTTCCTGGAAATTGACTGAAACTCCCATTGACTCGTGTAAACCCACAATTCAAAAGTCTTATGCAAGTGTTCTTGCCTTTGAAGGAACGAGTTAAAATCTATGGGGTTTTATGGTTTACATAAATGTGATAATTATGTCAGAGAAATTGACAAGATGTATGCTTAACACTTGCTGTTTGGTTTTTTTCACCTCCCCTCCTTTTATTTTAACTTTTGTGAATACTAATAAAGATGGGAACATAGAATGGGTATGGTTGTACTTTCCTTTTCTTATATTTTGTACTTTGTTCCTTGGGTAATTATCAAGAAGCAAGGTTTAGTGATTTTCTTTGTAATAAACATTAAATAACTTGTAGTTGTAAATTCTCCAGTTTCCATCATACGGAGATGTCTTTTTTAGGAGGACCTAAATAGATCTCACATCATTGACACTATATTTAGGATTAATTCCAAAGCTTTGTAAATATTTTTTACTATGCTTTTGTACCTTATCGCTGAAATTTATATTAAAAGCTGTTTTGCATTGAGTTTTTAAATATTTTTATTTACTTTACAGTTATTTTATTTTAAAATTAATATACAATATTATATACGCAAATACGTAATATATATAATGTATAGAATCATTTATAAAATATATTCAATATATGTAAGAATACAGAGCAAGCTAAAAGATTAGATATCATTCAAAAATAAAGAGAAAACAAGTGACTAAAATTTATCCTTGGAGCAGGATACCAAGAAATAGGAAACTTGTTTTTTTTGCCACAGGAAGCTGTATGTGAAAGCCATTGGTAGTTAGCATGGTTGCAGACAGGGATGCATATCGTCCCTTATAGGATTAGAAGAACATTAAGTCTGCTTTATCTGGTTTCTTCCTTCTTCCAAATGTATATCTTACATTTGTGTCCCCTTTCTCATGCATTAAACTGCAAGACCAGATTACCTTCTCCTGTGTCTAAGTAATTTGTGGAAAATGTGACAAATTCAGCTAGAGCTTTCTACTACGTTTTTAAAATTGTACAGTGATGTTTGTTTCATTGTTGTCCTAAGAAAATATTCACAAATAAAAAATAAAAACACTCAACAAACAAACAAAAACAGAAAAAAACCCCTAAACAATCCTAAGCCAAAACAAAAACCAAACCAAAGACAAGTGGAGAATTTCTATGCGGCTGTCAGTCTGATCAATGGGACTCATTCTGTAAATGCAAAATGAATATTTGGGATGCAGCTCTCAGGAAAATTATTTGTGCTCAGAAATCTCTAGACATTGCAGAGCCAGAATGATTCTAGCAGATATTTTCAAAGGTGAAAGCCATATAATCCAGTGGCCAATAAAGGTATTGAATAAATTGACTGGATTTATTTTGCCTCTTCTGCTTTCTCTGCTTTGTAGACCAAAGTCTATCTGCACATAAAAGCAACCCTTTTTATCTTTTTCAGTATCTCCCACTAGGAAGCTTTCCATTCGAAGTTCACCTATCATGAAACCTGCATCTCAACCAGAATCCCATTATGCTCAGACTCAGCCTGCAAAAAGGTTCATGTGAGTTCAGTTAATTTGCAAACAAATGCTAGAATAAAATTTTTCAGTCTTTACATGCTTTTGGATATTGTTACTATGGTTACTAAAACCATAGTATGGTTTTTATGGTTATGAAAATCCGAATTTTATTGCATTAAGCTTCCACTTAAGACAAGCTCTGCACTGAATCAGGCTACAGCAGTACCCTGTTTATACCACTGAGGTCTTCCCCCTTTTTTCTGACCCCTGTCTCAGCCCTGGCACCAGCTGTCTTGCTGTCATCCCTGTGACTCATCTATGTTAATCCTTTGTTTGCCATGGTTTGGGAAATATTTCTGTGTGTTTTGTTCTGTCTTGTACCAGAACTTTTCAACCTTGGTCATATTATCACTTAGCAAAGGTGAATCAGTTCAGCAGGGAGATATTCAGAAGTCATTTCTTACTTGCCTTCATCTGTTCATTACAGTCTGCCATCTCAGACTTAGTGACACGGTGAAAGCCCCCAGTCTATTCTAGTGCATCCTTAAATAAATTTTACTCAGCAGTAGTTGAAAAGCTCACATGGGATGTTGGAGCATGAGGAAATAATTTCTCTTGAGTTCTACTTATGAGGGCTTAAACCATAACAGTTCAAATTCATACTGTAACAAATTTAAACTGATATTCACATCTTCACTTATGATTTCTCAGAAAATGACTAACATGGAAAAGGACCTCAAACTATCTTTCATGTTTAAAGAACTAGATGTGTACAAGTGTTCCATTACACTGTAATGAAGCCCTATTCTGTGGTGAAGACCAGAAGCAACAAGGGAAATCTAGGTCACCCAAGTGAATGGTGAAAACAGAATTTCAGAAACAAACTTTCCTCTTTCACTGTAACAAGCTTCATTATGCTCATTACTCTGAAGCCTTATTTCCTTTGGTATAATCAGTAGGTAAAGGACAGGAGTATTTTACAATTCTTTGCGTAAACTGAATATTAATAGTAGGAATTTTAGAGCTGAACATCACAATTCTTTCTTGGATACCTGCCCATTTGTTTTTTCTTAAGAAGATTATAAGTACAATTTCTGTTTGCCTTTTACCAAAGTTGAATAAAACAGTAGAAATCAAGTCCAGATACAAAGACTCAGAAACTCAAATAACTGCATATTGATAGCCATGTGTAGTGGTTTGACTACAGTCAACTACTAAGCCTACAGAACTGTTTGCTCACCCTCCCACACTGTGGGCAGGGGAAACAATCAGAAGGCTGAAAGTGATAAAACTCCTGGGTTAAATTAAATTCACACATAATGGTGACTTAGGAAGATAGACACCATTACTCTAAATGTCACCTCCTTCATCCTTCTTCCCTGAGTGTATATGGTGAGCATGAAGCCATATGGTCTGGGATGTCCCTCTGGACAGCTGATCAGCTCTGTTCCCTCCTGTGCTGTTGGGGTGAGAAGCAGAAATGTCCTTCCCACTGTGTAAAACACTGCTCAGCAATAGCTAAAGCAACAGGTAAATTCTTGTGTCATCACACTGTTTCCAGCACAATCCTAAACACAACCCCATACAGCTTCTATGAAGACAATTTACTCTATCCCAATCAAAATCAGCTCAGCACTACATGGCCTTTCAGATTTATCTTAGATTTACCACAGAATATCAGATCACATATTTGTATCTTAACCAGGGGAACCATACTGCTGTTCTTTGGTATCACTGGTTTCTCCATCATATGTGATATTTTGAACCCTCAAACTGTTTGCAGGTCTCACATCAGAGAAAAAGAGCCTTTATTAAGTGAAAAAGTATACAGAACAGAAGATAATAGAAATAATTCTGCAAGTAAATCTGAAATAAACCAAAGAAAAACAAACAAAAGAAGCAAACATCAACTGAAGCTAGTAATCAATGGCACAGTTTGTAAAGGGAACATCTAGTTTTGGGTTTTTTCTGTGTTTTTTTTTCTAAGGCATGGATTGCCAGTTTCTTATCCAAACAAATCTTTGTAGTAAGTAACAGACCTTATAGTGAAGTCTTTAAAAGCAAATTAGAAACTATCCAACTAACCACATTCATTTTCATTCACATGTTGCACTAAGAGTCAATGACTGATTACTTTGTTAAGAATACGAGTGAAATCAGATAAAAAATACTGAAAACATAGAAAGTAGGAAAAAATTTTTAGCCAGTTGCCCTGCTGTTATGTTTGCTATAAATTATGAATTAGATTTAGGCAGAATCCAAATCTTGTGGGTATCACCTGATTTTCCATTACTTAAAAAACATACCATTAAATTGAGTTCACTGGTTTTTTTATTTTTTTTTTGCATAACTATATCCCTCTTTCAAATGCTTTGAATTTTACACAGTTTCATTTTAAAAATAAATAAAAAAATAGTACTATTTAAAGTTAATAATGTTTTGATTCAATTTTGAGTTTGTTATTCAATCTAAGAAGGACTGAGTGAAAGATTCAACCTTGGATTTTACAAAAACCTGTTGCAGTTTTAGTCAATTTCTTTAATATTTATAATCTCCACTTATTTTTTTTCTTGTCTCCAGTAACAAGTAAATATTGACCTGATCATAAGATTTATCTCCTTGTCTTTAGTGACTATCCCTGTTAACATTTCTATTCTATGATGTATGAAACAGAACGGTAAAATTATGTCTAGTGACACAATATTAATAATTATTTATTCAGTAAAAAGGCAACCATTATCAATACTTAATACTATTCCAGGGTGGTTAAACAAAACACCACAACAAATGATGAAGAAATAACAAAATCTCAGCCACAGTTTTATTGTAGAAGTCACAAGTATTTGATTATTTCATCACCTTTTCCTTTCTTTTCCCTTGACACCTGTGCCAAGATCCAGCATGAATATCTTCTGCATCTTTGTAGAAAAAGATGTTGCATAGCTTTGTTGTTTCTAATTTTCAGGATTTACTCTCAGAAGTATTTTGTTGCAATTCCCAAAGTCTACCAACATTGCCTTGTGGGTGTAGAACTTTTTGCTATGAAAAACATTTGCTGCCAATCACAGAAATGTCAGTGATGAGTGCCTGTAGACTTACAAAACTGCAGAGAAATAGTAAACACATTATCATGAGGGGACAACTGTTCTCTCCTTGAAATTCCTTCTTTAAAAAAATCAATATCTTGTTAAAAAGAATATATTTTTCTCAATTTTCTCCCCTCATTCACATGTCTATATAGAGAGAGGATTAATTCATATAAACACTGTCTAATGTAAATTATTTTCTCTGTTTTCTATTCTTTCTATTCACAAATTATAATCAGATTTTAAGATTGTGGAATAGAACATATCTTTACTTAATGATGCAATAACTAATCCATAGATTTTTAAATTGCTTTCACATAATCTGTTAACCCTAGGCAGGTTAAAAGTGTTGTTTTTAAAAGTATTCACTATTTAATTATAGGACACTCCTTTTTTTTTTTTTTTTTTTACTTGTTGTTGTTAAATGTGTTTTATTAAGATATTTTGATATTTTCATCTCCCATTAAATGAATTTCATTTATTCTGACAGTTTTACCTTCATTATAACATGTTTATGAATTAATAGACATGACTCAACAGTGCTTCAACATCCTGTAAATGTTAAAGAGGGCTAATGTGTTCCTGACAAAGACATATCACCTTGAAGTAAATCTATCAACTCAACTTTTTAACTTCACTGGCTTCTGAAAGAGGGAACAGACACAAGGGAATTCTTTTGTAGGGTTTTTCAGTAAATCCCCTCTAGGCGATGCAGGATAAAAATCCAAATGTTCCATTATAAAACTTCTAAAAATAATGTTTTGTATGAACATGTACAGTACAGTCTTTTCAGGGCAACAGGAAAAACATTCTGCTTTGTCATACGATCACATTATATGATTCTGCATATGTACTTCAAACTAATCAAAATTTGTAACTACCCAACATCTAGTAGAAGCTTCTTCAAACTTAGAGCTTTAGCTTCCTGATGATAATTTCTGTGTTTATTCCCATATTAGTCTACAATGATTCTGTGTTATTTTAATATTCCTTGTTAGAAATTTATTGATGTGCCAGCATTTTCTTTGACTACTTTTTTGTCTTCCTCCAAACCTAACGGAGACCAGGTTCAGTAGTTTGTGACCCAATACTTGAATTGCTGTAACTGTGTTATCTGGAGATTATTCTCACAAACAATAACAACAACAAAAGCACCTTTACATTACATCGTAATTATTCTCTTTTTCTAAAGGGTTGGCAGCATCAAGCAGCTTTATGCTATGCATGTTATTTACTCAGAGCCCAGATAAATATTTGTTTTAATCTTTCTGTTATAAATGTTGTATTCGGATTCCTTTTTGTAATATTTGGGGTTTTTCTAAGTGGTGAGCTTGCAGCATATCAAACAATACTGAACGGGCTAGTCCATATGGAGTTTTGTGATGGAAGAAAACAGGGTAATTTAAGAAAAATTCCACCTAATGCCATAAAATACAGTTCTCCCAGTGTATAAGGAATGAGACGACACAAATATTTTATGCTATCTTTAAGAGGTGGCAATACAGCAAAGGGTAACAGCAGTGTTTCAGAAAAGCTATGAAACGTTCTGTAGCTGAAAAACATTGTCTTAAATATCACCTAAATTTCACATGCTGCTCACATAGTTACTATAAGCTGCAATTGAGAACTTACAGGACTTTATATTAAATTTTATTTTTTTTTTAATCTACTTGCTTTTACCCACCTGCCAGAAAATCTTTTTTTTATATACTCTGAATCTATATATATTCAATTAAATAACCTTTTATATATAAATTCTACTTCAAATAAAAGATTTTTGTAACACTGCACTTACCTGAGTAAAAAATGATCTCTTTAAGGGTTTAAAATCCATCAGAAGTCATAGACTGTGTAGAAGTACGTCAGTGTTTGTGACAGAGAATACATGCAGACTGGCAAAGTAGGAACATGAAGTCCCACAATAGCTGCTTCATGACAGTTGATTTGATTGTGGTCTCTTTCCACATGAAATCTGAAGAAAGAATGCAGTAGGTTACCCATTTCACATCCTTTTTCTTCCTGAAAGTAGTGGTAACCTCTTTAATGCTCCTGAGTAAGAAACTCAGTAAAAATTATAGCCAGAAATTTTTGGGTTCATGATTAAGACAACATGCTTTAGTCATTATTCTCTGCTCTTCCAAGAAAGATCTGTTTTTGAGCAATAAATTTCTTTCTTTTTTAAAAACTTTTTTCTTTCAAAATATGGAATTACATTAACATCAGAAAAATCTCTAACCCTTTTCCAAAATCTTTCTCTTTCACATTACCTTTCTGAGATATATATAAAAAATACCTGTGAAAGTTATTCAACAAGGTTTATTTTTTTTCCAAAATGTGAGATAAAAAGGATCTGCTGGAATAAAGATTGGCATAAATATTCATAAAAAGAAAAGGATTAAGGATTTTTTTTTTTTTTTAATAGCATTTTTAAAATGGTTAGGCCTTCGAGTTCTCTTGTATTTGAGTAAATCACAGAATCACAGAATATACCAAGTTGGAAGGGACCCACAAGGTTTCTTGAGTCCAGCTCCTGGCCCTGCACAGGACCATTCCCAACAGCCACACCATGTGCCTGAGAGTATCATCCAAAATGCTTCTTGAACTCTGTCAGGCTTGGTGCTGTGACCACTTCCCTGGGGAGCCTGTTCCTGTGCCCAAACGCTCTCTGGGTGAAGAATCTATTTCTAATATCCAACCTAAGCTTCCTCTGACACAATTTTAGGCCATTCCCTTGGAGTCTGTCACTGATCATGAGAGTGAAGAGATTGGTACCTGCCACTCCTCTTCCCCTTCTCAAGGAAGTTGTAATTGCAATGAGGTCTCCCTTCAGTCTCCTCTTCTCCAGGCTGAACAGACCAAGTGACCTCAGTTGCTCCTCATGTGGCTTCCCCTCAAGTCCCTTCACCATCTTTGTTGCCCTCCTTTGGACACTCACTAATAGCTTAATACCTTTCTTATATTGTGGCACCCAAAACTGCCACAATATCCAAGGTGAAGCTGCCCCAGTGCAGAGCAGAGCAGGACAATCCCTTTCCTCGACTGGCTGGCGATGCTTTACCTGATGCTCCCCAGGACAGGGTTGGCCCTCCTGGCTGCCAGGGCACTGCTGACTCAGATTCAACTTGTCATCGACCAGGACCCCCAGGTCCCTTTGTTCAAGGCTCCTCTCCAGCCTTTCATTCCCCAGTCTATACACACAACAAGGGTTGCCCCATTCGAGGTGCAGAGTCTGGTACTTCCCCTTAGTAATTTGTTTTAACATAAGCAAAGAGTCTACACTTTCTACTGGGGTAAAATTATAAAGTGCAGATTCACATATTTTATATGAAAACCAAAGAGAAATATATTGCTTTTATAGTTGATGTGTTTTTTGTTCGAGAACTTAGACATAAAGTATAAGAAAAACAAAATTGTGGGAAAAAGAAGGACTTTTAAGACCCAAATGTGGAGAAAAAAACTATACAAAAGACTGAGGATAAGGCGTATGAGTTATATAATTAGGAAATGCACAGAAAAAAACCCCAAAACAAACATATCAGTAATTCTTAAGGACCTTTACAATGTGAAAACATCATTACTCCCATTTTAAACATGTAGAAATGGAGAAATGGAAGATAGAAATGTTATGAAAAAGTGGAGATGGAAAAAAAAAATCTAGGAAGATCTTATAATTTTGAAATTTTTTAATTTCAAAATTAAAAAATGTTCTGCATTAAAAAATGCTTTGTAACAAGACATTTAAAAAGAAAATGAAAGAGGAAGGTTAATCAGCAGACAAAAAATTTCAAATTGTAAAAGAAAAAAAATCATAAGAATTCTTGATGATACAGAAGGTTTTTACACTGAATCAAGTTACTTGGCAGAAGTCTCTTCAAAGATAAGCAAAGTCTCTGACTACATTTTCAAAATTAGGAAAGATATTATGAAATTAATTCTTCAAACCAACATTAACACTATAACATATACTGTATACGTATAAGATANATATGAAAACCAAAGAGAAATATATTGCTTTTATAGTTGATGTGTTTTTTGCTTGAGAACTTAGACATAAAGTCATTTCAATCTTTCTTTTTGACATTTGATTCATAAGTTCACTAATTTAGTAAATTCTTAGAACACCTACTAGGAACATACAGTTCAGTAAAAGCCACACAATGGCAGCTGGTTGATTTTGTAGTAAGTCTACCTGGGTTTCTACTGCTCTTACACATGATAATGAGACTACACGAGGTCATTACTCAACATATGTGAGGTAAGAGCAAGCCTCTTACTTTCAGAAACAATTACTTTCATTGCTTTCACAAAGTTTTACATGTTAAATGTCATAATAATTCTAACATAGAAAGGGGCAAGATCACACCCACACTCCCATTTTTTTTATATAAAAATAAATAATCTTTTTGTAGTTGAAATCTGTAGAAAAGGAGAATTATCATCAAATCAAGAGAAGACAGAAATATATAACTGAATTTTGTGTACTTACTTGCTACAGTTGGGACAAGATCCTTATGAAGTAATCAAAGATGATTCAACTGAAAAACTAGAATGAGGTTCAGTATGGACTAAAATGATATAAAAAATCAGAAGGTATCACCTTATTAGATCTAATCTGGTGAAAATGACTTCACAATATCTGCCCTTAGCCTTAATACATTTAAAGTTTACATCTTTATATTGTTTGATTTCATGTAGTGGAAATTGAAGTGACACCATAATGCATTACTTTTAAGGAAAACTTTCCAAAGATACAGGAAAAATCAGGTGATTGTAGCTCTACACTTTGCAGCTCATGCTTCCTCATTTCTTTCTATTTTATAGGGTAGGAGCCTTGATTAAATCTCCATTAGAACAACTGAAATTTGTCATAAAATCTTATTATATTATAATATTGCACTGACAGTGAGGATACAGTGACTTAATTGTTCTGAATTTTCATAGTCACTTTTCCAAAGAGATAATGTACTCGAGTGTACTGTATCTAAATAAAACCCTATATAGTTGGTGATATTCCTTATGGAAGAAATCCTGTATATAGAACTAAGTGAAGTCTGAATACAAGCCCCTAGTGAAGGATGAGGGACAGGTGTAGGAGTGCATTAATGCACTTGTTTTCCTTTTGGAAACAGGAGGTGAATCTTTTTGGCCGCAGCTGAAAATTATGCCTTATTCCTGGTGCAGCTACACATATACCACGAGACAATCTATAGGTAAATTTTCTGGGCCTGATGTGGTGTCATCAGAAGTCAGTAAAAGAGATTCCAGTGACTATGAACAACACAAACCTGCAGCATGTTACCTGAGAGTGAGCTTCCCATTTATGAAAGTTTTCAACGGATCTATTTCTCCGTCAGTTCTGACTCCCTCAAGAGCTGAATAGACATCATTCCTTTTCGAATGCTTTTGTCAGACTGTCAGATTACATTACCAGAGGAAAAACTAACTTCTCCTGTGTCAAACCAGTAAATGACAGCATAATTCCACCTTTGTGTTTTAAGGTGAGAACTCTACAGATCAGGTCAGAAATGTGGTAACACAAAGAAGTTCACTGAAGGGCTTTCAAATTAAGCTTTTCAAATGTCATAATCTGGTGTAGATTTATAAGAACAGGTTTAATATAGATGAAAACATTTCCACTTTAGCTCAGCTCTTTTGGATGAAAAAAAGATGCTGTATGGTTTGTCTTTTAACTTGGCATAATTCTGAAATTGTGGATGTGCACTGTTGTGATGAACTGCACTGATGGTTGTGTTTATGCTCAGTGTCTGGTTCAGAGACACCCAAAAGCATTGCAGGAGACAGTTTCGTATGTTTAACAATGTTTAAGAATGTGTGTTTATGCACATCAGGAACAGCAGAACTGAAAAGGGGCTGCTTCGATCTCCATGGTTCAGTTGAATATTTTCATTAGAGTCATTAATGTTGACTGAGGTATAAACATCCCTCTGAGAGGTTGTATGACTCTTGAGCATTCAGCACAGTGTGCTTAGCTATACATCTGACTCACACTTGATTTTACATCTCTCTCCTATGAAAATTTCTAATTTGTTGGTTCAGCAAAATGAATGCTCTGCGCTGGGGTTTGTTTTTCAATAGGTTCTCTTTCCCAAGAAAAGAGGAAGGGATACTGGCTACTTTTGGTTTAATCTGTTCTCTCATTTAATTTAAATGTTTGGTGTTGTATCAGTTCAGCTCTCAATGTCCTTTGAGTTAGGTTGATTGTTCTTTCAGATGGCTCTGGGTATGTCAGATACCTTTTAATAATGGATAAAAATGTGTGAACTGCTTTCTGCAATGGAGCAAGATGGATAGGGTAACTTCTGACAAGCAATGACAATGTACAATATATCATCTATCTCTTGTGCTCAAATAAAAACCTACATGCCTACAGAGAAACAAATACATACTTCACAAAAGCTGCCTATGTGCAAGATAGTTGGTAAATATGTGGTCATTGAAAACACATCAGTGATGAAATAAGAAGGACCTATTATATATTTATTGTAGATTAGAACATGCAGAGAGATAGTTGATAGTTTGACAGCAGACAGACATGACAGTTTGCATTATTATGCAACCTTGTTTGTTTATCAGTGAAGACTATAGTAATACTTCCATAATAATTCCTTCTGTATGAGCTTTGCTATGTTAATACAAAACGATCACCATATTATGATGAAAATAAAAATGGAAAAAACTCACAGTTGTTGAACAGTGCATAAAAAAATTTGTATGAATGAATGAATCCTAAAAGCCAAAGTTAAGGTTTATTTTACTTTTTCCAGTGCTGATTGACTACAAATATCTGTTATTTTTTCAACATTAGTTAACATTTGCAAAATAATGCTGTATGAATCTGCAAAACAGTTTGCTTCCTGCACAGAACCAGAATATACATAAGTGTATCAGTAAAAACAAAGTTTATGTTTTCAGAACTAAAAGGTATGCATACTTTCCATTAATATTGACCATTTTCACTTTCTGCTTTCTTTGTGAAACTATGCAGAAGAAAGCTGAAAAACTTTACATGTGACTAGACTTTGTGAAAACTTTTTTTTTTTTTTTAAATTACACCTGAAGATATATGCAACTAGACACTCCTGGTTTTACGAGAAAAAATAAAAATTCCTCTTCAAAATTTCCAGAACAGACATTTCATACCTTTTCCCTAAGATTTGGTTTATTCATCAGATTTCTCTCATACTAATTAGCAAACTGTGCTCAGATTGTAGCAAGTCTTTGACACAGTTGATTTGCTACAGTAAGTAAATAAATAAAGTTCTATACTTTGTTACTAGAGCTATTTAGTATGTAATACAAGAGACAAAGTTGCTCAGGATTTAGCCTGACTAGGAAATACTTTGGAAGTATAGCTTTTGTTTGTTTGTTTGTTTTCTCTGATGATATATTTGCTATTCTGCAGGGTCGAGAATGCATTCTTCATTTCAATAGTTGTATTTAGTGTTCTTTGTATTTCTGATCACCAAAAGCACATTTAGTTTGAACTTTTCATTTACTTTATGTTTAAAGGTTTTTTTACTTCAAAGAACTAAGCCATTCATGACTCAGGAGATAATTAAAAACATTTGGTGTATTTTGGTGTACAATGTTTGCATTGGCTGATAAGTCTCAAAAAAGCCAAATTTTATCCAGTTTGTATGGAAGTAGCTTATTTTAACTCACTAACAGATTTATTTTGTTTTTCCTTTCTTTTCTGAAAAAAAAAAACAAAAAAACAAAAAAACAACAAAAAAACACAAAAAAAAACAAAAAAAAAACAAAAAAACCAACAACAAACAAACAAAAAAAACAACAAAAAAAAAAAAAAAAAAAAAAAAAAACAAAAAAAAACAAACAAA
>VXAY01006440.1:161920-201899 GCA_013399855.1 Oxyruncus cristatus | reverse complement strand
AAAAAAAAACAAAAAAAAAAAAAAAAAAAAAAAAAAAAAAAAAAAAAAAAAAAACAAAAAAAACCAAAAAAAAACAAACAAAAAACAAACAAAAACAAAAAACCAAAACCTTATAAACATATAAATCAGACCTTGAAGGTCAGACAAAAGACAAGAAAATAGCTACGTGTCCCTAAACAATATTCTGGTTTACAATTTTTTTTCTTAAATTCTTGAGAATCAGGTATACATCACAAAAGTTTGTCTGGAGATACTTCAGAAGGATTTGACATGGAGCCTTTAGAATGTATTCTGTGTTGATAAGATGCTCTATCCTCCTTTTACCTATCATGCTATCTAACTGCACTAAGTTCCTTCAGTCTCCATATCTGTTATAAAAATATATTTCAGAAGGAATCTGCTGAATCCCAGCTGCCCACTGAATTTTTTATTTATTTTTAATAGAATGAAAAAGAGAAATAAAAATTGCTATGCAAAATATTTTGAAATTGTGTTTTAGAATACACGTTTTCTAATGTTGTAGTCTTCCATCTTTTCTAATTAGTTCAAATTTGCTTTCTAAGCAGCGTATGCATGCTCTGGCTTTTATGCTTTTCAAATTACCTAAACCAAAAAATTTACAGAGGATCTTATGGACTGTCTTCTAGATCTGTTTTGAATGTGGAGCTTGTGAAATCCTCAGATCAGATGCATTTGAGCAAAACCTTTTCCCATTCATTTCCACTTCTGTGAATTATATCAATTTTTCACTTGCTTTATTAAATCTGTTCATATTTTAGCTCAAAGCTTGTCATTCTTTTCTAGGTGGTTTTTGATACATTTATTATGTGGGCTATAACATGTTCACCTCCTTTTTTATAAGTGTAATTGTACAGATGTTCTAATCTGGCTGCTCTCCAAGACATTAAGAGTAGCTTATGGTTCAAGGAGGAAAGGTGTCTTCTTAGTAGAAAGATGAAGTTTTAATTGCTGTATCTATAACTCCAAACACAAGATCAGTAATTAAATCATTCTGGTCCAATTACTATTTCAATCATATTCTGAATTTGTAGCCTACTGTCTAGTACTACAAGTCTTAATTCTTTTGGGCATCTGAATAGCATTTTTAAGCAAAATCCTGTTTTCATTGTTTGTGAGAGTACTGTGGATGTTGTTAAATGCTTGGTGTTGTACAGCAGGATGCAAAGGTCTGTGTCTGGCAATCTCTGAGTCTTTCAGAGATTCCATTAGTACTTGCCAAGTGGAGCTTGGGTGGGACAACACGACCAGCATCACACTGTCCAGCCACACATAACCTGGAATTACTCAGCAGGATGGGATTTTTTTATAGCTACTCAATGATTTCTGTCCAAAGACTTCTATTTTAACTCACATAGCTGTGCAGGCACCTGCACACATATGCACTGTACAAGCACACACACTCGTGTGATGAACCCTGCCCCTCTAAGAATTACTTTGCTGTGGTTCAGACTGGAGTCTCAGTAGTGGCTTATGATAATATTTTATTCCTAAGGTTCTAATGCTGTTACATGTATGAAGTAGCTTTGCATACTTTACTTATTGCTTATATAAATCATCACCTCAACATTGTTGTGTGACCTTTTGAGAGCTATTTGATTTTCTGTGTGTTGAAATCCACCACATCTGTGAAAGAAAAAAAATGGCAAAACAAGAAACCTCCAAAAGACTAAATGTAAACGCGAATGAAAATATTTTACATAATGCTTCATTTGTCAACAGTACTTTGAGAATTTTTCCTGTGCTGAACTCAATATTTCTGTTGAATAAGATGAATTCTTTTTCCTACTGTACTAATATTTTGAAAAAAAGGACTATAAGTATATGATCAGCATGTTTTTTTGCAATGACACCTTTTGCTTAATGATGTTGCAGATATATTCTATCTATGCACTACTTTTTCAATTAAATAATTTGAGTATGACTCAGTATGAGACCAAATGTGTTTACAATAAAGGAAACACAAAAATTGGACTTTTAGCTATTTGATTTTATCACATGGAGGCTGTATTTCCCAAGCTGTAGGCAAACCCCCATGCAATCTCAGGGACATTTTGTTAGACTAAGATCTTGGAATAATTTTGAAAAGAAATACAGAGTTCTTAGTATCAAAATACTGCGTTTTGTATGAAAATTAAGATTGATTTTTGTTTAAATTTTTCTGTAGGTAAATGAAAACATTTTCAAAAGGTAACATTCACAAAAGTAAAAATATTTTGTGAGGAAAACTTTATGAAAAATAAAGCTGTCTATTAAAGAAACCTTATTTTTTTAAAAAAAAGGCACTAAATAAAAACTCTATAAAAAGACAACTCAGAAACTCCATAGAAAATTATGAGGCAGGAATTACCTGTTTCAAATTTGACACACTATTGATTTTTAGGCAGATTTTGACTTCCCATCTTTAAGCCTGGGCTAGAAGTTTATTTGGAAAACAACTGATAGAGGCCTCCCTATTGCTACTATAAGAGAAGAAACCTGTGGTTGATACTGCTAAATTATAAAGCATAATTGTTAGGTTGGGCCTTAATGACAAGTCAATGTTTAAGTCTTTGTGGTGCACAAAAGTAGCTTCACTATTGAAATTACGTATCCAAAATGTGGGGGGCTTTTTGGTGTGCTTTTTTTTGGTTTTGTTTTGGGGTTTTGTTTTGGTTTGTTTGTTTGTTTGTTGTGTTTTTTGTTTGTTTGGTTTTTGGTTTTTTGGGGGGGTTGGTGGGTTGGTTGGTTGATTGGTTTTTTGTTTTGGTTTGTTTTGGTTTGTTTGTTTTGTTTTAGTTTTGATGGTGTTTTTTCTTTGCTTTGGTTTGGTTTATTTTGGTTTTTTTTAAAAAAAAAATAAGTGAGAAGAGACCCTATAAAAAGAAAGACTTGAAAATGTTGAAGGCACAGACAGAGGTTATCAAGATGAGACTAATCATACTGTTCCTCATTTGGCCAACATAATTTGTAAAAAATATGCATTTTTCTTTTTGTGATTCTTCTGCCATGATGAGACTCAGACTCTGCAACTGTTCAGCAGGTAGGACACACCATTATCATGTACAAGTATACAAAGAATGTGAAACAGTTTCTGAGGTATAGGTAATGCTGTATAGTTTTGGTTTTAATATCAGTGCATAAATAAATTTCTTCAGTTGCCCAAGCTTCTTATTTTCAAATAAGTACACCATATTTATCTAACACAGTAGCTTAGAAGTCCATGTCTCTTGAGTCACCTTTAGACACAGGCAAAAATGTAGCTGTTGTGGGTGTCGGGACCTGGCAAATTAAAGCCATGATTTTCTAGATGTCTCTGTGCTAAAGACTTGAAGAACTGGGCTGCTGAGGACAACAGCAGGAGAAATGTGAAAGGGACTAAAATAGACCAGAGCAGAAACAGGTGCCCAGGGCAGCCAAGGAGACATCACTGCCACCTCACTTCTGCTGCCTGTTTCCCAACATAGAGTAAAAGAACCTTTCACTATATTTCTCCAAGCTGTAGGGTGGCACCTGCAGGTTGTAGCTGTCCTTAAATCAGTGGAGAATAAAGTGGAAATGTGTTTATTAATCTCTTGGGTTTTGAGACTACAGGTTTAAGCTAGGTTACATTATCAGGCACTTTATTGCAGATGTGAAAGCTAAAGAGTAACTTACGTGGTGTATGTACTTATATGTTTTAATATATACATATCTGTGCCTGATATTCTCAAAACAGTTACTGGTCATCAGGAGCTGTTATTTTATTTAAACATGTAGGACTACAAGATTTATGAGGAAAGCACATGCTTTAGCATTTTGAAGTATTGCAGAGAAATAGTTAGTAAATAAAAGTTGCCTGCCCTATAATATAGACATCAGATTACTGTGATTTTCACTGAATATTTACTGGAGGTCTTTTAAGAGCCATACTAATACCTAGGTGTAATATTGATCTAATAGAAATGTCCTAAGAGGTAATAGACTGATAGGTAGACCGTATCTATTAGTTTATAGTGAACGTATTTTCTAACCTTACATTTATTAGAAAGTAGCTGGGACAAAGGAGAAGAAAAGCTTTTGATAGCCACTGGCCTCCTTTCTGCCCAAATTATCCTGTGCTCGATAGATCCTATTTCTGAAACAGATCATTGAGCAATTACCTGGTTCTGCTTACACCTTCAATAGCTTCTAAAGGCTAAAATCCCCCCCGAATGAGAGCCCATGTGCAAACATAAGCAGTAATCCAGTGCACTAAGGGCTGATCAGTGAGTAAAGAAAAAATCATACACCTAGCCAGCAAATTAATATCACTTAAAGGTGATTTTTTTACGATAGTGTCCTTTTATGGTATGCACATGGGCTCCCATTCAGCCAAACGCTTATGCCAGACCAACTTATTATTTTGAGCAGAGAAAAAAAATATTTGAAATCAGAAACTCCTGTAGATTAGGAAGTGACTGTGTTCATTCAGTGTCCTTCAACTATGTTTATCTCTTTCTGTTGCCCATTTATCCCAGCCAGTGTTAGATGCTGAACAGATGCACCTATATCAGGGGAGAAATTAGCCTGGGTTCTTGAATGCAAATCATGAAAAATAAGTACATCATTCCTTTGGCTATAAAGGGAACCCAAGGCTGCTTTTCTTTCAAGTTAGATAACTCCTTCAATAGCACTTCCCACCACATTTCTCCTATACACACACGCAGAACTTCCCCTAGAAACTCTTATCTCCAGAATAATTTGTAATTGCTGCTCACAGATTGGAAGGAGTTATTACAACAAAGGAAATTTACTCATAGACAGACAAGTAAAACACCAAGAATATAATATCCAAGTGTTGTTATGTTATTGTGCCTGTAAGGCTATTGTACCTGCTACAGTCTTCATTTAATCGCCTTGCTCTTTGCCTTCTGCTCAGCATATTTCCCAAAGGCTCTTAATTTCTCCTTTCTTCATTCCATTGCTAAATCATGTTTGAGTTTATGAGGATAAGAGTAATATGTACTCCTAATATTTACAGTATTTTTTACATCATTTCAGAAAGAAAAAATTGGCACTCACCATCTTGAGGAAGCTAGTTCCCAAACTTCCATCCTGCCAAAGCTTATACATCTGTTTAATGCTTTGTTAACAATTGTGTTATTTAAGAGAATGGAACTACTGCCACAAATTTAGAAATATGCATAAGTTTTAGCAGGCTCAGGGACTATTTAAATATGTATATTTTCTCTCTTTTAATGTAGTCTCAATAAGAAAGTTGGAGAATTTTAAAATATCACTATGTATTTCCTGTCTTATTGCGTTTCTACTGTCATGGTGCAATTTTAATCAACACAGTGATGTATATTAATAATATAAATTGAATATTTTATTAAATTATCTTTTGAAATTAATCTATTTTTTAGGATTCTGTTTTTGTTTAAGTATGAGAAAATATAATTTTTAATATCTTAAGCAACGGAGTAGTTAGCTAACATTTAAATATTACTAGTATGGAGATGCGCAAATATTGTTGCCATACTAGTAGAAAAATATGTTACTATTTAATTATTTTCATTTCTAAAAGAAATTGTAGAAAATTGAATGGAATGCTGATGATTTCTATGAGTAAATTTGGTTACTAGGACAATAATACTTTTTTTAGAGATACTTCCCTAGAAAAGCTACAGTGTTATACAAAGTAAGCCACTAGAAGCTAACCAAGGTAAGAATGGTCACTTATTTTCAAAAGTGTCTCTCATATGGAAGATAATTTATAGGATTTAAAATTATATATCTTTAAGTTTAGGGAAATTCTATATGAAGGTCATCCTGAGGTTATTTACCTTCACCTATTCCCCACAGCAACAGCAATTAATTCTGGTAGGATAGACATTATGGAATGACTTTTGCAATACTTTAAAATATTTATTAAATTTCTTGAGGAAATAAATGGTATTCCATTTGTTTCAAGTAGTATTCAAGAACTGAACCGCAAAAGTTTTTCATAATGCCTGGAGTCTTAAGACGACTCCTTAACCAGATGCTGCAGAAGAGCAGTCTACTCAGGACGACTCATCCTGTCCATATGAAGTCATATAAAGAGAAACACAGTCTGGAAAATATGCATCGACTTGCACAGAAAAAAGCAAGATTTTATTATTTGCACTTTTCCTGCCATATTACAAAACAAAATGAAAACAGACAAAAAACTCAAATGAAACAAACCCTTCATTTTTCATTGATAGGTTGAACTTCTGGCTTATATTGAGAAATTAAGAAAGATGAAGAAGGATGGACTTTAGGTCACCTTTTGAATCAACAACCCAATGTGTGATTTCCAGCATGATCAAAAGAAAATGTGTTTTTCTCTATGAAAGCTGTGTTGTGGATATGAGGAGATTGTCTCAATTTTAGGTACAAATATACAGTGTAAATATCTGCCTCTGAAATAGTCATCTTACACTCATTTTATAAACAGTAAATAAAATAATACATTTTCTAGGAGTTAGCTCTTGGTCATTAGGATGGGAAAAATATTTCTGCTCCTCACAAATGATATGGTTATACTACAGTCTAATATGTCAATTACTGGCAGAGGATTAATATTTGCAGTATCCTCTAAAGACCAGTGGAAGACTAAAAAAATAATCTGTCTTGTGATAGTGAATGTGCATTCACCTCAGAAATTTTAAGTGTCTAGAAAGAAAACTAGAGAAACAAACAAATGCAGAAAAGTAATCAAATTTGAAGGCATCATTTAGTGAGGATGAAGACATAGACCCTGTGAGTTCTCAAGGCACAAAAAGAGACTTCTGAAAAGACAAAATTCTGGTCAGAAAGAGATGAGAGCATATTCAGTGGTTCAAATATTGATTTAAGTATGTTAAAACTGCATGAAGGAAAAATACTTCTATGTTAATATAACCAACAACCACCTGAAACATCAGGGGATTGAATAACTTTCTTCTAACAGAGATGTAGATATAGTGGACATTTCAGAAGTCTGGTGGAAGTAAGGCAATGAACAGAAAGACAATCTAATAAATACATATATGACATGGTATATGCTTTACAGGAAAGGTAAAGTAGATACACTAGTGAAGTGGAATTATATGATAAATAAAATGCTGACCTGTGCTGGTTTCAGCTGGGATAGAGTTAATTTTCTTCACAGTAGCTAGAGTGGGGCTATAGTTTGGATGTGTGATGGAAACAGTTTTATCTATTGATAAGAAGTTCTCGTACATCATCAAGGTCTTTTCCACCTCTCATGTCACCCCACCAGCAAGCAGACTGGGGGTGCTCAAGGAATTTGGAAGGGACATGGCCAGAACAGCTGACCCCAAATAACCAAAAGCATATCCCACACCGGATGGTGTCATGCTTAACATATAAAGCTTAGAAAAGAAGGAGAAAGGTGGGAGTGGGGGTTGTTTGGAGAGATGGCGTTTGTTTTGCCAAGTGACCATTAAGCATACTGAAGCCCGGCTTTCCTAGAGATGCCTAAACACCTGCCTGCCCATGGAAAGTGATGAATGAAATCCTTGGTTTGCTTTGCTTGTGCACGCTTTTGTTTTACCTATTAAACTGTCTTTATCTCAGCTCACAAGTTTTCTCACTTTTACTCTTCCTGCTGTCTCCTGCATCCCAGCAGACAGGGCTACGTGATGCTTCGTTGCAGGCTGGGGTTAAACCATAACATGAGTTCAATAAAATATCAAGAAATGTTAGACTATCTGTGTACTAACACTGTAATATGAACTGTGTCAAGCATTAAAAAGAGGAACTTTGAAAATATGTGTTGTGAACATCATGTTGTTCATCCACGGTGTAACATGTACCATGACCAAGAACCATCACAGATTTAGCATGATGAGGGCAGAAGTAATTATTATCTTTCAGAAACCTATTGCACCCTAGAACAACATCATCATGAAGAAGTAGATGATTTAGACAAGTGTCTTCTAGAGCAACCACAAAACCAGAGGGAAAACAACATGCTTATTTCTGAGGAGTGTGGGAGCATGGTTCAAAAGTGGCTGTCATACCCTGTAATAATGAAGATAATGTAGTCAGATTCACAAACTTCAAAATGCATTTAATACAAAACAGGCTCAAATAACCCATTTTTGTTTGGTTACTTGGAGCTTTTTTGGTTTTGTTTTTTGTTTGCTTGCTTTTGTTTGGGTTGGGTTATTGTTTTTTTTCTTTCAGAGGAAAGATAAAAGAAACATTCAAAATGCCATAATATTTTAGGTAACACAGAGGTGGTTCAGGATGCTGTGTTAAAAGTCTATATTTAATGTGTCTTATCTATTAGAAAATAATATTGAAAAGGTAGAAATTAGGAAACTCTGACAAGATAATGGATAACCATAAAAAGATGGGCCAAAAAAATTATAAATGAAATTACGTACAATAGTGAAAGGTCAGTGGAATCATACTGAATTACAAGGAAAAGGTTCTAAAACAAAGAATACAAAACACCTTTTAACACTACACGTCATTAAATTGTATAATTCAACACAACATTAGATTTCTATTGCCAGCTTTGTGGATAACTGCAGGAAACAATTAGACAATGCTTTGTTGAAAATCTCCAAGGGCTATTACCTCTGAAGAGGTCCCTAAACAAGAAGTCTGTGAAAGCTAGGAGGGTACAAGGGGGAAAGTTTCGCTGTACATTTCTGACTCTCGTATTCTTTTATATATTTGTCACAGGTTACTGTGAGAGAAGTTCTAGAATAAGCAGACATTTTGTCTGACTTAGTAACGAACATGTTAACTTATATCGTGGTGTACATGTATAAATAGAATGCATTATATATATATATGTTTCAGAGATGAATTATACTTTATTATGAAAAAATAAACCTTATAAGATGAAACCTTTACAATGGCATTTTTATTTAACTTTGAAATTATATTTCTGCTATTTTTAAATAAAATAGATAATGTAATAATTTGATTAAATTGATGAAATAGTATACATGGGATGTAATTAAAAGTCTGAAGACAGAGGCTGATAATTAGAATACATTTTTACTATAGCTCCAGTGGCACAAACATAACATGAAAATGAAAAATAACTGATAATATGTTTGTTTCTAACTAATAAAATAAAGGAAATTATACTAATCATGATAAATTAATATCTCAACTCAGTGTTTATATATAAACACTAAAGATGGTATCCAATCTGCATATGAATAAGTATTTGATTGTTGAGAAATTAATCCATATTTGCATAAGTTAAATAACTGTTTAAGTTCATTAAAAACGTAGGCATATTTGTAAATAAAGACAGTTTAAAGACTGGAGCTAATGATAGTTGGATAAACATCTCCAAGTAATATTCTAAAAAGTTTCTATACTTCATTAGTTTTTAAAATTTAAGTCAATGTTTAAATTGAAACTTACAGTAGCAGCATTTTCTCATTTATTCCCCATTAATAATTGTTCTGAGAAAGGCTTCAAGACAACAGTACTGGAACACCTATCAGATATAAACTTACAACAGAAGCTGGAAATATTAATATGTACTTTGTGCTTTCATTTCAAAACAGAAGGACAAAATTATGGTCAAGTGTCATATTAACAGATGACATCTGTAAAAGACAGATTGCTTTTTTTACCTGTATTTCAGATTTTTATTTTCTTCCTTTGTAACTTGAACTCAAACAACTAAGATCCTGGTATTAATTCTACTCTTTTCTCAGGTTATCACCAGTAAGTTTAGGTGAAACAGTTAATAAGCAAATAACCACTTAAAAGTCCTTCAAGTTTTAAATTTTCCTCAAATTATTATCCTTATTTAATAGGATATTTTGGGGAAAAAAGAAGACCTCCTTATTTCCGCTTTAATTGAGGGCAGTCAGCAGTGGAGCATGTTGATGTGAGGGGCTGTGACATCACCATACCTTGGACGGTTTTATTCCTCAAGTGGACCAAGACCTGAGCAGCCTCATCTGATCCCAGAGGTGGCTCTTTTTCTGTCAGGGGGGGCCTGGAGATCTCCAAAGGTCCCTTCCATGATCTGGAAAATACCTCTAAGTACACAACTTCTCTGTGTCATGTCAGCAAACAGAATAAAGGGTAACTTTTACAAAACTTGAGTCATTTATCTGTAATGACAAAGATCTTTTGAATCTAGTGAGGTGTCCTCTGAAGTCACACTAGGTGAATAAATAAGAGTAGGTCTGTTTTCATTTACTGTGGTATCTGGAATTGATCACTCAAACTCTCAGTGGTATAAAATAACAAAAAAAAAAAAAAAGTCGTTTAACTTTGTGTTCCTGCTTGTATTTTGTGGGGAGAATACTAGTATCCCTGAATGTATTCTCACAAGATGTTCCAGAAAGATTAACATTAATAAAGAATTCCATAGGAAACTAAGATTAGATTTTCCTTGATCAGTAAACACCTGTTGTAAAAATATCTCCTGAAAAAAGAGTCTTCCTGGAATCAGGGTGGGGTCTTAGGGTATCTCTGACTTCATTACTTCCAGGTTTTTAATTATTTTTTTTACAGTGTATCAGGATTTAATATATCGGATCATTGAGATTGTAACTCTAGGACTGAGCTAGTCAAGGAAAGGAGCAACTAGGCCCTTGAGCCCTGTGCATAAGGTAAAGAATAGTTGGGGTTAGAAATTTGAGCAGGAAAATTCAGATGCTTGAGGCTAGTGAGGTCTCTTATTTTTCTGTATCACAAACACTCTGAGTACTGAATTGTGTTATATCCCAATAGCTAAAGAAGAGACATTTGGGATTTTTTCATTCTAACCATAACATCCAACAACCACATAAAAAAAAAAAAAAAGTAAAAATTTGGCTGTTATTTGATCAAAGGAATTTGCTCTGTACAGACAATCCTCGGTGTCTTGACTCTACTCTCTTTACTGCCCTGTGCCTTGCTGTATATATTCAGTTTTGTTTCTGCACCACAAGCTGCCCAGCTGGATTTCCTTCAGCATAGTTCCTCAGATATCTGTGAGAAAACAAAATTCAGCAACTTGGATGCCCTATGGCAGTCAGGACTTTACTGGCTTTTGCTGTAGAAGATAAGGATGTCCAACAGAGGTCCCCCAAGCCTTAGGAACAGGTACTGAATTTCCCTAAATCTTATATATTCTTCTCTCCTTAGCAGAATGTACAGATATAAAGCATATTTTACTCTCAAAGTTGCTGTCAAAATCTACAACATGTTTTAGGTGGAACTTCAGAAATAGATTATGGCTGTTTCCTGTCCAGCATCCTTCAGTCATTAAAGCAACATCAGGAAAAGTGACTGTAGCTTGCCTAATTTGCAGTGTGTGTCACATGCATTAGGTGTAAGAGTGGGATCATTTGACCCATTGCAGCCACTTTCTGCAAGATGGTTTGATGGCTTCAATGGACATCAGTTTAGGCACAATTTATTTCTGCTGAGGTAAAGTATACCTCATATGCCAAGATAAGCTCATATCATTTAAGGTAAGGCCTAGGCATTTAAAAATTACCATTCCTTCCATGCCATGTTGCTACTTTTTGATTGCACTAGCAAGTAACGTAAGAAAGGTTATATACTGAGCCTCAGTCAGAACAATACAGGTACAGATGTTGTTGCCTTCTCTGTTTCATTGAAAATCTAACACACTTTTGGGACAAACACTATTTCTGTCTTTTCTATACCATTTTGTTCAAAGGACTTAATAATATTAGGTTTTTTCCCTAATATTGACTACCTCTATAAACTTCCCTACGTTGTCAAATATTTCACAACTACCTTAAGGCTGCAAGAATTGTTTTTACAAAGCATATTCAACAGCTGTTTTCATAATACATAAAGTTCATAATTTGTCTCTAAGGTGGCCTCAGACAGGGTCCTTAAAAAAAACTTTACAAGATGTCTTTTGTTTTTACATCACACAAGTAGTCTATTTTCTGAGACACACAGAACACCAGGAAGGTTCCTAGTCTTTGTCTGTCTTTTACATGTGTGCAGAGTCATTTACAAAGTTATTTGCTTCTAACTGATAAACATTTATTTTAAGTTTCCCATCCTGTTCCTATTTTCTGTTCTGTATCTAGTCCCCTTTTTCCATCTTGTAATTAAAAATCTGTAGACCTTTTATCTCAGAGGTTATTTTTGTTGCTTGTTTGTTTTAATACAGTTCTGCCATGAGCTAAAGGGACAGAAGGAGTCCATATGAAACTCCTTCTGTGTTACATTTGTTTGAAGACCTGTACAGACCCCAGCACAAAGTTCTGGGCAAAGGATTTGTACCAGAGATGTTTTAAGGGCCTCAGAGGCTGAGAATTACATTCTCATAAGCTGCTAAATGCCTGTGAGGGTATTAGTGTGGTGTGAAACTGGTATTTTTTGCATTTCTTCATGATTAAAGGGATAAGAGAGGAACACTGGCCAATTGCCATCAGAGACATGGGCACTTTAGGGTGAAATGCATCTCACCCAACCCTAGCTGCCTGAAAAATGGTCATCTAGTCAAAGCTATTTGTCTAGGCCACTTCTCCCTCTCCTTTTAGTCAATAGAAAATAGATACTGCCACAGGCAATTCCTGCCCTTATCTCAGACACAGAAGCAAGATGGGATGGATTACCTTCTGGGAATTGCCTCTGTCTCTTGAGTAATTATACAGGGAGGCTACATTTCTAAATCTGAGCAGCCATTTCACTTTTAGATGGCTAGCTAAGCTGAAACATACTCTGTACATACATTTGTAGATCAGATCTGTTTGCAAACAAGGAAATTAAAGACTTGACAAAACCATTCCATAAACTGGAAGCAAATACTCTTAGTGGGTGTTACGAAGCAAACAGTATTTGCATGGACTGCACTTCCAGCCTTTTCCTCTGCTGCTGTGCCAGTGACCTGGTGAGTCAGATCTGAAGAGTCAGCAATTATCAAACCAATAAGATGAGGAGGCTAAGGAGCAGCAGGACAGAATGGGCATCTAAAAAAGCTTTTGGGTAGCTTTTCTGAGAAATCAGTAATTGGCTTTGCATTTTCAAAGGTAAAATTATCACTAACTTTCAGCTTTCTAGGAACACATCATTTAAAACTCTTCAGGGGGTTACTTTCAGTGCTTGAACAGTGAATTCAGAGCTTATGAACAGGTTGAACAGGAGCTGAAAACTCTGTTGTCCCAGGTCAGCTACATCAGAATTAGTGAAAGAAGTAACCTAATAGGGAACTGTGAATAGAGTAGTATTAAGCTAGTCAACATAAACTGTGCAAAGAGATGAACAGAACTTGGACCTTCCATGCTTATTTGTAAGTTTATGTTTGGAAGCATCAGGCCTGGATAGAGAGGGTTCAGATCTAAGGCTTAAAAAATTTGAAAGTCAATAGAATAAAAAGTTAAACTCCAAATTTTGGCTTGAACACAATGTATATATCTTGTAATATGTCAATAAAACCCTAATATAAGTTTCTTCTTAAATTTCTAAATTATTTTTATTTATAATTCACTTCTGGAATGAAACATGAAATTTCTATGAGTATGTTTTTAGAAGCGTTTGAGTTGTCAACAATTTTATCTACAATTTTTAAACAACTTCAGTAACTTCTCCAGTGAAATTCCAAAAATGTCAGCTTTTATAGTAAGCTCTACTTTGAAGTAATCTTTCCAATTGTATATGAACACAAATACTGTATTTATTGTCTTCTAAGCAAAGAAGGAGTGAGAATGTCAAAGTATTTTGGGTGCTTTTATGTTGCCATCTACAAAGACATGAATCTGACATCTAACATTACACGAACACAGCCTGTATTTCTATCAACCAGCAGATTTTTTTGTGCTCCCAGTGTTGCACAGATTCAGTTTGCCCTTGAATCGGTCACTGTGAGTCAGTTTGCCAAAAGAGATAGCTGGAATAAAACTGATGTATGAAATGGAAGTAGAGAATATACAAAAACTGTACTAGATTTTGCTGCAATTTCCCTTCACGTTCAGGTAGAGACTAAGAGGAGACTGAGATCATAGGCCAGAGGCAAGTGGCACTAACAAATGGAAATGTTATTTTGTGGGTTTGTACAGAAAATCATATTATTCTGCTAGTTTCATTACAAATTTTGTAAAGTTGATATAACTTGCTGTATTCAGTTTGTGTGCCCAGGTTTTTGTATCAGAAGGTTGTATGATGGCCTCTGTGAGAAGATGGTAAGGGCTACCCTGCTTCAGACACAACCAGGTACACCTAGCTCCACAAAGGACTCACAACAGGGCACAGCACTCAAAATGTAATTCACAAAAGGACAAAACACCACATGGCCGAAAGAACAATGAGAAAGAAATGTGTGAGAGAAAACCCTTGAGACACCCAGGTCAGTGACGGACGAGGTTCTCCAGGCACTGGAGCAAAGATTCCCCTGCAGCCTGTGGAGAGGACCACAGCAGAGCAGATGTCCACTCTGCAGTTCATGGAGGGTCACACTCCAGAGCATCTGGTACTATTCATGCAGCAGCAGGGAAAAAGTGTGAAGAGAAAGGAAAATTAAAGAGGAGTTGTAATGGACTGACTTCAACCTCTATTCCTCATCTCCCTGTGCCCCTACCAGGGGGAGGAGGCAGAGGAGGCAGAAATAAAAGAATGAGGTTGAGCCTGGGAAAGGGTGGGTGGGAAATGTTTTAATTTTTTTGTCTATGTTTTATAGTATACAATTCTCTTTTAATTGCAATAAATTAGATTAATCTTCTAAACGTAAAATCTGTTTTACCTGTGACAGTAACTAGTATGGGATGTCCCTGTCTTCATCCCATAAGCTTTTACATCTTATTTATTTACTTGTCCTGTTGAGCAGGGGTGAGTGAGAGAGCAGCTACATTGGCAGGTAGTTGCTGGTTAAGATTAAACCACTACTCCTGTATATCTTCATCAAACTTTTACACTGAAAGAAAATTTCTTAAGTTCAAGTCAATCTCAATAAATCACTGCATTTACATGTGGACTGTATGCTGCATGAATAAGCGCAAAGGTAAGAGATCAAGGGAAGCAATTACACCCCTTTACTGATGATAGGAGGCCACAACAGGATTACTGTGTCCACTTCACACACACACACACACACACACACACACACACACACACACACACACGCTGACAAACTCCCCACACCCCCTTCTTCCCCCAAGTAACTTGTAAATACTGCAGATTTCTGTGAAGGACCACAAAGATGTTGTGCCCTTGTGGCCAAGGTGGCCAGTGATACCCTGGGGTGCATTAGGAAGACCCCGCTCCTCTACTCAGACCTAGTGAGGCCACATCTGGAGTGCTGTGTCCAGTTCAAGAGAGAGACAGTGGGCTCCTGGAGTAGGTCCAGCAGAGGAAAACAAAGATGATTCAGGGACTGGACCATTTCTCTTATGAAGAAAGATTGAGGGAGCTGGGCCTGTTCAATCTTGAGAAGAGATGGCTGAAAGGGGACCTTATCAATGTCTGTAAGTATCTGAAGGGAGGGTGCTAAGAGGATGAAGCCAGGCTCTTCTTGGTAGTGTTAAGCACTAAGACAAGAGGCAACAGGAAGAAATTGATGCACAGAAAATTCCACCTGAATATGAGGAAGAACTTCTTTACTATGCAGGTGACCGCACACTGGAACAGCTTGCCCAGAGAGGTCTCCCCCACTGGAGATGTGCAAGAACCATCTGGATGTGATTTGGTGCTGTGTGCTCTGTGATGACCCTGCTTGAACAGAGAGGTTAGACCAGATGACCCACTGTGGTCCCTTCCAACCTGACCCATTCTGTGATATCTGACTTCTGGAGTACATGACTTACAAGAGGGTACCAAGATACCTACTGAAGTTTCTTTAGCCTGGAGAGGGGGAAATTAAGTTTGGATCCAATTGCTGTTTCTCTAAATAAAAGTGATTCATTAACATCTAAATTTTTCTTGGAATTGTATGATGAAAGAGTAAACCCCAAAGTTTATGAAAAGGGTTGTAAGAAGAAAGAAACTGATTTTCCATTATAAGAAAAGTCCTCCACAATAAGAATTGTTGGACATTGAACCCGATTGCCCAGAAAAACTGTGAAATCTCCATCTTTAAATATTTTAAAACTGGTGTGGATAAGATGTTGAACAACCAGTTTTAGTTTGAGATGAGTTTTTTTTTGAGCAGGAGACTAGACTCAATAATTTTCAGATATTCAAATCCACCTAATTATTTCTGCAATTCCGTGGCTCAACAACTATATTTACCTTAAAAACCTGAAACAACAGGTTAAAACATTAATAGTTAATGAGATGTTTGAGTTTTGAGCATAGTTTGATTGAGTTTCCCCATATATAAACAAACACACACACAAACACACAACTTCCAGTGGTGCCTGTACTAGATATCATTTGTCTCAATCTCTATAAAATAATAGAAACATCATTTAAATTGATAAGGATCTCTGGAGAGTAAGTGGTTCATCACCATCACAGAAAGCAGGACCAAGTGAGGCCATATCTGGAGTGCTGTGTCCATTCACACCAAATCTGTGTGAATCACATACAAACCCCCTATATTTAGAGCAGGAGGAATGATCATAGCCACATAAATTATGACTACACTGTAGATATTGCATGTATATATTTCAGTTATTTAAATACAAGACATGAATACATACCTAAAGGGGTAGCTTTATTGTTCAGGAAAACTTTAAATGTTTAAATGTTTAGTATCTGCAAATACAGTAATTTTACTGAGGAATTCGCTCATCCAATCAGCATCATGACTACAGAAAAACATAAGTCAGTTGACATCAAAAATACATTTCAGATGAAGTGTATGGAAAGTCAGTATGTTGACTTGTTTTACTTTTGCTTTTTTTAGGACTGTAAATGGAACTCTTTTTGTGAAATATTGATTAATTGTTCCTTGGAAGGAAAGGTAGTTCAAACATTACTATGTCCATTTGGAGGAAAGATTTCTTTCCATCTAAATCAGAGTGAAATTTACATTTGCCTCATGTTCTGATGTGAAAATGACCATGTCATTATTAATCTGTACAGTATGGTATATGATCTTTCATGATCATTTTTTTATGCTGCTCTGCTATTTTACAGCAGCCAGTTTCAGCAAACAAATCTGCAATTTTCTAATATAAATTTTGAATGGTTCTTCATAACATTGAAATATTCTAACTCCAGTGTATTTCTAGCTTTAGTGATTATGATTAAGCTGCCACTTTTGTATGTATATATGTATATTTTTTCTTAGAATGTGTATTTAGAACACCAGTTTAATGTTTAACAGTAAAGATATCTCATATTTGAATAAAACACACAGCATAGATTTCCTGGAACTGAATATATTATAGACATTGCTAATAACTCTCAATGAATTTGTCACAGTAGAAATCTGCTTCTCAAAAGCTATAACACTAGAAGGATGTTCTGTTTACTAGGTATTATAGTTTGTGTTGGTGTGTATTTGAATCCATCAATTTATGACAAATAAAATTTGGCGAAGACTTTTTTTGTCTCTGGAAATCAGATAAGTGCAAACAATATAATTCTGTGACTGAACACATGGAAAACTGTAGAAAACTGATTTTTTTTTTCCCAAAACAAGCCCAAAGTTCAAAAGTTTCAGTGAGAATGCATATATTTGTATGAATATTATTAGAGAGAAAAAATGAAAAATTTTGGGTTTATAATTTTTTAATTCATTATAACTTCTGAACATGATTCCTACCTAAATCATACTATCTCAAGCTCAAGTTTAGCACCCTATTGTTTTTTATGCCTCAAAAAAGCGATACTGTCTACTTTGTCCCATGTACAGCCCATTGTCAGGATGGACCTGAACCCTGCCGGTATCTAAATCACCAGGGTCCCTGGGTGAAGAGATTCCTACAGGAGCAGGTGGCCTGGTTTGGACATCTAGTGGTGGAATTCAACCAACTCCATGTTGACATTTACATCAGATCCCATCACTCTTGATACCCTTTACAATCAGCGAACAGAAGCAAGTGTTCTTCAAACAAGATTTATTTACTCTTAAAACAAAAGCTTAAATTTGGCTAGATGAGGCAAATCCTTGAAGTGTGTACTGCTCTCCATGGGGAACCAAGATGATTAGATTTGGTAATGTATCTGTACTTAGACAACTAAAGTTGAGGTGTATGACCCTCCCTGGTGTTTTGTGGCAATTTTGACATACAGATACATGTATACTGTACTTTGTTATCTAGAGTGTTTGATCTGGTAGGCACACTCATCATGTTATTCTGGACTTGATTCAGTTCAGTATGAAATCTGACAGAGTAGGTACTACAGTTTGTAGGGAACTACTCAAGCCATTTTTGTAATTTTCATACCTCTTACTAAAGAGAACTGAAAGAAAAAGGGAAAGAAAGAATCACTTTATGATGAGTGGGAACTGTTTAATTAACTTTCATTGGGAATGGAAATACGTGGTTATACTGGCTTAGCTCAATTATTTTTATATATATATATCTTACTTCAGTTCTTGTAGCAAAAGGCAGGTAGTGGTGGCAATTTATTTAAAATTTCTCTCCTTACTGTTTAGAAGAACAAGGATGGTTGCATCCTTGTAAGGATGGAATATCAATTGGATGTTGTGCTTCTCTACATCAAGTAAGTAATGTTATCTTATAGGATTATATGATTGTAAATTGAGAGGAAAAAAATCCCCAAATTTCAAGATGTCCTCCTTGAGCTCTTTGACAAGATTTGCGTTATCAAGATTGATCGCTTTGCAAGTAGCAATTGTCTTAAGTAATTTCATTATGAAGACACAGACACAGGGAGGGTTGGGATTAAGAGAACATTTAACACTGAAATGTCTGCTTGGTTGACAAAATTAGCAGCTCACTGTTAAGTCATCAATGCCAATTGAGTACATTGCCAATTAAAGGGTTTCAACTCTTGTTTTCCAGAAGCCACAAATATCACTAAATCCAATGTACATGGGTACAAGGAAATCTGTCCTTTTTATTTGACTGTAATTAACTTGCTGTGAAGTATCACACAGCCTTTGGGAACAAAATATAATATTCCAAATTTAATGTAAATCATCTATGTCTAATGAACGCATATTTCACCTACTGATCCTTCAATGATACTACTATTCATGCAACCATATGTTCTCCTTGAACAAGGAATAGAGCGAGTTGAAAACTAACACACCGAAAAGAAATTAGCAATAAACAACATTAATTTTCTTTGTCTCCCTGACTGTTGTTTAATCTGGTTAATGCTACTGTGTGAGCACATTATCTGTGTGAACAGAAGGGAAACAGCGCGACATGAAACTGAAGGCAGGAAGATGCACAGGTTAGCAACAACACAGAGTTACATGTTCTTTATCAAGCTGTGACCTGAGCCAGACACCTGTCCTACTGTTTTTCCTGGTGTTCTGCAAACATGCAGAAGTAAATTTGCAATTTGCTACATTTAAGTAGAAATGTTGCTATATTTGAGTCTCACTTTTGTGTCAAGAATTATCTAGAACTGCTCTAGCAACTCACCATCTGAGGTACTATCTCTAGCTGTTGCTCTTGTAGGTCTCCGAAACTAAAACAGAAGCACGAGTCTTCAGGACGTGTCCAGAAGAAGTTTTGAAAAGTCTGTTAGACTTGGGTTAAAGATCATGAGTGCGTGTGAAAGTACACTTGATGCCCAGGTTTTCTCAGGCTTAAAGTCCTGGGTACAAACCATTAACCTGTTTTTAGACCTGTTAAAATGCAGAGGGTTTGAGAAAAGGTACCTTGCTCTAACAGTCCCCTACCACTGTATCTACATGAGGCCACCAACTTTAGGGCTCTGGAAAATAGGAAAGGAGAGCACAACATCTGGAAATCTTAGGTTAGGCTGTTAAGATGCCAACTATGCTAACAATAAAATATTGACCCTATATATGACATGCTTTTTTTTTCATAAACAAAGTTTTAAGCATGAAACTATTTATTTTCTGCTAATTGCTTATGAATCCAAACTTTCCATGAAGGAAATGAATAATTCTTTGTCTCCCTGATGAAACAATAAGGTAGTTTGAAGAATGCTGCAAATAAGGTAGTTTGAAGAATGAAAAGTATGGTTTTGAATAGAATCTAAGAGTTCATACAGAGAGCAGTATTCACTCTGTGAGGGGGATGATTATGGACTCTTAATACAAAAAGTATTTTTGTGATTATGTACTTAGAAGGCTTACCATAACCCTTTGTTCTAGGATGCTAAATTAAATGTTCACAGACAATCTGGTTTTGACACATCCTAACATCTCATGCCTTGCTTTTGCATTCACAGAATCACAGAATCAGGTAGGTTGGAAAAGACCTCTGAGATCTTCAAGTCCAACCTATGACCTAACATCACCATGCATTGACTAGACCATGGCACTAAGTGCCACATCCACTCTTTCCTTAAACACCCCCAGGGATGGTGACTCCACCAGCTCCCTGGCCTGTCCATTCTGATGCCTAATCACCCTTCCCATGAAAAAATTTTTCCTAATGCCCAAACTGGCACAGCTTAAGACTATGGTAGTATTTTTTAAAGGTTGGATATTTTTCATTTATTATATATTTATGGTATAAAAGGCAAAGATAACTTACTACCTGAGTGCAGGTTATTTAATATAAAACTATTGATATGGTGGTGCTCTTCAACGGAACTAAGGTAATGGAGTTTATTCTCAGGAAATTAGATTGGAAAAAAGCACTTTAAAGAGGAAGTATATACTCTTCCAGTCACATGAATCAGCACATGACAGAAGAACTACAAGGAATTAAAATGAAGAGAATGGGAATGACAAGTGCAGAAAGTTAGTTTCATTTGCTGTTTAGACCTGTGACAGAAGAACTTGAGGTGACATAATTGACAAGATACCTTGTGGTGTTGACTCGCTGAAAAAAAAAAAAAAAAGAAAGATGGTCACAAGAAATCAGTCCTTTATATTAAATTTCCCTTGATTTCTAGAAAGAACTCAAACCAATATACTTGCTGACTTTTTAGTAGCAACCATTAAGCATTGAAACAGTCTCTTTCTCTGCAGAACAAAGATGGTAAGATCAATTGTAGCTATAGTATTCACTCATGAATAGATCGATTTCTTTATGCTCAGTCTTTATTGCAACATGTGTTCTTCTCCAGTATTGTTAACATGTATTGAACTAAAAGAGAAAAAAAAAAAAAGGATAAAAAGAATCTGTTCAGAGGCCTGTCCCTATATTCAAGCCAAGAAATTATCTTAGAAATTTAAATGAACATATGAGAGGATATGTGTATGTACTGTATATGTATACATATTTATAGTATATGATAGAATCATAGAATCATAGAATCAGTCAGGTTGGAAAAGACCTCTAAGATCATTGAGTCCAACCCTTGATCCAACACCACCATGTTTACTAGACTGTGGCACTAAGTGCCACATCCAGGCTCATCTTAAAAACCTCCAGGGATGGAGAATCCACCACCTCCCCGGGTAGCCCATTCCAATGCCTGATTACCCCCTCTGTAAAGAACTTCTTCCTAATATCTAACCTAAACCTCCCCTGGCAGAGCTCAAGACCATGCCCTCTTGTCCTAGTGCTGGTTGCCTGGGAGAAGAGACCAACCCCCACCTGCTACAACCTCCTTTCAGATAGTTGTAGAGAGCGATGAGGTCTCCCCTGAGCCTCCTCTTCTCCAGGCTAAACAACCCCAGCTCCCTCAGCCTCTCCTCATAGGACTTGTGCTCAAGTCCCTTCACCAGCCTGATTACTCTTCTCTGGACCTGCTCCTGCACCTCCATGTCCTTCCTGAACTGAGGGGCCCAGAACTGGACACAGCACTCCAGGTGTGGCCTCACCAGTGCCGAGTACAGGGGCAGAATCACCTCCCTGTTCCTGCTGGCCACACTGTTCCTGATCCAGGCCAGGATGCCATTGGCCTTCTTGGCCACCTGGGCACACTCTGGCTCATGCTCATGTATTATTTTGGCCTTTTTTCCTTCCACTTTTTTCATTACTACTGCTCAATTTTTCTACCTGTTTTGAATGTATGTTAAAACCTTGTTCTCAGAGAAGACTAGATTGGATTTTTTTTCCTAAGAAGGAAATAGTTCCTGGACAGACTACAAGAACAGGCAAAGTCATCAGTAAAAATGCATGAAATTTCACAATTTTCCCTCTTTTGTCAGAAAGAGTAAATTTCAGTAAAGTATCTACATCCTCTTGAAAACAAGGGTATGAATTTCAGGTTTTTAACTCCTCCAAAAATATATTTTTCTGGCTCCTGCCTACTCCTTTCAAGAGGATCCCTCCTTGTCCATGTCAGAAGAATCACCATCTCAGCATCTATTGGGAAAAAAATGGTAGTGAGTACTGTCTGTTTCAGACTAGGAGACTCTGAATGCAAAATACTTGGCTACTAACTCTGTGACAGGCTTTCTCAACTTCAGACCATATGTCACATGTGTAGAAGCTAATTTCAGGATTAAAAGATGATGAAATAAACAGACTAGGTGGCAAAATGAACAGACTCATCCACTCCATTTTCAAAATTTTGTGTTTTTGTGCCTTTCTAGAGTCTTTCAACTTATGAATCCTGATGTCATTAGTTCCAAATTTAAAAATATTTATTTAAAACTGTTGTTTCAACAATCATAATTTTGCAGAAAGCTTTGTAGCACCAACAACTCTAAACCTTTGGAAGATAGCTCCACCAAAACAATCAAATATCTTGATTTTTATTCTTTTGGTTATTACTTTTTTTTTTACTAACTTCTGTTTGTATATGCCTTTAACTGTCAGTACTGATTTTGTCTTCAGGTATTTGTTCAAACACAGATTTTTACATGCATGATACCACTATTTTCTGTTTCTTGAATATAATCTTTGTTAAGCAGCCAGATTCATTTATTTTCAATCTTGATTAAGAGGCAAACTGATACATGACTGGAACATTTTAATACAATAAAATTTATTGCGAGTCACCCAGAACTTCTATAAGTAAAATTACAAGAATGTCTGGTTTTTAAAAAGATATTTGTACATCTTTGTAGTTTTTTTGCACTAGTAATGAGTTTTCAGATGATAAGAGACTATAAATATGGTAATAACAAGTGGAGATGCTGCTCTAGATGAACTTTCAATTTTTTCCTATCAACAAAAATTTATCCAGTTCAAGACTTTGGGGTCCTAATTAGTTATATGGCATGACAAAATACCCACTTAATGCTAGGCTACTATTTATGAGAGATTACAAAGGTGTTAGGATATCCTGTGTTTCTACTATATGCAATTAACTTGAAATTATGATACTAGCAACTGCCCTTTAAGTGGCTGCTATGGTGTGCCACAGAACAGCCTGTTTGCTAGCAATCCATTAAAGGAGAGACATGTTCTCATGGAAAGAAAGGGTTGGTAGTAAAAATAAACTGTTTAGGCCTCTATTTAGCAAAAATCCTAATGATATTGGTTGTCAACTTTAATAACCCTGACCAAATGCTTGAGTAGGAGAAGAGTGTAAGGAAGGAGCCTTAGAAGTGAAGTGTTATGTATTAATTGAAACCCCAGTAATATTTAGGAACACTATTTGCACAAATAAAGGCAATTATCACTAAATACTACTGTTGAAGAACAAAATTATACTTAACTTTGTAAAGATTTGATCATTGAGTTTTTATAGAATTTCTTTTAAAAACTAATTTGAAATTAATATTTAATTTTGGCCTTGAGCACATAATTGCAATACTGGAAACTTAGATGTGCACATATAAAGAATTTCAATTTTAATCTTAATAAGGAACACAGTCTCCAGCAAGATTACATTCCTTCTGATATAAATAAGAATGATACTTGAAAGTTATACAGGAGATTGTGTAGCTAATTAGAACAATACCGAAGTCTGTTGCAGTTCGCAGGACAGATTTGTTACAGTCTCATCGAATCTGGCTGTTACCTGAGGAATAGGAGAACAGATGAAAAGTGATTTCGAAAGGTATATTTATAAAATTCTTTATTTCTTTCTGTGAAGTTGGACCACTAACAAAACCAACAATACAGACAACATGCTAGAAAACCAACTTCCTAAATAATTAAACTAAGATAATAGAAATTTTTGTAGGTACCATTTCTTTCTCTGAGTTAATTTAGTTAGAGTCTCTTGAATCAGTATTTTTTGCACAATGCATGATTCTCCTACAAGTGTTCTCTCATTCCTATAATGTTTTACTTTCTCTAGATGACATTAATCTCATTTTACTAGAGATGCTTTCAGTTTGCTATAAACTGAAAATATACTAAATGGAAAATAAAACAAAAAAGCCCACCAAAATCCCAAGCATGAAGAACATTGCCATTGTAATATAAATATTAAATTTCAAATTACATGGCTTTCATCAGTAATAAAAACTAACATAGTAGTCATCATATGTGAGATTACATATAAGCATAATTTCATAACAGCATACTAATAAAGTTATTTATACTAGTTATTTCTTGATATTTTACTAGGGTTTTTTTTAATTGGTTCAGGTTCTTGAATCTCCTTCTAGTAATAACATAAACACATAATCACAGAAATATTTTTTCTAGTCACTATAGTGTATATAAGTATATATTAACAACCATATAAAATCAAGTCAATGTCTATCTAACCTGCATTCTATATTTGTTATTTCTCAGTAATATATACCTAGTAAAGACCATAAGTATACTTGTCCAGTGTGTAGCAATGCCCAGCTTTTGATTCCTATAATTAAGATGACCTCTTAACCAAGATACTTCAGAAACATGTCTCTTTTTCTTTGAGATCTGATGAAAGCAAATAAACAAACCAACCAATCCCATAATCCTGTGGTTTACTACTTTTATTAATCAATAAGATTTTACTTTGCCCTAAGTAGACTACTTAGAAAGTTTACTTATTAATGTAGCACAGGTGATTCTTTTCTATATTTTTCCTAGATGTCTGTATACCTGATCTATATTTAGTTTATGTTATTCATATACAAATACTGATATTGACAATTATATTTCTTACCTGCAAACACTGTATTATTTAGAGCATCACTAAAGTTACAAGACACATAAAACATGCTCCTTGACTGACACATTTGCTAGCAATGTTATCTGTCAAAAAAGATGAACGATGGAAGGAAAAAGAATCATGTTGGAAGTTGCCCACAAGATGTTTATTCCTGGTGGAGAAAAACCTCTGAAGAAAAGCAGAACTGAAGAAAAAGACGGCTTTGAAATGCACCTGAACTACTGGACAACAAATAACTTCTTACCTCAGAGACTACTTTTCATATTACAAGGGTATTGTGTTTATTCCATTTATTAACAATGTTGTTAGAAGAAAATCTTACTTTATATATAATCTGCAGTTTAAATCAGTGTTAACTTCTTCTCTATTCGCTGAATGTAATCCTTTTGTTTATTGGCTCTTTGTAGTTAAAATTTATAGCTTTTCCTCATTTTGTATTTTCCCTTTCCCTAGTAGGATAGGTTTTATCCCAATTTACCCAATTATAGACACTTCCCTGCACTTACCTCCCTTGAATCCTCCCAAATTCCATTCATTCCATGCCCTACCAGATAGAAGCTTGCCTTCCCCTTCAATAAACATCCATTTTGTCCATTTTTGTCCATTTTGTCTTCACCTGTGTGTGATTTTCATGCAAAGTAGATCTTTCCACAGTCTATTATTAAGGAGGTGTTACAACTCTCGTCTCCTATAGAAGCAGATTTATTTTACCCTGAATGACGAACAGGAATAAGTTGACAAGGTGTGTCACTGACAAAACATTATATCTTCAGAAACATAAAGATGTCTTAATTTATATATGCTTGAATTGATTTTATTTTTATTTCTTTCTCTCTTTCTGGCATATGTACATTGGCACTTCTCCAAATGAATTATTTTACTCGTACTTTGACAGGCTACATGAAATAAATGACATCAAATTTATGAGTGGTGTTCCAGGTGTTTTCATTTCTTAGGTTATTTACTTGTTAAAACAACATTTACTTCCACGCATCATGAAGTGAGTTGCAAATTCTCAAAAGGTTTATATTTTTTGTTGCTGTTTGTATTTCATCTTATATTGAAATCAGCTCCCTTCAGTACCTTGTATGAAGGAGCTGTTTCTGTTTAAGTAGTAGCGCAAAGATTTTATAGACCAGAACATAAGTGTGGTTATGCAACAGTTGTGAAATTCACCNTAGATCAGGACATAAGTGTAGTTATGCAACAGTTGTGAAATTCACCATTAGATTGGACATTTAGATATGTACTCATTTTTTTACTCAGTCCGAAGACTAACCACGTGGTTGTGAGCTACAATCCGTAATCAAGATTTTTTTCATTGTACTGCAATGAAACATGGAACAATTGACTCTGAGACAATTATTTCTCATATTTATTTCTGTCTTTATACACACACACACACACACACACACACTCAGACATTTTATGTATGTATGTATGTATGTATGTATGTATGTATGTATGTATGTATGTATGTATCTATCTATCTATCTATCTATCTATCTATCTATCTATCTATCTATCTAATCTCTCTCATTATCTATAGTCATTAAGTCCCACACTGTTTTTTTCCCCAGTAACATAGAACTGAATATTCTGGTATTCTTCCTACAGTGAATAATATGTAAGTAAGTGTCTAAACCATCCTGCAGTTATAGAAAACCTTGAATGAGAAAGATACCCTGATACTCATAAAATTGTTATAAGTGAAAAGGTTTTGCTTCTTGACAACAGATGATTTGTGTATATATGTAAGAAAATAGTTTTTCATAATAGCGTAACATCACCGAATCATATCAAACCATTGGATGATTTGGGTTCGAAGGGACCTGTAGAAGCCTATAAGATAAGGGGGCTAACTCCTCTGTCTCAAACACTGATAGCTGTGGAAGCAGCCAAGGATTGTTACTAAGAACATACTGTGAGAAAGAACACGATGTGGCTGGAGAAGGGGGCCATATGGAGATAGGGCAACACTTTTTTTGGGACAAATGTCCTTTTTCTGCCCCCTGGAGATAAGCACAACACATTACAGTGCAAGTGCAGCAATGAGGTCATGAAGTGGGCATGGACTGTAGACAAAAGACGGACTCAGTAGGAGGGGATCAAGACCACAAAAGACCCCTGAAGCTCTCTCACCCATTTCCAGAAAGGTCTAGAAGACTGGAATAAGCGTAACTAATTCGCATAGAAAGCAACATACTTATATCCGGGGGGGTGGAACCTATCTATAAAAAGGTACCCCTACAAAGCCCAAGCATGTGCCCCCGAGACCCTAGACACTCTATCAGCTGGATCAGTGTTGGACTCAGGAGTGGTGATCTCCCTTTCTTCTTTTCTTCCTCTCTATTCTCTCCTTCTCTCTAGTCTCACTGCTGTGATTTTATACCAGATGATAAGGGACTAACTTGTATCAATTTCCATGCTGAGTGTCTAGTTTTCTGATAAAACCCCTCTGGCTTCTGTCATTTGTTTTTGACCATGGGCATCTACAAATCTTGGGTGCTCCCTTCCCTTTAAGTGTGGAATACCACAGGACCTTAAAGATCACCTGGTTACACACACACATCCCACCAGGCCAGGTTCCTAAGGGCCCTTCCAACCTGGTTTTGAACAATGAGTCATGAGTTAATACTTCAAATCATTATCATATAATGCACAGATAAAAGGTAGAAAACCAAATTGGACATAAGAAAAAATAAGACATCAGTAGGTATACAGCATAAAATCCAAAAATAAAAAAGCAAGAAGTAACAGAAAGAGAAAAAATATTCTTTAAATAGGAACTAACCCCAAAGATTATGGAGGAAGTTTAAATACAGAACAATGAAAAATAAGAAAAATACTGCATGAAATCTGAGATAAAAAGGAGATGAGTTACATATGGGGAAAATTGTTCTGAGTTTTGCATCCTTGTCTATTTTATCACAGTTTTATTTTCTTATTTTTATATTTAAAGTAAATTGGGGTAATTCCATTTTGATGCATGTTTTGAAGCAGCCTACTATCTTTGAGTGGGAATAACAGGAACACATCTACTGCCACATATACATAGTCCCTCCGAGATGTAATTATGTAGCAGCTTTGTAGTGTAATGATTTAGGAGAAAGTTTATATACACTGAAATCCTTAAAAATTAAACGAGAAAAACAGAACAAATAACCACCCAGAATTTGATAAAGACACAAACATTAATAATCCATCAAAAACCACGTCCAGAGTCATCCATTTTCTTTGAAAGAGAACCCTCTTGATAACTCCACAGAATAATTGGTAGTTGGTCCAGCTCTTTTAAGAGCGGGAAGATCACAGTTCACAGAACCATTAATAGCATGCTCTAGACATAGAGGTCTTGCATCAAAGTGCTGAGCAAGCTTAATGATACAAAGTTTGAGATTTGAAGAAATCACAGCTTCAGCTATTCTGGCTTCAGGTTATATCAGTAAGAATGCATCTGAAGAGAGAATGCCTGTGCACAATATGTCACATATGGAAAAAAACCCTGTGTTAAATATATATTCATCCTTGTAAGTTTGTTAATATAATAAAAGAAGACCAACATTTATATTTATAACATTTGCTTATCAACTCCATAATATGTTCACTTTGCCTTTGTATAACTTTCTAGACTATGTAGAATTTTTCAGGATTTAGATCAGATCCTTAACCTAGTAAACACAATAACCTCTATGTTAAAGTAACTATCACAAGTAATGCCAGTTCAATATCTGTTCTGCAACACTTGGATGCCTTATTTTAAATTATTAAGAAAAAATCACCTTAACTACAACTTTGAATACGCATCACCACTGCTTTCAAGTTAAGTTACAGAATATTGAGAAATACGAATGTGAAAATTGGCAAGAAAGAAACCAAAAACCTACCAAGCAGTTTTGTCATTTTCTTTTGGCTAGGAGGAGGCTTGGGATGGTTTTTTAATTGATTTTTTTTTTTTTCTGTGGGAGATTTTACAGAATGACAGATTCTGACATAATTGGATGAGTTTTTCAATGCATTTATGCTTGTTTCCCAAGATTTTGTTTGTTCTGCACACAATCTGTTGTACCTTTAGTTTTAATTGCAAAACAAAAAAATAATAATTTTCAGGAACCTGGGTTATACATGTAATCTTCTAATTATATATATTTGGAAGACCACCTAGACAGTTTTCTGAGCCAATGATAAATTATGTAGTCAATTTTTTATTCAGTCTATCCCAAACTTAGATACATTGGTAACTTAAGGCTTTGGGTTGTCTCAGAGCAAGGGGAGAATAAGGTTACACTTAGAACTTTTTCATATAATTTCACCTATACATATGAAGAATAAGGCACAATTCATATTTTTGAGAACACTTAGCTTGGAGTATGGCAGCTCATCACTTTGGGTAGGATTTATGCCTAACTTTTGTTGCCTAAAATGTAGCAGTTGTGTCAAAGCTCTTTATTTAGACCTTCAGTATAATCTATGTGATAGATAAAAGTAAATACATCATCCAAATTTTGAGACAGTGTTTGTTCTGCAGATGATAATCCTTGTCATAGAAGTGAAGAAAATTAGCTGAGCTAAATAAGGTACCTAAAACTCTCTGGAGGATGAAGGATCATCCTATTACATATTCTGACAACTTCCTTTGAAGTGGTAACTGTTCCCTCATTTTACAGTTTGGCACCCCACTGGAATCAACCATGATTCTCATGTGCATTATCTCTTTAGGAGCAATTTTGCTAGGGGTGGAGCAGCTTATGGGGTTTTCTCTTAATGAAAAATGTAAGGAATCATGTATAATTTTGTATAGCTAGCGTGAAATTTAAATGCCTTTTAAATAAAGATCATCAGAGAGATTTAAAAATTCTACAACTTGAAGTATTTTCTACTTTATATCTTGGAGTAGGGAATTAACAGTCGGAGCTCAGAGAAAGGTCAACAATGTACACACCTAAAACAATGCTTGAATTTTATTTCCAAAACACAGAGCAATGTGGTCGCATGAGACTTTTATCCTCTGCAAGCCGTGGGCTAAACATTCAAGTTGAGTAACTTGAATTGTGTTGATATAAAGTTACATGTATTTTTAGGAACAACGCTCTCTTCAGGGCATTAAAATCTTGGCTGTGAAGGCAAATTCACCCTTATTTGATGTTGATAAAGACATACAAGTGCTTTTATTTTCCTAATGTATGATGAAGGTTTTCTGGTTCATCCCCAGTTCTACTATCCTAGGGGACACAGCCAGAAGCATGCTGAACTACTAGAGCAGCAGGCTAAGAGCCTTACTGCCTGCAATGCATGGTGAAGGCTAGTCCTTGTTCTTTCTTTAAAGAGTATTAGAAAAGAAAACAGCTTATTCCTTTTGGATTCATATGGAAAAAGAAAAATCTGGAACAAAAACCACAGTATCTAACCTTTCAACAAAGAAAATAACATGAAAAATTAAAACAACATTCTTTTTTTAAATGCTTAAAATATCAAAAAGGTCAATTTCAGAGTAGTTTAGTTTGAAAGACATTATGAAGTTAATTTGTAATAAAATGTCTGATTGTTTTTTTAGACAAGTCATAAACACACTTGATTTACTTCCAAAACAAAAAAAATTAAATCATAATGGAATTATAATTAACAGATATTTGGAAGATACTGCACTTGATTCATCAAAAAGGTACTTGCTACTTGATTCATTTCAGGCTATCTTTATAATTAAGAGCTTCCTTTCACAACATTTTAAGTTGTGTTAGGATGTAATAATAATCTTAATTTACATTTTATGATCACCCAAGGATATTTTTGTGGTATTTTTCAGACAAAGATAGTAACACAACTCCAAAGCAGTTTTTCAACCCCATAGAATCAGAGCAAACAGCTGACCTTGGTGATAGATGGCAACAGTTCCTGAACATTAGCTTGATACAGTGTGGTTTATGGGAGCTGTTTGGGGAGGCAAGAAAGGCCAGTATTTCCCTTCAGCTTTGGAATATTTAGATGACAAACACATGAATTCTGAGGCCATGAAACGACAGAAGCTGAGGAAAATCTCTGTTGAGAATCTGCAGAGATGCTCAACAGCATTTGCAGCATCTGCAGCATCTGCAAATCCACTCTGCAGAGCATTTGTAGAAGAACATAAAGGTAAAAAAAAATCCTTCTATTGAAACATAGGTGACAGTGATAGAACATCTTTTGATTAATATCAATACTCAGTACTAATCTTTTTTCTAAGAACTTTTTAAAGTATTTTCCTAATCTATTCAAAGGGCTATGTATACAAACCAGGATTCATCTGACTTTAGTTTTTCAGAAATCTGTAAATTTAAATAGATAGTTATGTCAGGATTCATTTGTGGGGAAAAAAAATATCCCCTTGAGCCATTTGGAAAAGGTTAGGGTATAACCTAGTCATCTCCACAGTTCAGGCAGATCCATTACACAATAAAAACTAGAGGACTTAGAGCCCTCCCCGGGCATCAGCTATAGGTCCCACAGTGCCCAAAATGACATTGCAAGTCTGTATTTAGGCAACTAAATCTAGATCCAGATTTCACATCTGGTGAATAGGGGGATTTTGTCATTTCCAGAAAGTGAAGTAGTTTGGGCATCTATTTTAGGACAACATACATTTCTGGAGATGTTGACAATTTAAGACTAAGGTTTTGATTCGAGCCAGCACTAGACGCCTCAGCATAGTTTTCTAACTTCTTGATGAGGCATAAAATATTGTTCTACCCAATCTCAATAAGACATTACCTTGCCTTGAGGTCTAGGCCATTAAGACCTACTAATGCACTCAATGCTTTGACTCTTGATGACAAATAGGAGCATTTATGATTTGTTTAGAGGTTCCAAGAATGTTGAATTCTCTAGTCTTGTTGATTACAACGAAATATAGTGGATAATTTAGCTGAATGAATGTAGGAAGCTATTTAGGAATAGTACACCAGACTTTACTAACTATGTTGATTGATTTGCATTCATTACAATGGATGTTTAGAAATGTGCTTTATGTGTGGATAGATATACTGTTTATACTGAAATAAAGATATATAAAAATAGATTCGGAATCTGCCTGTAAATATTGACCAGACTATAGGTTTGCTTATCATACCACTCTGAAGCAAACTAGGAACTACATCTAAGTTCTGGTTCTTGTAACTCTTAGGTCTTACATGAGCTCCACATGAGCTTTGTGTTGTTGACAGGACCTGCAAAACTCCAACTTTTGATTCAGATAACTACAAGGAAAGTAAAACATTATTGTTTCTAATAGAGACACTGTTACACAAGCTATAGATGCTGCATGAAACTGTTTTCCATTCAACAGATTCTAAAATTCATCTGCAGGTTGCAAAACCAAGGCCTTGCCAATGCATTTACAGTAAATTGAATCACCAGCTGCTCCAGAATACTCACACTCTAGTGGCATTGCCTGATATTTGGCAAGAAAAATTCAAGTCAAAACATTTAGAGTAAAAGGTCACAACTAATTCCAAATAATAACATGCTACTTGTCATAAATTCATCAACATTACAATAACCGTTGGAAGAAACCACTTCCTTTCCTGACTTTATGATTCCAGCTTGTTTTCTGTGTTGTGTTCATGAGACAGTGAATCCCTCCAAGACTCTTAATACAGTGGAAACATGCTGGAAAATAAAACATATGTTAAGGTTTCTCAAAGTTTTCAGATTTGCCAGCAAGTTAAACAATGCTGTGGTTTTGTCTGTTCATCTTAAATCCTACTTGATTGGTGCCAGAATAAGATTGAAATGCATTCAAAAACATTTGGTCATAACATGAAAAATACACAATTTAGAAAAGTAAATGATAATAATGATAATAATAATAATAGAAACAAACAAAAACCCACACACAAAAACCCTAAGCAAAAGTGACACAATTAAAGAATGAATATGCACAGGTGTCTTAAACTAATATTACATCAGGAAGATTTATTTTATCTCCTTGATTTGCAACTATTGTCCTGGTTTATAATACTAAGGATTTCATAATTTTCTGTGTATCTTATGAAAAGTTAGATCTGATCACCAGATTTCATATTTGATCTTGCCCATGAGAGCTACAGAATCCAACACTTCATGGAAGACTTGCTGCATAAAATATATGAATGAGATAGGCCTTAAAAAACCACCAAAACTTTATCAATTTTCTAAATCACAATGTTTCAAGTGTCCAGAAATCTTTAATATGTCTCTCAAAACTCATCCTATTTCTTCTTTTTCCAGGGGATAATTGACCTTGACAGGCTTGAGAGGTGGGTCCGTGTGAACCTCATGAAATTCAACAAGTCCAAGTGCAAGGTCCAGTGCCTGGATCAGGACAATCAATCTCCAGCATCAGTACAAGCTGAGGAATGAATGAATAAAGAGGAGAGGGTCTTGGGGATAATGCTGGACAAAAAATTGGACATAAGACAGCACTGTGTGTTTGTGGAACATGTAGCCAACCATATCCAGTGCTGAATCAAAAGAAGCAAGGCCAGCAGGTCAAGGCAGGTGATCCTCTCCCTCTGTTCTAATGAGACCCTGCCTGGAATATTGTGCTCAGCTCTGCCACTCACCATTCAAGAAAGACATGAACCTGTTAGAGCAAGTCCAGAGGAGGGTCATGAAGGTGACCAGAGTGCTGGAGCACCTTTCCTGGGAAGATGGGCTGAAAGAGTTGAGGATGTTTAGCCTGGAAAAGAAAAGGCTTCAGAGGACATTTTAAAGCAGCCTTTCAGTGTACAGAGGGAGCTTATAAGAAAGAGACCTTTTGTCAGGACCTGTAGTGACAGGGCAACGGTCAACAGTTTTAAACTGAAAGTGAGAAGGGTTAAGTTGGACAACCCAAACCATTCTAAAATTCTATGAGTGCATGATAATCTTGGAACTTTCTTGATTCAAATTAAATCTGTCTCTTAGAGATGAAAAAAATACTTTTTATTTTACATTTATAAAACATTTTAAACACTACCTAAGTATTCAGTTGCATTTTAAATGTACCCATCATGGTCACAAATATTTAACAAACATGATAAGTAATCTTTAGGTGGCAATTCTGATGCCAGAAATTATGGATACTATGTTGATGGATACTCACAGGTTTTTACAGCTGCTTTTAAAGCAAAGTTTAAGCACTAAAAGTAGTCTTCTGCACTTAAGATTACAAACACTGTCCTCAAGGAGAGATTAAAACTCCCCTACTCATGCTACTTCTACATATATTCTATTTTTTAAATTGTTTTGTAAGGGGGTTTTTTTGCTTTTTTTTTATGTCCTCTATTGGCATGGTTATTAAAACAAGTTTAAAACATTGAATTATGAAAACTGTATATCATTAATTTCTCACCTGGATGTTAGATGTTACAGTACTGTATCAGACTAATGTGTACATTGATTTAGGCACATAGTGAAACCATTCTTAGCAAATGAATCTTGGAATGCGTTTTACTGCCATCTCATGGATGCTACATGCAACGGCTGAAAACTACCTTTCCTTCCATCATAAAAGCACCTCCCAGATCTCTTATTTGGATAAGGAGAACAAGTGGAATTTTATGATTGAGTAAGAAAACACAAGCATTTTGATTTGGAATGTTTTAGGATATTTTAAAATAGTGCTCAGTAGGTATCTAAAATGTTAATACAAACTTATTTACTCAGAATAAAGCATTTTACTCAAAATAAAGCTTTTACTCAAAGCATTTACTCAAAATAAAACATTCTGAATTGCCACTAAGTACTGACAGGTATGTATATATACTTGGACACAGTGTTACCATTGCTTATTGGTATCAGTTTGGACACTAATATCTGTCAGTCCAAACGCCAGTTTGGAATTCAGTGTTTGGAAAAGAGGAAAATGATACTTGGATTCCATGTGGGTATAGCATGTTATGTTGATTTGAGGTTATAGTTTTATGGTTATGTTGATTTTGAGGCCTTCTTCGTGGAACTTCATGTGAAAATGCTGGGATACATCTGGTAGATTTTCATCCAAAACATCAGAAAGAATGTCTAATTCCTGCTTCAATTCATGGCCCAGGACATACTTCTGGTGTGGTTGACAGTCCTGTCTCTGTCACATCACTCCAGACAAACCACAATGCAATTATAAGAGATGGTAGCACAAATGCATCTTTACGTCCAGTCAGCACATGGCTCTGTATTTCTACCGGATGGACAACGATGCAGAGCAATGTTGTGATAGACTTTGCCTCCCTCCTGACCATCTTGGCTCTTCTGCTGTTTTTTCCTGGTATCTTACTAAGGGTACTTGTGTCCACATAAGATATGCCTCATTCATAACATTATCTGAAGTCTGCTCAGTCTCATGGGTTTGTTCGTATTGATTTCTTTGGACTCTGGATAACAGCATTGCCTTTCTGATGTGCAGTGAATAAGTAATTAGAGGTATTGCTCTATGCTTAGGACTAAGTCTCTCAGAAACTCTAATGGGAGCTGGAGAAGTCACTCAAGTCCCGTTAAAAAACATTGGATGACATATTTAGCTGTCAGATCAGTTCATATGTTGCAAATAATTTACCTGAAGTGTAACTGAACCTGATTATTGCTGATTCTTCTGCGTTTATGAGATTACTTAGTCATTCACCAGGACCCTAATCTAATCATGTAAAGTATATGGCCACCTTTGTCAAATTTATTTATGAGTGAAATTATTTTTTTACTATGAGTGAATTTATTTGTTTATCATGAGTGAAATATGAGAAATGACCACAAATAAACTGGAATGGTAAATAGAAACCAACTTTTCGTGTGTGGATGCCATTTGTCAGATATTCCTAGAATTTTGCAATAACATTTTGTGTATGATGATGAAAAATAATATAGTCAAACCTATATAAAACTGTATCTACATGCAATAAATGTGAATTTTGGAAGAAAGAAAACAGAGTTCTGTCACAAGACTTTCTTTTTGCTCTTTTGGAGTTCTGTTTGCAAGCTTTGTTCCTAAAGGGTAACAGTTGAAACTACAGCTGTTGAATTTTCATTGCAACAGTTTAATTAAGACCTATATTTTTCGTTAGGATAAAAAAAGAGGCAGGATTATCTAATTGTACTTATTTTGTGTTCATAGCTCAATCCAATTCTATGTAAGAAGACCATTGATATTGTTTGTGTTGGACATAAGACAGCACTGTGTTTTTGCAGAACATATAACCAGACAGTGTTTGGGTTGACTATTTTGATCTTGAAGTAACAAAATGAATGTTATCAAAATCTAGTTCATTTTTTGAGGAAGACACACATAAATCACAAAAAAACAAGTAAACACATATTTGGTTTATACACATGTATATATATGTTGTATATATGTATGTAAAATAGAAAATTATATAAGAAATAAGTCGAGATTATACAGATATAGGCCCCCTTTTTTTTCAGATATATGAAAGGATTAAAAAAGGGATCAGTTCATAGACTAACCAGAAAACAAGAGGAATAATGAAACCTTCTTCTGTTGGATTTTCTATTACTTCAAAACAAATTTTACATGTACTCCATAGATGGCATTTTGTCTCGGCATGTATTATTTCACATGCACTAAAACATGGTAGCAGCACAATGGACACCTAGACAGCATAGTTTTAAAATGCAACCATTTCTAGAAAGCTGTGTATGATGTGTCACAGCACAGTCAACTTGCATCAGCTTGGTAAATCTGTACTGCATCACTGATCATTAGCTCCAGTTCATTCATTATGGTGCAGAGATTGCTTCCTGTGTTCCCAGGGCTCTTTTATATGAAAGAGCAATAGTGCTGTCTGCCAAAATGGTCTTGCCCTGTCAGAGTAGTTTTAATTGAGCTGAGCCGTAGGACCCTGCCCAGTGCTATTACGGGAGCAGAGAGCCATTTGGTGAATAGCACACTATGAGATTATGGCTGTTAAGAGTATAATGGACAGTTACTTTAATATCCTACCCAACTAGAACACTATAAACATGTCCATAGGTAGTCATTTTACCTAGTTATCCTGTTTTCTAAAGCAGTGTGGGTCTGATGCTTTGTGTCTACCTTTATGTGAAAATTACTGCTTGTATTGCCAACAAGTGTTATCCATTCCGTGGTCATGGGAGGGACACAGAAGAGGTCATCTTTAGAAAGCAAACATTTTCTACTTGAATTCTTTCTACATTTTTAGAGAAACTGTTTTACTCAAGCAGAATGAAGACAAAATATTTTATATATTTCTCCAATGAAAATATATTAATGATTCAATGGAATAACTAATTGACAAGGAAAATATTTTGTTTTCCAGCTTATGAGAGATGATTGTAAATTATGTCAAATATAAACAGTGGTAAATAGGCACTTTTTCAATCGCTTAATTTGAGTAGTTCTGATGGTTGAACATATATTCTTTAATTTAAATAATTTCTTTTTGATATCAGATGAGCAACATGTCTGGAAAGAAACTAACCAACAAGTACTTCCCATCAAGCTTATGTATATTGGTGCATGGAAAAAAAAATAAAATTCATGAGTAAACAAAATAAAGTTAGAAATGTAAGTTTTTTCAGAGCTGTTGAACACAGGACATAATCAGAAGTTCATAGAATCATAGACTCATAGAATCAGTCGGGTTGGAAAGGACCTCTGAGATCATCAAGTCCAACCTTTGATCCACTACCACTGTGGTTACTAGACTATGGAACTAAGTGCCACATCCAGTCTTATCTTAAAATCCTCCAGGGACAGAGAATCCACCACTTCCCTGAGCAGCCCATTCCAATGGCTGATTACCCTCTCTGTAAAGAACTTCTCCCTTATAACTAACCTAAACCTCCCTTGGCAGAGCTTAAGACCATGTCCTCTTGTCTTACTGAGAGCTGCCTGGGAGAAGAGAACACCCCCACCTGGCTACAACCTCATTTCAGGGAGTTGTCCGACAGATCATTAGAGATCAAATAAATGTGTATGGTGAGTTCTTATGATGATGATGACTTGCGAAATCCCATTAATTCTGTTTAACAGTCTTATCTATGTCAGGCAACAATCTGTTGTGAATGTGGGGCTCACTGTACTTCCATTGTATAGACAATTTAATGTGTTTACCCAGCACTGGAGACTTGTTGGAGAATCATCAGTTTGCAATCCAATGGCTTTATGGAGACCAGAACCTGGAGTTATTTTTCAGACACAGAAAATAAAAAAAATAAAACGAGTAGGCTTAGACTAGTTGGAAGTCTTTAAAAATTATTGTGGTAAATGTAACTCTCCTCAACACACTCTTTATAGCCAGTGGAGAGAAAAATAGATCTAAAATGCACAGTTTTTCTAATGTTGTTTTTAACTTATGTAGGGATAGGATGAATCACCAACCAGAAATGCCTATTTCTTTTGAAAAGGTTTTGAACTATGTACCTGGAATATTCTCAAATGGTGAAGAAACTTTTAACTAGCTAAAGACAGATACACTTTCTATCTTCTTTAGGTATTTTTATACAAGCTAAAACAAAGCATGTTTGTCCTTTCATGAGATGTAGACTGCTCCATGCATCTGAAATGCAAATCCCTTTACAATGTCTTTGCAATGTATAAGCATTGTGAGAAAAACATTTATGCTATAAATATACTTTTATCAAGTCACAAAATAAAAATCATTTTAAAATTGGAGATTTCTAATTCTCTATGCAGTTGTGAAAAGGTCTGGAAGATCATGTCTCTAACAGTCTACCTCTTCATCTGTTGAAATGAAGTCGTAATTCTTCCTGGCCAATGGAGAAGACAGGCCTATGCTACTGCCCTCCCTGATTCCACCCCCATTCTTCCCATTTCCTTTTGTCTGATTTTGCATATCGTGTTCTAATATTTAGTCAATCAATTGAGATAACTGCACTGTTAGAAAAAAGTAAATTTTTTCTCTTTGTCTTCCTGTTTTCCTATTTCCTTTCCTCTTTTTCTCCTTTCCTCCCTTCTTTCCTCGCTTTCTCTCATTCTAGTTATTTTTCTTAGGGCTAACAAGGGGTTAGCTGCATGCCAGAGCTGGTGTGAAGGATTATATAGGAATGCCTCTGATAAGAAAAGATTACCCTCTGCATCAAAAGACCAAAAACTCAGTGGCAGGAGAAGAGTTGACTGACTTCTCAGTCTCAGCAGCACTTGCCCTAACCAATCGAGCCCTGACCTTTGCAGCTATAGGGGCCACGACTATAGCCTGACACATCTAGAACATGCTGGACTTGGAATGACCTACAGGATCACTTGTCATACCTGCAGAAAACTTGTAAGATGAAAGCAAGCAGTGCAAAGTCACTGTTGGAAACAGTATGTGAAACCTACTTTTAATCATTTCATCACCAGGGAATCTGTAGATTCTAGTTGAAAAACTCTATAGGGAGGGAAGGCATATTACATTAGGTCAAAAGTGAAATGTCATCTGAATAGAGGAAATTATTTAAGACATTGTGTACCAGCTATTATGTTTGCCTCTTTTTATCTAAGCTCCGGCTTCCTTTAACACTAAAAATGGATATCTAGAAACTTTATTGCTGCAGAAGTCTACTCTTACTTAAAAGTAAGTTTGGATGATGAAGGTAGTTGTTGTTATCATGCGTCATTTGATCATCAATGAAGAATTTTAAAATTGCTCCAAATGACATTACAAACAGCCAAAATATGAAAGTTCCACTTTTTTTTTTTTTTTCTCCCATCTCTTTTAGTTAAATTATCATGCATTTTAGAAGCCAGAATTTTGGGGGAAAACATTGTGTTTTCCTCACAAATTAAATGTGCAAAGGGACTTGGACAGAAACATTTGAATTGTAATGACAGAATATTTTGTTTTGTCTCCTATCAGTCATCATCATCATCATGACAAGGCTTCATGAACGAAGGTTACAGAAGGACTCTACCCACGCTTGCTATAAGTACGTTGATGGCTAAAAAGGCCACTGCGAGACAGACAAGTCCGGTTGCAAAAGGCACAGAGAAAAGTCTCCTTAGGTGGTATTGGCAAGACTCGGTTCTTTCTGCGTTGTCTTTTCTCCTCAGAAATGATTCTGC
>VXAY01006440.1:149766-161875 GCA_013399855.1 Oxyruncus cristatus | reverse complement strand
AATCTTGGGGAGGCGGTGGTCCTCCATCCTGGAGACGTGCCCTGCCCAACGCAGCTGTGTTCTCAGCACCATGGCCTCAATACTCGTGACCATAGCCTGTTCCAGAACAGACACACTGGTCACTTTGTCAGTCCAGTGGATGTTGAGGATCGTACGGAGGCAGCGTTGATGGAAGAGTTCCAAGTCTCAAGTGGTGGCAGTAGATGACCCATGATTCAGACCCATATAAAAGAGTAGACAAAACAATGGCTCTGTAAACACCAATCTTTGTACTTTTCTTCAGTGGTACAATCTATAATAATAATTCATAATATTCTTTTCTATATCTTTGACATTACTAAATTAAAATAATTTTCTCATTTCCACTCTTAATAGCTTCTGTTTCAATTTTGAAAACACAATGGAAATCAAAGGAAATCAAAGGAAATATCATTACAAAAGCTGATTACATATTATTCCAAGGGTTTCACTGAAAGAAAATTAGTATAAAAGAAGCTTTTAGGTTGTCGGACCTAACGCAGACAAATAGAGGGGAAATATTTTAGACCTACAATTTTTTTTAAAACTGTAAATAACTCCTTTTCAACTTAAAAGAAGGAGCTGTTGTAGTCTTGGATATCACTGAATAACATCTGTTGAAAAATATAACTAAAAGTACATAGAAGGCCCTTTCTTTGCAACAGAAAAAAGGACTGAAGTTTAAAAAGAAGCTTAGAAACATTTATCTTCAGTTATTTTCGTACAGCATAATAATAAATAAGACTATATAATACAAGAATACTAGCATATTCAGTTTCAGGAAATTGAGTGAATTAAAAAAGCCTGTGAGCAAAGTGTGATGAACTAAAATAAACAAATTGGAAGAACTTAGGAAAATATTCAAAACCTTGAAAGATTAAACCTGTAGGAAATATATATGAAATGTAGGAAACACATATGAATCCATATGAAATCACAAAAGGTTCTGTGAATTATTAAGAATGAAAAAGAGTATGAAGCTGGAGAGGAGGAAGTGAAAAAAAAAGCAAAGAGGCATGTTTAGGATCAGTGGACATAGCTTGATAAGAACTATGTTGATAAGAGCTTACGAATTAAAAAGACAGTCATTATTATTACTTAAAACCTATTAAATTCTTGTAATTATGGTTTGATCTAAAACTCAATGTGGTTAGTTTAAGTTTTCTAATACCTTGAGTGGGTTGATGGCAGAGACAGAAATTTTCCTTGCCACATAGTCTCGTTCTTCTACCTTATACCCAGAAATGTTTTGTACAAACCAAGTACACCTCCTACCAAGAAATATTCTGTACAATGCACCCACAAAGAACAAAAGATTTGACCACAGTCCCACTCACAATACTTTGCTCAGTAATCATTAACGAGGTGTAAAAAGTACCCCAATTTTGCATCTAGCTGGGGGATGAGAATTTGATGTGGAATGCAGGGAGAGATTGATGGTTTTTGACTCCTCACGTTGCCCAGAAGGGACTCCTTTTAGTAAGCTGAGCCTTGACTCGGGATATTAAGCTTGTGATTGAAATTTTATTGTCAGTGATATATGTATAGCTATTCTGCAATTAATGCAGTTATCACCGGCAATCCAAAAGAACCTTATGTGTTGCATTCGATAAATCATGCTATTTGTGAATCCAACTGGCTTTTTTGAATGTGGTTGGACGTATAGTTTATAAAGTATTTGTAAATCCAGTTGTGGACCTACAGTTATGTTTTTGTAACATTTCTATTTCTACCCTTTTCTTCCCATCACCTGCACTCACCACTGGGCCTGGGAGTCTGACGGGGGGCTTAGAGGAAGCACCAGCTCCCCTTGCTTGGACAACACTTTCAAAGCCCAAAACCAATCCCTAAATACAAGCAGTCAAAGAATTTACCTACAGTTGCAGCAGAACCTTTAACAACTATATTAAGCAACTAGGCTAGTTTAACATACTGTTGTCCTTTATTTTTAAAATTGGGTCCTAAACATATCCTTCTATGTACAGGAAAATAATTTCCTGACACTCCTTATTTTAAAATATTTAAATAGACAAACAAAACTGGGTGCCTCTAAATGCTTTTCTGTTAGATTTGCTCAGTATTTGACAATGACAACACAGCTGTGTTTTCATATTATATATACAAATAATGACTATATATATATAAACGTATCAAATTATAGATATAGCAATATGCCTGTCTGACAGGAGTGGAAAGGCTGAACAAATGCTAGGTTACATGGGGTTTGTATGTACAGAGCAAATCTTCAAAGTGATTGAACCTCATCTCCAGCTTTTGCATGTTTCAAGGGTCTTGACTGCTGGATTTGAATAAACTGAGATGTCAGTGGCAAGCAGACCAGTATGAAACTAGACAGTGCTGGACTTGTCACATGTCAGTTTTGAAAACATATCTAATAATATTACAAAAACTCCATTACCCACAATGTCTCCCACCACAACCCTACTCAGATGTAACAAAAAGTGATGGATTTCTTTTTTAAATGGTAAAAAAATTGTAAAATTAACATTGATCTGAGTCCCATGACAACAGCAAACCTCAGTCAGGTTTGTAGGTCTGCAGATGAAGGCCTTCCTGTAGCGGGTGACCCACTGTCACCCTGCTGTCTCCTCCAAATATGATCACCCTGCCTTAGTCTTCATCTGTTATCCAGTGAATACAGTCTTTGTCTGTCCCTCCTGGAGGTTTGAGGTGTTTTTGCATAAACTCAGAGAAGATCCTGTAAATTTTATGTGTCCCTCCATGCTGTAGCATGTGCCCTTCTCACAGCTCCTTAACCTTTTGACACACCCTGCTCCCACAGTCAGGGACAGCACCTCTGCCAGCACCAGCTCTGTGAGAGACAACGGGTGGCCCTGCAGATCCAGGGCTGGGTGGACCTGTCCTCCCTCCAGCATAGCTGTGCTGTGGCAGATATAGTTTCTGCAGTCAGTGGGGACTGCACACAGTGACACCTATTATTGGTCCATCATGTTCTACCTTCAGCAGCATCTCCAGCTCCTTTCCATGCCCACATAGTGATATGTCTGTCAGCTACCTCTATATGCACTGTTTTTATTGCCTTTTATACCTTAAATCAAATTACTCCCTGAGTCAGGTCTTCAAATTCCAGATCTTTGCTAGCCCTTGAGAGGGATTATTTCTTTACCTAATTATTGAATCCAAGATTTGTTCTCCTACTTTTGCTTGCATATGTAAGGGTGTGAAATGTTTCACTTTGAATGATTGCAACTGTATTGAATTTGGGTCCAGGCTTTCTAGGAGCAACATATCCCCATTTATTAAAATCTATTTGATTTAGTTTATTCTGTATTTAATGCTAGTTCTTATCTTCAAAATAAAGTCCCCTACATTTGTAGAAATTATTGTTTCAGGCCGTTGTAATTTACGTGTTCTTTTAGGACATACATTTTTTTCCCCTGATCTATATAAGTTCTGAAATAAATAAGGACATATATAGCCAACATAAAATAATTTTACTCTTTTGAAAAGAAATTAAAATTATTCTTGTAAGACCATGAATGCTATGACTGACTTTATATTATTTACACTATCATGGTTTCACCATTATTTCTATTATTATTCCTTTCGGTTATAAAATGAATGAGGGGACAATGAAGCAGAATGTCCTTAATATAACTTTATGGCATAATCATGATTCTTGTCTACAATTCATAATTATGTCACTCAACTCTGAGAATCTCATGAATTTTTTGTCTATTAAATATTCTTAGTGGTATTATTACATGTATATTTAGCAATTTTTTCTTAATTCATGAAATAAATGAAAAATTTTTCTATCTTCTATAACAGTATACTATTTTAATATTTTTAAATAGTCCATGGGAATGTAGTCATTACATTCAAAATATTTTTTTCCAGTGCAATTTAAACAAATATAGTGTACGGGTAAAGTAGGCAATTTTGAAATATTTTCTTTCATACTAACTTTTTTCTCCTCTGTGAATTATAAACCTTTAATCCTAAGCAGTCTTTTTAAATCACAAATTCTCAGAAGAAAACGTTATATGTTTCCAGCAGTTTTACCTCTTTAAAAAATGTGCAGCAGACTTAAAAAAATAGAAAAAAAACCCCAAAACTTGGGTGTTTGTCTTGCTATTTCTAGATAAATTATAAGGTATTCTGAGGAGCCAGAAGTCTGTTTGCACACAATGAAGCACATAAAAGCACTGTAATCTAAATGGAAGAAATTGATTTGTAGTTTTGAATGAGCCCATTGATTTTTATTCTGACAAAAGAGAATAGCCTCACTGAATACAGTCAAGAGGAAATGAGGTGCCTTCTGTGAAATTAAGTGTATACTACAATGATCTGATAAACACATAATCTCTTCAGGAAACAGATACCACCACCTACACTACAAGAACAACATCCCAATAATTAAAACAGAGTGTACAGCATTACACACTGCCACCATCATGACTGCACCTTTTTATATTGAGAATGGCAAGCAAGTGGTATGTCTTTTGCCTACAATGTAGTCAATGATCTACTGGCTGTATATTTTTATTTATTTATCTATTTAATTGTTTGTTTGTTTGTTTGTTTGTTTGTTTTTCTTCTGGCAAGTAAGAAAACTTTCGAGAAGTCTATAACATAATTTTGAAACTGAAAACACATTTGACAAATTTAGGAGCATTGTAAGGTAGTTGACACCTGCAAAGACTAATGAAGCCACAAAAGGGAACAGTCAACATTGCATTATCTAACTTTAAAAAGACCTAGGAAATACAGTGAAGTGTTATGCTGTATTATTATTGGCTTATATGTTTGTCAGTATGTAGACATCTAAGTCAGTTTTGCCCTTTGCAGGAATTGAGGTGATGGTCCTTCCTTTATCCTTTTTCTTTATAGCCTGCTTGTTACAGCACTCATGTGTTTGTTTGAGTATTACTGCACTGTATTTTGACCCGAGTGAAGGTTCAGCACCTCAGAAGAAAAAGAAATGGCAAACAGATGTTGTAAACATCACTGAGTTTTATTTGATGAATCTACTTTGTTTTGTCTAAATATTTTGTTGTCTTTTAATGAAAGGCTCAAGGTGGCAGTCATACTCTGAAATAGCCCTTGTGAACCCTCTTCATTGTAACAATAACAATTTGCCTTTTAGCAACTCTTTCTTCTGAAATGTCTAAAAAAGGTCTTCTATCCCAGATAAATTGCTATTTCTGACCTCTTCATGAGTAAAAAAAAAAATAAAAAAAATCACATTTTTCAGAGTTACGCTGTCTTTATTAGGCTTACCATACAACAACAACAAAAAAAAAATCAACTAACAAACACTAAAAAGAAAAGAAACATCCTTCCCCAAAAAGAAAACACAGCACCAGAACAGTGTGATCCATCTACCAAACTATGTATGATTTCCATGGCTACCAAGTGAGATGGAAACTATGGGGATTTTATTACAACTTGGGGTGTTTTAACTATGTACACAATAGATTTTTAGTTGGTTTTTGTTTACTTCAGGATAATCAGCAATATGCATCTTGTTAAATTTGAATATAGGATAGCCTGTAATTTCTCACGGGGGTTTTTATCACATTGGATATTTTGGGAATATTTGTTATTTGTCTATTTTTTATGTAGACATATGACCTTTCACAGGTATAAAATTATGGCTTATGATATGTTTACTTATCAAAATCTCCAATTTCTTCCCTATATGGGGCAGAACACAGAAAAATAGTAAAACAAGTTTCCAGTTGTCTATTTCAAAATATAAACTGAAGTCCAGTTCCTTAATAACTGTATAAGTAGGGATGCCCCAGCCCCAAAAAGGGATATGTTATTTTTTATATATATATTAAAACTTTAAATGGAATAGCTGTAAAAGTATTATAGCTAGGGATGCAGAAAAGTAACCCTGGATTGGGCAAGGTTAACACAGGTCCTGTAAACACATCAGGATGTTTTTGCTATTTTTTTTGCTATCTGACTAATATGGCTATTTCATTAAATAACTGTATTTTAAAACAATGAAACTACATCCCCTCACTCCCCTCTCCTGGCTCCCCAACCCACAATGGAATGGAATTTTTTTTTAAGTTGGAGTCATCTCCTTCAGAACATTGAATGTCAGAGGTTTCTTCTAAAACTGACCTAAAGAGACAGCAAGGTTTCTGGTGTCTATTCCACTGCTTTGAGTCTATTCCACAAATAATCCTGGGTTGAATTTCACTTAAATTATGTCACATTTTCTCTAATAGTCTTGTCCTTTATTTCAATTTCTTATAATTTGAATTTTAAACTCATGATATCCTCAAATAGATAATGAGTTACCATTAGAAAAATGATCAAGCCTGATGCATATTTTATGAATGAAGGATTACCTTTCCTAGCCTGTGATCATTAAAGGAATATGCATACAGTTTTAGTTGTGAACCTTCAACATCCATATAAAAAGTAACAGGACTATTACAGTAATAATTTTATACCAATTTCATTATAAATTTTAATTATTATCAGATCACTATTACCACTAATGGGTCTAGACTATCCACTTGAAGGTCTGAGCCCAAATATAAGGTGCTGCTGCACAAAGTATCTAAAATAAGTGTCATTAAGTGCAAAAATAAACACATAAAATTGGAAATTCAATCAGTTAAAATAGACAGATACTTTGTAGGTATTTGGAGGGAAATTATGCCTACTTTATTGGTTTCTGGGGACCTAGATTAATATCTGTACACACTGCTGTACAGTGTTGCCCTGATGGAGCTACTGTTTAAAGGATAGCTCATTATAGTGTTCTCACAGCATTTGATCCAATTTATTTTCTGTCAAAATAGCCAACTTGATAGCTTCTAGAAAGAAAATAGCCTAAAATCTTAGACAGAACTGTGAATGTCCTTTTGGTGGCACTATTCTGTTGCACTGGGCAAGAAGGCAAGTCATTGCTACTACAGAGTGTAGTCTACTCGAGTCCAAGACCGGTTAAAACCAACAAGACTGGCAAAATTTTCCATCTTTGGGATTTATTTTTGTCCTTCTTTGTGATTTCTTTGATATTGATGGCTTGGCTTGGCTTGAAATTAATTACTTTATTTTCCAACAGATTGGCATCAGTATTTTAAAGGGCTCTGTGTCATAATTTTCATCCAAAATGTGGACTGGGCCTCCATGAAAATACTTTGTGTTCACTTCTTTTCTAAGAATCATCATCTTTGGTTTCTTACAGGGGTAGGGATCAGTTTCAAGAACAGTTTCACATTCAGAATTCCTCAGTATCAAACAGGAAATTGGGAAATATAGAGAGAAATTAGTTTTTACTTATAAGATCAAATCCTGAATCTGTAAGAGATTCATATTAACTGAATATACTTACAGGTTTCAGCTGAACAATAGAACTAAAGAGCCTGTCTTGAGTCTAAATCCATGCCAAGGGTGGGGGGGGGAAGGAAAGCTTGAACTTAATTTAAATACAGACTAATGCCCTTGTTCAGCTTCATTTAAAATCAATTAGCATTTCCCAGCTCCCAACTTGAACGGAATGTCAATAATTCATTAAAATTACATTACAATCACAATGTTTTAATTTAGAAAAGTAAGGAAATAAACACACATTCTTTTAATCAAAACTAATACTACTCTTCTTTCCTTTGCAAAATTCTCTACATGACCATAATTTGAAAAAAAAATATTGTAATATGTGTAAGACTTCTAGATATTTTCCAAGTACCAGAAGCTCATGATAAATTTACCAGTTTCAGATATGACTGGTAGCAAGACTACACTTATCAAATTTTCTTAGACTTTTTAAATAATTATTCAATTACAAAATTGATATGATTTCTACTAGCTTAATGTGCCAATTAACTTAGAGTTATATGGCTGCCTCTGAGACCCACGTAAATGAGGCTAAACATTAATTCTACCTAATGAAATTCCAATTGCTCTGTATAATATCCTGCCTATACACTTTTTTAGGGTGAAGAAGTCTTAGGAGGTTTTGTTTTTATGTTTGTGTGGGTTTATGTTTGTTTATATATTTTTATTTGTGTGTTTGTTTGTCTATTTTCAGATACTTCCTACAGAGTGAAAAAGAGTAGTTGATCCATACCATAGAATTCTGCACATGCATTAGAATACAGAGTTCTACATTCATGCATAGAGTGTGAATTTGACATTTATCATTACACTGCATGATTCAATTCAAATATTAGCATATGCTGCAAAATAAATGTCACAAATAAAATAAAAAAATAAAAGGAAAAAACGTTATGTTGGGACTAGTGTTGTGCAACATCTCATCTGAAAGCTCTAATTCCTATTATGAAGTCACTTAGACTTCTCTGTAATCACTACACTATGAAGGCTTGTGCTGTATGGAGTCTTTTTATCCAAGTTGCAATAAGCACATTACTCATTAAAAATTCAAGGCAACAGAATTGCTATATCACTTAAAAAAAACACAAACAAACAAACAAAAAACCACAATTAAACTGCAGAGAATTTGTTTAACTAGTGAACTGTTGATCTGATGTGTTTATTACTGTGATTCAGTCTGTTAGAAAGGGTGAAATACATAATGATAAGTATTAAATGTGAAATACTAGAATGATACAGAGAGAGAGAACAGAGGAAAGGGCATAATTAGAAATCTAGCCATTGTGAAGAAAGGAGGCATATTTTACCTCCTCCCCACTAAGTGAAATTTATTCACAAAAAATATATATTTTGTGGGGCTTAAATATATGAACTAATATAATTCTTTTGATCTTTCCTGAAAGAATGAGCATCATACATGTAAAGACGGGCATACATGTGACAATGTGGACTTTGAATATTTTCACTGCTGATAAAGATTTATCTAACGGTCTGAGCCACAAGAGAATAAAAAACACAAACAACATCTGCTTACGTGCACATCTGCTTATATACACATACTGTCATTTGATTTAGGAGGGCTAAACCTGTAAGTATAAACTCCAGTGAAAAGCTTTGATGGCTTATGTGATTCTGACCATCATTTTCCTGTGTTGAGGAACTGGCAGTGCTACTTGACTTCTGTCAAATAACTTGATTTCAGAATTGTTCTCAAACATGATTAAATGCTTTGAGAAAGACAAGGCCTGTGAGCTACAATACAGTTGATCTTTTTCTTCTTCTGAAACACAGCCTGTGGAGGGATTATTGTGAAAAAAAAATTGAGACATAGGTTTAGAGAAAAAGAAAGGTTAGGCACCTTTTATTTGAAATATATTATAGAAATGCACTAATACAGTTTATTCCATGGTGGTGTACATCGAGATGTATTAGTTTATCTGAACGAAATCTCCAGAATTTTGTTGTCTGGTTATATGTTATATATATATATATATATATACACACACACTTAAAATTCTATCCAGTGCATTTATATATTATACAATAATAATTCAACTTATGGTCTTCATTGAAATTAATAAGGTATTATTTTTTTACCTGTGGGTAATGTATTTTATGTGGGAATATTAATAAAAGACTTTTCATGGATTAATACCATATGACTTACATTACTACTGTAAGATTGTTAAAATTTACTTATTTTTTTCATCAAATATAGATTAAAAAAGCTCATCTTACTCCTTATACTTAATATGTGTATAGTCCACCTGAAATAAACAGGAATAGTCACAAGAATAAAGTTGTACAGATGTATGCTTACAGAGAATTGAAGCAGTGTTCAATTATAGATTTTAAAAATTTTTATTGTTATTTAAAACATTTTATTTAGCAGTTTTTTGCCCAGAAAGGTAATGCAGCCCATATGATGTGTTATCAAGCTGCTTTTGACCAGCAGAATACCTTCATAATGCTTTAGAGAGGGGTTGCAGGGTGGGGGTAGGGACGCAGTTGTTTTTGTTCCAGTTTTATGTTTTGATCAGTTTGGTTTGATCTGTGTTTTCTCCATTTTCCCTGGAAACAGGAAATCGTAAGTCATAACTTTTTTTCCTGAAAATAATATGACCCATAATTTGATATTACTTTGAATATCAAATAACCTGTTCAATGCCCTTTAGAGGAATTCCATTAGTTGGAAAGATTGGGATATCTAAATCTCAGGTTTAAACAATTTCTTGCTGCTATATCAAGTCATGCTGTGGAATCACAGAATCATAGAATGGTGTGGGTTGGAAGGGATCTTAAAAATTATCTACTTCCAACCCCCCTACCACAGACAGGCATGCCATCACAGCCTACATTTCAGCCTAAATCACAAAATTATTCAGGGAAACAACTGTAGGAATATATCTAACATGCACTATGCCATCACAATAATTATAAAACATAAATGCAGATTTTGTATTAGTATCTTTTTAAAAAGGCAATTAAATTGAAATATACTTTCCTTCTTTTTTTTCCCATTTTAAAAGCACATTTTGGCAGTTTAATTGGCACTGATGGGTTAGTGTGCTACCTGCAAATAATTTACCTAAATATGGGTTAGAAATGAAATCAATATGCTTGTGCTACTGGATCTACATCATGTTGTATTCTGCGGGTGTCAGCCTGCAGGTTCTCATTGCCAAGAGCAATTCTCTCTTTTTCTTTTTTCTTTTTTTTTTCTTTGGTTTAAGAACATGGGAAGTACAAGCTATCAATTCTTCACAGGTACTGAGCAAACTGCCTCTAAAATGTTCTTTTAATAACTTCTTCAGGGAGAATAGCCTTTCAGTCAAGGATACATCTAATTGTGTTGGATTTACTTGACATTTTCCTAGGATCTTAAGAAGTGATGGGGAAACTGAATTTGACAGTAAAGTGAAATTTTTGACATTCACTTGGTCTCTAGTGAAGTTAAAATAGTGCTATTAAAGAACTACTAACTCCCAGGATGCTGCAATTATTTTTCTCGACATTTTTTATTTGCTGAATAAGAGATGCAAATCTCATTCTCTTAAAAAGCTTCTAGCAACAAATTGTTCCTTTTTATTATAGAGAGGAATCATAAGTAATACAAACCAGACAATGGGAAGATGAGACATTGTTGAATTGCTGAAGCAAATGAATAGAATTAATCTTGAAATTATTCTCTGAAGAGAACAATCAGGTAACATTTGAACAAGCATCTGTTTCATAGTATGCAGTTTCTAGTAAAAGCATGTAATTTATACAGTATTTCAAATTGCTATTTCCCGTCTACTTTAAAGTTCAAGGTTGCAGGACTAATATACAAGGTGAAATTCCCATCCCTGCTTGGCTTGAGACTCATTGTATGGCACACAAACATGAATTGAAGACAGAACCTAGTGTAAAGAGTCTTTACTGTGATCCAGAGTTACCAAACCATTGCCATCACTATTTTAATTTTCAGTAAAGGCTAATGCATGGTCATATGTTTTATTTCTCCCGTTACTTCCATTCCTACTGTTTTTCTCCCTTTATTCCTCATTGTCTCAGGGGTATGAGAGGACCATTTGTATAAATAACTCACAGAACCAACTTCCTAGGGACATAGTAAGAAGCTATTTTTACTATGTAGCCGTGTAAGATGTAATGGCTCCCTGCAGCTTCAACCGCTTGATGTCCTCTTGGAACAAAATGATTCAAGAGTAATTTCCAATTCTGTTGCAAATTACAGAACTTTATGAGTACAGAATTTTTCATGTAACATAAGGACTAGACCTTACCTCCAGAGGCAACTGGTATCAACCACTGGTTAAATATAACTGGAAGAAGCCATTGTCATGGTTTAGCCCATTCCCCTCAGTTTTAAGGTAGAAGATGGTTAGTTCCAGGTGAAATTCCGGCTAGGTAGCCAATTAGAGACTTCTGTGACGTCTCTACGAATTACATAATTTAACTCAAACCGGAAAAGAAGGGTTGTTGTCGTGGTTGTAGTTGTGTGTGTGGGCAGAAGGAACTCGGAGCCATGATGTAAGTGAGGCGGCGAGGCCTCCCCGAGTGGGGGGCCAGGCCCCCTCCGCCCCTGGCCTTGGGCCAGGGGCAGGCATGGCACCGAAGCCTTCGGCTGAAGCAGATAGCAGAGTGGAGAAGAAACTCCAAAGAAAAACTGCTCAGCTGAGACAGAAGGAGTTCCAGCCCTGAGAGGAGCGGCAGAAAGCAAGAGATAACAATGCAGCTG
>VXAY01006440.1:123779-149153 GCA_013399855.1 Oxyruncus cristatus | reverse complement strand
GTGATCTGTTTTGTCTGTGCAAACTCTTCCTAATTAGTAGCAAAATTTATGGGTTGATAACACTGTGCAAAAAGCACAGAGGCTAAACCTATGACAGCCATCATAAACTTGGCTTACTTATGACAATGTCTTAGGGTAAAGCAAATTGTACATGTTGTACCTATAGCATAAAAATGTGGCGAATAGCACAGATATTTATTTTCCTTATCTGTTTTATGAAAATATGTCTTAGCGGATGCAAAATTTGATGTGAAAAGACAAAAAAGATTAATCTGGTAGGCTGGTTTGGTACAACTGTGTGGAATATTTACTGTCTCTATAATTAATTTTTTTTCTGAACAAGTAAAATTGTATTATATTTTGTTTTCTCAGGAGGCAGAAATATATAAAGTACTCAAGGCACTGACTCTTACCTATCAGCTGTTGGTATTGCTTTTGCTAGTAAGAAAGATATCACTGGTTTTCTGTTTCTTTTTTTCCTAATTCTCATGATTTAGAGGCTCTGACTTTTGAATTTTCATGTTAGAACTGTGAAAGAAGGAAGGCTTCAGGCTTAAGAAGGGGATTATAGTTTTTGCCAAGACAAAGACATTGCTTTATCTAAATCTCTCATAGTAGAAGCTAGTTCAGATTTTCTTTTGTGCAAAAGATGGTCTCATTGCTAATGTAAACTTCAGTAACTGGTCTCAAGCCACTTCTAAAGACAATCTGGATAAGAAAAATTAAGAACAGAAAAGTAAACCAAATAATAAGGATTATTTTTATCACAATATATTGTTTAAGAAAGTCTCTTTTTGTGAAATTAAAAAACAACTGTTCTACAAAACTATATTTTACCTTAGCGGTATTTATGTATTAAAGAAATTCTGCTTATGCATTTATAGATAAGATTATGTTACAGTTTCATTATAATCCTTATTTTCAAGTCCTAATTATTACCCAAGATTTCCAATTCTTCATTTACTTACATATTTTCAAAGAAAAAAGAGAACTGATTATTTGGAGATTTCTTTACTGTGCGGAGTTATTGAGTCTAAATTATACCAGCACATAACTTGATCACAGAGTGCTCACTCTGGTTGTACTTTTGCTATGAGATTCATGATTTAACGTTTGAGCCTCTAATTGGCCACCTGGATCACAAGTTTTATAATTGTTGTTTGGATGACCTATTCAAGCATCTGAAGGTAATTTCACTTAATCATCTAAAATATTAATATTCTGATTAAATCAATAACACCTTTATGCCTGAGTTTTATCTTATGAAAGTACTTACACAAAAAAAACTCCTTTTCTTTTGTAGTATTAGAGGAATGTTGGCATGGAAGTCCATTTCATTATATCAGTCTATTTGCAGCAGAAGGATTTCCATTATTTTAAAAAAATTATACTTGTAATGTCCTACAAAGAGAATATTCTATTTTCCATGACTACTTAAAAAACAATAATCAGTTTGACAGAGAAAATATAAAGTTCCTATCCCCTTAATAAAAATGCAATTTGCATATAACCTTGAGAACATATATTCTATGATTCTATGAAAGTTTAAGGGAGATATTATCCTCAAATTAGCCCATATACTGTCTGAACACAGATTTGTACACATACTTCAAAGAATATGTAGTTCATATTCTCATCTGAACACGATATTTCTGTATCAACTATTATTTTCTGTAGTTCTCAGATTTTCAGGAACTAAAAGAAACTCCAGTAATGTGGTCCAGCTATGCTTTTTTTCCATATGATATGTAAATAACATATCTTCTTAACATTAATAACATTCTTCTTAAGTGTAGAAGAAAGATGCTTTAGGCGCTTTCTGAGACTCAGCTGTAGGTGTGCAACCAAGTTGTGATTTTTTTTTTTTGACCAGCCTTAGCCTATACATTAGTGCAAAGAAAACAATAAGCAGTATGTTATGACTGTTTGTTCTAATCTAATAGTCAATCCAGCCTGATGGCAAAAAAAAAAATGGGTCTAGCTAACTAAGATTGGAAATAAATTTAAAAGTGTCGGATGAATTCTTTTCCTACTCACATCAATAGAAAAATTCTTGTTGATTTCAACAGGACAAGAAATTTTGCTGGGCACCAGTGGGCACCACTGAAAAGAGCTTCACTGCCACTGCTTTATTACACTCCATTACATATTTATATGCATGGATGGGATTCCCTTTGAGCCCTCTCTCTCTAAGCTGAACACTCCCAGCTCGCCCAGCCTCTCATGGGATTTCTTGAGGCGCTTAAGTTTTTTCTACAGCTGCAGATGGATGAGGACTCCTAATTTAAACCCCCAGTTTGGTTTTTTTTGTTGTTTTTTTTTGTTTGTTTGTTTGTTTTTTGGGGTTTTTTTGTTTGTTTTGTTTTGTTTTGTTTTTTCCTACCAACTTTGTATTCACTCAAGTTGTCACATGTAAAAAAAAAAGTTAATTTTCCCAAATTCATGTCTGTTTTGCCCACAACAATAACTGATAAGCAATTTCCCTGTTTTTATCTTGACCCAACAATCTTTCTCATTCTTTTTTTCCCCTATTTTGTCCTTCCTTACCACTGAGGAGGGGAAGTGAGCGAGCTTTTGGATAGGATTTTGTCTGGTAGCCAAAGCTCATCCATCACAGCATGAAATTCTACTGAAGCAAAGGATGGCTTCTCGGTAGGTAAATTCCCCAGTCTAGAAAAGAGATAACTTTGGGGAGATACCCATCTAAGCTCCACCAAAAGAGAATGTTTTAGATTTAATGTCTTTGTTTTATACACGCTTTATCTCTGCTGATTAAGTGGCACAGTTTCTTACAGTATTTTATTTTTTCTCTGTCAGAGAACTACTGCATTTAAAACAAAGGAGTACAGTCATCTGAAGAATGTAACGTTAACATATAAATGAGCATAAGGGTAGAGAGACTTGTACAAAACTTGCAAAAGCAATCTTTTAACCATTATAATAATCAGTTTTACAACGCTTTTTACAAAGAAAAAAAATCCAGGGTATAGATACAGAATTTTAAACCGAATTAGCCATGATATTTGTGTAACTGGGGAAAAAGAACCAACAGAGAAATCTGTAGCACAACATGCTTTTCCAAGTCTTTCCATCTGCCTTAAAATTACATTTTCATAGGTATAAGAGGGCCTTACTATAGTTCCTGTAGGTGCTTTGCCCCCAACTCCCTCTGCTCTTGAATTTGATTCTCAAAAAATTTGATATGTATGCAAAGTTACTGCATTACACTAAAAAAAACGAGTGAGAGGAAGGACCCTGTGGAATTGGAGCCCAGTGAGATGAGGTTGTTCTGTGGTCTATTAATAGTGTTAGTAAAAAAAACGTAAAAGCCAAGTAATTCAATTTCACTCCTCATGGATTCACTGAAAGCTCTGTGACTGATCAGAAGGATTTGCATAACTCTGATGCAAATGGAAAGGTAGACACTATAGGTCATATCCTGTGGATCAAAAGCTTACTTGCCTGGAGCAAACTTTCACACCCTCTGAAAGAGATGTTCAGCCCTGTATTATCCAGGGGACACATGGAATGTGTGACTAAAACACCCAGAACTGTTATGTAGCCTCATGTTCCCCAGCAACGTAAATGAAAAAACTCAGAACAGACACACACCAAGCCTGCAAGGTCACCAGACCTTGGACTAGAATCAGGGAATTACTGTAGAAAAAATAAAGGTTTTAATGCACAAACTGTTCACACAGGAGAGTCGTTTCTAGTAAGCAAGATACTTCAAATATGTGCACTACAAAGTTTAAGATAACCAAAAGAGATAGATTATAAGGCCAGCTGGTTGTAATAATCCAGTGGAAGAACTGAAGGATATGGCACTCCAAGACATTGATTCAGGTCAAAGTTGCCATGTTACACCTCCATTAATGAAAGATTTTTCTGAAATTTTAGGTGATAAAATAGATGATGTGCAGTTCGTCAAACGCATCGTTCCAGGTAAGCAGAGAGATGTAATAAAAGATTACGTTGAGCTTAGAGAGAGATGGTCAGCAACCCAGGAAAAGACCAGGATAAAGAATTCCTAGTCATCCTTGTGTCTTCATGTCTTTTCTTTCAACATGTGGATTTTGTCCTTATATGGTAAAAACTGGCTTATAAACAAGAATCTCAGCAAAGGGGGAGTGGTAGAAATGTATTAGATGAATAGCAGACATAAATAGAAATATCCATAAGTCTAAAACTTCAGCTGGATCCAAACAAACAAACAAACTAACAAATAAACAACAACAAAAAAAAAGATACACAAAGCAACATGGAAACCTGGAAAATAGATAAACCATATTATATAGGAATTCAAGGTATATACAAATATTATGATTAAACCTGACATGGACTTCCTAGGAAATAGAAAGTACCATTACATCTCTGGTTAAAAGCCAGTTCTACAGTGTGTCAGACAGAATCATCAAAACCAAGAACCAACCAGCCTTGAAAGACTCTGTTCCACATAAAGATCTGTAAAAGTGCATAAGTATTTTGATTGGGCTTTACACAAGGTCTCACAAAGAATCCTTATAAGCATCAGGGCATTTACAGCTTCAGCTAGGGGGTTTGGAGCACGTGGCATATCAGGAAACTGGGAAGAACTGGGTTTACTCAGCCGAAAGAAGTATGGGTTAAACAGAAATCTGCTTGTTTCCATTGACTACATAATAAATGCTCACAGAAAACACAGGAACAAAATTTTTTCAGAGATGAGCAGCATCAGATTTGGAGACAAAGAAAAATTGCAGTAAGGGAAATTCTACTTGAAAATGAGGAAATTAATCTTCACAATGAGGGCAGCCAAATACTGGAATGGGCTGCCCAGATGGGATATGGAATCTTCACCCTTGGAGTTCTGAAAACTCAGCAGTACAAGGTACTGAACAAAGTCGTCTGTCTCTGTAGCTGGAACAAACTTCAAAGCTGTCACTGCCTTGGCTTCCAAAGGTCCCTCACAAATTACATATGCCTGTGTTTCTCTGGAACAAATAAAAAAGAAATAAGAAACACAAGCAAAAAAAGGAGAAGATATAAGGAAAGTATGAAGAGTAAGAAATCATATTTATTGAAATAAATAAGAGTAAGAAATAAACACAGTTGAGAAATTCCTAGCTTTAAAAAAAATGTAAATTCTTATGTGTCTACAGATTTCAGAGTACCTTTTGAAGGAATCACTCAACTCCTTACAGGGTAGGTTTTTATGTTAAGGTAGACCTTTAAATTTTATTTTAATGGAGCTCAAGTAATATCAATATTCTTTATCTACAATTCCAAATATTTAAGTCAAGATTGATGGGGACTCAAGAGTACTTTGGAAATATTAATGACTACGTCTGTAAGACATCTCTGTAAAGAAAGGGTGTTAACCTTTGCAAGGCAACTCTGCAGTCCACCCCTTGTTATATTGCAGCCTGCCTTTCACTTCAATTTTGTAAACTCACCCCCTCCCTCTCTTTGGTTGCTGTTGCAGTGCTGTACACCTGTGTCTATAGTGCTCATGCCCTCATACTCCTGGACTTGCATCAGGCTTAGTAGATAGTGGTAGCAATTCCTAATAATTTAAATAGCCAGTAAGATTAAATAGGCAATAAGTACTGTTCACGTAAAATTTATATGCAAAACTTAGTATCCAGTGAGAGTATGCAACACTTGCATCCACTCCGAGCATTTTCCAACCAATGCCATCAGTATAATGAGCAAGAGCAGCTAGTAAGGAAATAGACAAAATCTGAAAAGGATGCCCGGAAAAAGACACTTTTCTGTCGGGATTAAAGTACTTTTTTTTTTTCCCCAGCAATACATTGCAGAACATTTTCCTTTCTATCTCTTTTGTTTGTGTTGTTGGGGCTTTTGCTGAGGGCCTGGTTGGATTGGATGTGATTTAGATTTCTTTTGTTTCAGTTTGGTTAGGTTTTAGTTTTATTTGTTTGTTTGGCTTTGGTTTTTGGTTTGGTTTGGTTTTTGGGATGGCAGGGTGCTGACTGGGGAGACAGTCCCCAGGAGTAATCTAGGCTGTTAAGCTCATTGTCTGCCATCAGCTATAGATATTCTTGGTCCTCTCTGTGCCTTCTTACTTTCTACAATAGCAAGAAATAAAGCCATGTTGTATTAGCAATTACTGGATGAACTAGTCAACTGTCTTTCCCATTTTATAATTTCTGTGAGAAAGAAACTAAACAAGATTAGAACAAACAGATGAGTTTAATGTCCTTTCCACAGATTGCTAGTCTACCTTGGATATCTATAAACTTTTCAGAAGTTTCATAGCCTGATTTTACTTAGAGTTGTGCATTTATTATTTAACATGGAATATAACGTTTCCTTGCTTCTTCTTTTCTGATCTTACACCTGACCCCTTTCTGAGATAAATGGAACAATTTTTAATTCAAACAGGTTATGCCTTCAATGAGTACTTCAGAATCGAAGAGAGTGAAACGATTCATTCTCATCTTTACAGTTAAAAAAGAGATTCACCTTGTCAGCATGGGGATAATGAAAAAAACTAGACTGAGTATAGTGAGCATAATACACCCCCTATAATTCTCTTTGTGTATGGAAACAAATAATCTGGAGAACTGAAAATATACTTTTATTTTTTTATTAATAATCAAAGGGACTTATTTTTATACTTGGCCTATAAAGCTGCAACGGAAACTAACTCCACAATTTCAGGGAATGTAGTGTAGAGACTAATTATCCTTATTTACCAGACATCCATTTATGTTGCATCTGGCACAATGTTTTAGAGACTTAACATTTGCCTCGTGTTTTTTTATAAGAGATATTGCTTTCCACTCTCCTTTCAGTAAGTAGGACTACTCTTTTTTGACAACGTTAAAATTTACTGCTATTGAATCCTTACACTAAGAGCCTAGAGGGTTTTTGTTTGTTTGGGGTTGTTTTTAAGACTTTAAGGTACATTAGGAGTATCTCATTCTCATACCTGAAGCATTTATGATCGTCTTTGTAGTGAAAAGGATACCCAGAACACATGTTAACCAGGATGGATAGCTTAGCCATGGACTGTTTTCAGATTTCTGAACTAAACGTATTTCCATCAAAAAGACTTTTCCAAATTTTGATGTAGAAAAAAAGTCCTCCAGACTTTGTAAAACACAATTTCTGGGGCCCTTGTAAGTGTGGCAGGTGATCTCCACTTCCTATTACACAGCTTAGTGCATAGCTTGGTAGCTTAGAGATACTGTGGTGCCCAAGACCTTCAGACATTTTTCTTACCTGCAAGAGCTTTGAGAAAACTCAGGAATCCTGAAACAGTCTGAAAAGATCACAGAGGCTGTGAGCTGGACTGATAATTAAGAGAAAAAACCCTAATGATTTGCATGGAATATTTTTTTGCAAAACAAGTGTCTCTTCACTGAATGCTTTCATTGGACTACATGGCCAAAGAAGTTTTGGCTCTCCAAGGTACCTGGTAAACATTTGACACACATTTTTTTTTAATGATCAAAAATTAGAAAATAACAATCTTTCTCTCAACTATTTCAAATACTCAATTTTGTATTGCTTAATTTTTGCAAAAATGACTTTCCAAAACAAATTCAGTCTTAGGTGCAAATCTGTTTTTCTTGGGTCAAAAATATGTCCAGTGTGTCTGAGAATTCAACTGAGAAATTGTCACTTTAAGTACAATGAAACTGTAAGAAATATAAAATGCCCTCCTTAAAGACCTTATAACTTGTCTTTACCATGATCTCTTTTTAAAACTTATACATATGCTGTTCATCATTCATATATGTATATACATATATATATATGTATTCACACACATATTTATATATGTTTGTACAGCATATTCCCTTATATTTAATCAGGACAATTAATTAGTGTCTGCCTATGGCATTTTGTTTCCTATAAAATGTTATCTCTTGCATATAGACAAATCTCACACAAAAGAAAAACTGCTTTTTAAATTTACACACTTGTTCAAATTTGAGAGACACCACTCTGATAAGAATAACTTAGGTTAACTCTTAAATCATGTGTGTTCTTGAAAGGTGTTATGGGTTTTCTACCCCTGTATGTAATGATTTGCAAGAACTGCTGTATGACTTTTACAGGATATAGCTCAGTGATCATACCTCTGGCAAAAATGCTATTCTGGCTCTCAGGCAAAGTAAGGTTATACTTGTTCTTAACTTTATCTTTCCTACCACTGGGGTAATGTAGCTCAACCCTCTTCCATCCTGTGGTGCTAGATCAGTGATAAGTGTCCCTTTTCCCTTTGTTTGTCCTCACTGATGCTTTCTTGTGCGTTAGAGTGCTCTCCAGATGAACCTGGACTCTCTTCAAGCTCTGTGATTCATTGAAATCTAAGACCTCAGCATGAACCACACAGAACATGAGGCACATCTGCTGAATAATCACGTTTTGAGCTCTACTATGTGAACTTGCCTTGGGCTATTGAAAAGCATGACACTTGATTCTGATTAATGGCGATAGAAAGAGCTGTCAAGATGATACTACCGTAGTTGAGGTACACAAGTACTCTCATAGATTATTAGTGTGTTCAGTCAATAGGGCAGCAGAGAAAAGAATACCAGATACAGAACTGTTATTTCAGCCAGGAAATTCAGTCCACAAGATTTTGCTTTAAGGCATCTCATTTACACATTCCAAAAATCCTGCTCCCAAATTAGGTTTATTTAAACAGGTCAAAATGTCAGACAGTATGAAACAAAACACTGTATTCACAATGTGATTTAGCATATAATAAGCCAAGTTAACCAGTAACAGCTTATATAAGCCCTATTGGCTGCTCATACTCTGGTGGCTGATTTCATTCCCCGTTGACTGTTTGAGTGAGTTTTCCTCCAAAAGTACACTCCTAAATTGTATAATCCATGAATTCAGGTCACTTTGGAAGCTGTCGCTAGGGCTGTAAAACCCGTTATCACACAGATGTTGAAATCATAGGGTGATCATTTGAAAAGAAACAGTGCTGGCTGGAAGCTGTAAAAATCAATAGAAATGTTACAAAATGCAACTAATTTTTTTTCCCCCTAAACCTTAATGTCTCCATATATTTACAAAATAAATATATGGATGTGGTAATTGAGGCATTGAAATTTAAATTTATTTCATCATTTTATGTGTAAGCAAATGTAAGTGAATCTGGCAACCTCTTATTTTAAAATGGTGTTACAGCATCTATTGGACTCTGCACCCATTTCTGAGATATCATTTGTATTCTTGTTTTACTGAGAAGAGTTAGCAAATCTAATTTAACCTGAAGCAATTGTTTTACTGTTCCAGTTCAGTGAGAAGTTTTAGGTTTGGAAACTAAATTAGATTTTGGGAAATACTAAGTCCAAATACTGAACATAACAAATGATCATCTTTCTGTGGTACACAGCTACCGGGTAAGAGAAGTCCTGAAAAGGATGTTCTAAAAGTTTCTCTATATTTCAAAATAAAAAAAGCCAAAGTCTGTTTGCTATCACCAACCCTGTCTATACCAAATTCTTGTGTGATTTACTTGACCATTTGATTAATCGTGGAAAAGTAATGCGTTACTGCTGTATTAATACTGTTTGCATAGGTTCTTTGTTTTTTGAATTGGTCAAATTTTGGCAGAGATCTCAAAATAATTTGGTAGAATAGTACTTTCTAGAAAGGTTTACTAGGTAATATCTCTACGGAAATTACATTGTTATCTAAAATGCATTACCAAGTATCAAAATCTCTTCAGCAGAAATTAAACCACCTTCTTTCACATGTCTGCTCATGTAAAAAATATATTGGGGAAACTGCAGATAGAGGGTTTTTTTTATAACTGGCTCCAGAAATTTTCAGATACTTTCTGAAATACTTTGAACTTTGATAATGAAAAGCAACAAGTGAAGAATGAAAATTGTCTGCTTCTTACTACATTACCTAGAGGGTGTTTTATGGCCTTAGATGAGATACCTTAGTGAAAAGACATCAAATTATTCTGTACCCAAAGAGTAATATTGACTTACTAATGACTTATTGGAAATTGTGGTGAAATTTGTATTCTGCAATCTAAATTAAAATGTTTAAGTGCATAACTGAGGAATCATTAAAGGCTTGATACTATGGAGGCTTACAATCTTATAGTCAGTCTGAGAGAATGATGGAATGTTGTGTCTCATAAGACCTAAATCTCTAATTAAAATATCAGTTGAGTACTTGATCAGTTCCCTCAATATGTGTTCTTTGGGTTCCTCATCAAACCACTATAGGACTCAGCAAAAACATCCTCTGCAGTGCAACTGCATATCTGGAGGGGGAAAAAGTCTCTTTTATACAATCTTAGAATTGTTAAATACTAACATGCATTTATTTCAACAGAGAGGCTCAAACCACCTTAGAGAGAATAATTTGCAAATAATGCAAGGATTCACAGATTTTGTTTGCTTCGTTGGTTAGTTTTTTGTTTGTTTATTTTTGTTTATTTCCCCAGAAAAGTTGTTCTTCTAAATTAAATACAGAAAGACCTAAGGAAAAGGACATTTATGTTCATATGCATAAAAATGTATTTGGTGCAAAAACTTATGATGAATTCCAGTTGTAAGATGAGGAAGAAATATTTTCCACAGGAAAGTTCCATGGCATGCCTAGCTACAGTCTAAAGTATAATAAAAAGATAAATAATAATGACTATAATTCCAAATAAGTCTTGACTTGAAATAGTGAGGGGTTTTTAAGGTTGATTCAAATATTCCATTGATAATGAATGAAACAAGTTGTTCATTTGTTCTTTGTACTGAAGATCCCTGAAACTTAATCCTACAGTTTCAGTCATTTCAGAATTATTAAGCCCAGAGAAGTGCATTCGTGCTGAAAGTGGAATTCTAGAAGTTAATAACTTACAAGTGGTTTTAAGATTAATAATTATATTTGCATAAATCAGTAATTATATGAGATAGAAAAATGTTATATAAAATTTTTAAGGATTACTCTTTCTTTACTGTGAAATTGTCAAGTGTGTACATTAGTTTTGAAATACAGCCTAAGCATTGACAGTCTCATTAAAACTTCTGATTCTTTACTCTAAAAGCTTCAACATTTGTCTTATTTTTAGAAAGGAGCAGGATACCGTAAGTGTGGCATACATAAGCGATTTCATTGGTCTTTCATATTTGAAAAATCATGGCAGCTAGACAGAGTCCCCAAAGACTGGAGAAAGGGAGTATCACACTCATTTTTTTTTAAAAAAGGGTAATAAGGAGGACTCTGGGAACTTTCAACCTGTTGGCTTCACCTCTGTGTCCTCTAAAAACATGGAATAGAACCTGCTGGAAGATACATCAAAATATGTGGAATAGAGGGAGCTAATTAGAGACAATCCATATGGCTTCAACAAGGGCAAATCATGCCTGACTAATCCAGTGGCCTTCTGTGATAGGGTGACTTAAATATTTGGAGTATTTTCTAGGTTTGGGATGCAAGTGTTAATCCTAAGTGGCAGACCTTCACATCATTGACTTGCATGACTTTTTTCCAATAGGAAAATGACGTGGAATAGGAAAATGTTGCACTCAGTAGTTCACTTGGACTAGATTGACAGGGAACTAAAGCTTGGGTTACAGAATTGTGTGCACTTGACCTGCAGTTAACGAAGCTTCTTAAAAGTGACTGGAGGGTTTGGGACAGTAATTACCATCATGCCTTCAAAATTTTTAAACTTTTAAGATCTATGTTTTGGGGGAAAAAATGGTTTTAATTAAAAATTTTAGAGAAAATGTGAGATTTCCTCTATTGAAAGTCAGCAGACATCGGTGTAGTTCCACTGAAAATGAACTTGGCCCATCGTGCTTTTTCCTGGCTTAAAAGTTAGAATACTAAAAGCCAATGGGTCTATTTTTAATGAGGACAGACTTTGAATCTCAGACATTTCTGTTAACTTCAATAGATTTACTGTATTTTTGTATAATAGCGATTAGAATTTGTCTTGTGGTCTGAATGTAATTTAAAAGAATTATGCAGAAAGACAAGGCAAGTAAAGCTGCTGTCAAAAGGTTAGAAAAATCAATAGGCAGAGCAGAAAATAAAGTAGTAAAAAGAGTATTTAAAAACCTCAAAGTTAAAATGTCATTTTGATATGGGAGAGAGGAATTTTGCTGAGAAACTGTGTTATAGCACAGGCTATCAGTATGAATAGGCAATCAGCCTCATGGCTGTTGGAAAAGTGTGATGCACAGTTGTGTAATGTAGACCTGGTTTGCACCCCTGGAATAAGTCTAACCCTTCTGAGTTAATTACTCTCTTTTGCTATGTGAAAGTGCTGAAAAGAGGCTCCAAGGCTCCCTTTCCACTAAAACAAAAGCCTTGCTTTTTCTTTACTGGTTCTTAAGCTAACAATGAATTTGACAGTTGTGTCCTTTTCCTTGGATGAAGTAATGAATATTCTTTATTTATTTTCTGATCTGTTGATGCAAGTGAATTTTTATTTCAGTTAAAGTGAAAAGATTTTCAGTTAAAGTGGAAAGTTCTATTATGAAATTTTTTTTTCAGAATATGTTTCATTATAAATCATTTAATGATTGCCCAAAATAATTACTACTGTCTTAAAGTTTCCAATTTTTTTACACAGTCCTTTAAATATTTATGAAAATGCATCCTTATTGCAAGTAAGATTTTTTCCAGTATTTTAATATGGATTTAAAAAAGATATCAGATCTTAAATGCAAACACTGCATTGAAAATATTAATATAACAGTAATTTCCTTTAGTGACAAAATGCATGTGATATTCATTTTTAGCTACAACACCACTTATCCTGACTGGACTGATAAATACAGTTTTTCTTTTATTTCTGTAAGCTTCATCAATGTAATTATCATATTAATCGTATGAAGCTCAGGTTTCAGATTAAATTTGAATCTTTATCTCACTTTTATCTAAGACTGCCTTTTTTAAAACCTAACAAATGGCAGTAGATTTCTGGTACTTACATCACTGTCTTAATTTAAGTATTATTCCCCCTTTTTAATTGAAAAAGGACAGAACCCTTCCTACTCTCTGATAGCCCTAGAACTCAACAGGATTAATTTTAGCTGTTGTAAGTCCTGAATAATCTTCTCTTTGGGTAAATTATATCATCTAGAGGAAGTGCTCTACATACAAGGACACCACATCGTCAGAATAGGTCATGAGTAGCTATCATGGAACCTTCAAGACCTCTTCAAATTAAGAAATCTCCATAAAACCCATTGCCAGCGGAAAGGTTTGTCCTCTGAATGATATAAACCCTAGTTTTTAAGATGCCTATTAAAATAACACAAGACTGTGTGGCAAGAAGACTTTAGGGCTAGCAATAAGGGGATTTGTCTGGAACTACTCAATTAAGCAAGACGTTAGTCTGCAAATGGAAGGAACAACTATAAAACTTGACATTAAAATGAAGCAAATTAATAAGTCAGCAGAGCAAGGATTTAACTGTCATACCTTTATCTAACTTTCAGGGTTTTTTTGTTTGTTTTGTTTGTAGGAGTTTTTTTGTTTGTTTTTTTGGGGGGGTTGTTTGTGGGGTTTTTGTTTTTGGGGTTTTGTGTTTTGTTTTTTTTTGTTTGTTCGTTTTATTTTTTTGGGATGGGGGGGTTTGTTTGGTTTTGTTTTCCCTTTCTTTTTTTGTTTTAGTTTTCCAAAAGTTAAAATAGTGGCTGATATTTTCTACTGCTTGAATTAAAAGCATTTTTATGCTATACATTACATGGCTGCCATGTATCATTACATTTTTGGGTGGCTTGTATTGAACTCATTTTATTGAATTTTGCTGAAATTGGCCTTGTCATTGATCACACTTATTATCGATACATTTAAGGATGGCTCTGTTGTTCCTTCCAAACATATTCTGAACAGAAGGTCAAATATCACTTTATCTGAAGTAGTTGGCAGAAATGTCACTTTCAGTCTTGTAAAAACATTGTTGGAAATTTCATAATGAAAAGGTCATAACACTTTATCAGACACTTTGCAGAGAGAACCAAAACAAATTAAATCTGAGTTCAGAAAAGGGCTGAATTGAATAGTAATGTTACCATATCCAAGGATAGTCAGCTTTGTGATACCAACGTTAAGAATTAATCTTAAATCAAAATTAACATATAGGTTGTTGTAGTTTTCCTTCCAATCATTGAGTTCTTATTCAAATAAAAAACTAGAGAATATGAGTGGAATGCCGCATTGGAAGGGACCTCAAAGTTCGGATTTATCCTTAATTGGGAAAAGCCATCTAGACAAGATGGCCCAGCATCCTGTCCAACTGAATATTATCTGTTCAAATGGTGGAGAAGTATCCAGCATTGGGGAAAATGAAACAATGTCTGAATCTAAACATACTTTATTTGACATTGAGCAAACAGCAGTCAGATTCCACAACTGTGTTCTCAAAAACCTGACCTTCACCTGATTTTAAAGATATTCACTTATTAGATCAAATTCAGGAACTGACCTGATTACAAGGAATTACATTTTTATATATGATACTTCCACATCCTGTATACTCATTCCACTTCTATCACTCAAGAAAACAGAAGTGAAAATCTGAGCAGATTTTTCCCTCTATGTGTAGAAAAAGGTCTTTGCTATCAGAGGAGAGCTGGTTTAGAATTTACTCTTGACCCTCTCCCTCTTTCTTTCTCGGTATCAACATAAAATTCTTGTGTAGATCAAAAAGCATCAATTACATTTGTTTTAGGAAGAGGTCAGCAGCCTGAAGAGTGCTCCAGGAAATGCCAAAGAAAATCTAGCTTTGCAGATCTACAGTTTCTGAAGAATAAATACATTCTTCCTTTCATGAGTGATTTCAGAGGGACAGAATCTGTTTCAAAAGAGTACAGACAGCACTGTTTATGTTTAGAGAACTCAGTGACTCTTTTTGACTCAAATGCCATCAAGCAAACGATAAGAAAAGGAAATAACCAATCACATAAAAAGTCCATATAGTAAGCTAAAACTCTTAACACCAGGAAGTGTTCAACATTTAGATATGAAAAAAAAAAAGCCTGTAAAAAAATCCAAACTTTATTCCTTTCTCAATGTTTATTTTTACAGTTGCATTGCCTATATGTTGTTTACTTTTCTAATGTTTCCATTTAATGTTGTTCCATAAACTTAGAATCTCAGCACCTGTATAAACATACACCAAATAACTTACATTGCTTTGTATGTCAGTAGAACATAATGATGACGTGGTCAGCACCACTTTTTTCATTGAAATAACTCCTTGAGGAGCTGATCAATGCACTCAGATTGTATAGCATCATTTAGTGTAAAAGAGATTCTGTGTCATTTCAGATACATTTCATTAGTATTTTGGGGTCTTCTAAGTGCTTCTTTGAATCCTGCTTCTGTATCCGGTATGAACAGTTTTTTAAAATTTATCTGACTTATCTTTTAGCTTACAAGTAGAAGAACAAACAAAATCTCATCTCTATATATGTCAATTTATTTATCATTATTCCTCTAGTGAGAGCTAAAACCGTGCTTACCTGCAGAACATTATTCAATTTTAGAGACTATAAGACTTGTTCTTTCCAACTACAGAAATTTCCTGGCCAGAAATGGTCAAGAATATTTGGTTCTTTAATCTTTCTAGTGATGAATTTAAATTTAAATTTCTGAAATACTTGCCATCATTAAGATTACCTTTCCTTAACTGTAAACTTCAAATGTGTCTGTTGTCATCTGAAAAGGAAGAGGAGTAAGATCCAACAATTTCTGTAGACTTTGTTATGGAGCTACATATAGAGAATGGATAAGTTTAGCAAACATTGCAGAGAGTTATGCTCTGAGAGGCATAAATTTATGTTATTCACCCTTTTTCCCTTTTTTAGTAGCCATTACAGGCACTTTTTCTATGTTCTCAGTATTCAAAAACATAAACTGCTTAGCTATATGTTCTGTTTTCGTCCTGTGGTTTTCAGACAAGCTCTTCTGTACTGGGGGTGAGGGGTGAGGGGAGACTGAGTTGGTGCAGAGTTTTTTTATGCTTCTCAGTAAAAAAGATCTGACAACAAACAGCTTGATAAAATAGCTTTTTTAATAAGGTAGAATAAGAGAAGGAAAACAGTTAGTGAGTAAACCTTCTGTCCCTAAGAGCACCTGTGTTCGTGTAGCATTGAACAGAGCCCATTTGGATTTTCTCCTGGCACATGGTGCAGAGCAGATCCTGACCAGGGAGAGATGCTTTTCCTTTTGTGAGTCCAAATAGAGTAGGCGTGGCCTGTTCAAGGTCACTGGTTCCTCGAGTATCATATCTTCCACAATGTTTCCAATCCACACTACCAATTTTTTTTTCTACTTCAGTAGATCTGTAGAGTGATTATTAATTACTGAATTTTCACAAACCATAGAACATAGTAATTACTGATTTCACAAATTAAGCGTGTAGTCCTACTCCATAATTAGAAAATTAGGCTTGTAAAAAGCTTCTACTCAGTAAAAGAAGAGTTCATAATAAATTGCATTCTTTCCTTTTGGAGTCTCACTCAACAGCTGTCTAAAGCAGTATTTGAATCAACTGCACTGAGAAAATGCTCTGGTTCAGCCTAAATATAGAGATAAATGTTTGCTGGAAAGGAAGGGTGAGGCATCATTTGATACACTGTCTGATGCAAGGTTTGTTCTTATGTACTGCTCTGCTTGTCTTTCCTTTGGATCAGAATTTCTTCCACCTCCCAAAAAGTAGAGCTCTGCTACTAAGGAATCATGAAGGTCTCCTGAGACTGCCTAGACGGACAAGGAGACACTTTCGTCAACTTGCAAATTTCATTCTGAAAAAATGTTGTTCCCACTTTCACTCAGTTAAAACAATCTTCACTTTTTACCCTGAAATGTTGCTAAATTATTTGCTATAATTGAGTGGTAAAAGAGAAAACTCAAAATGTCTGTCTTATAATAGAACAGAAGACTGCATTAAAAAGGAATTTCAGTACAGTAGACTGTACTGATCTGTACTGAAATTTATGGGAATATAAAGATAATAATATAAAATTTGCACAAAATTCAAGAAGTATTTACTTGTTATGCATCTGACTCTCTCAAAAACTATTAGTCCAAGTCTTCTCTGCACACACACTTGCAAACACAGAGTGTACCAAAAACCATAAATGGATTACAGGTGTTGAAATGGTGAATAGCTGACCTTGTAACAAAGAATGTGATAATTATCTGGATCACATATAAAAGAGCATATTAGCTTCATTAGCAAATTTTTGAAATGTTCTCAGAAGTAAAAAGGATTTGAAATAAGGGTTGACAGTGCAAAATTAAAGTAATGAACCCCCTCAGTTAATGATGAAAAAAACAGTTTTGAACATCACTTAGGAAGACAAAGAATTGAACTAATTTAATCAAGAAATAGCAATGGGACTCAAGGGACACCACCAGAACACCAGAATTACCTACAGAAATATGGAAGATCTGACAAATCTCAGCTATGCACAACTTTGCTTATTTGTAGTAGAACAGAATTAACTTCCTCTATCCTGCAGGTTCTGGTAATAAAACCAAATAAATGACATAGTATGATCAACCTTTTTTGGATTTGAAGGTGTGGTGTAGGCCATAATACCAATTCATCTTCAGTGTAGAGATTCTTGCCTCCTCCCTTTATGAGTCAATGGGTAAACAGACCAAAAATGTGGTTTTGATTTCCTGTCCAACTGAGCGAACAGTGATCCTTCTCCAGTGTACTGGAGACCATGTGCTTGAGAAAGCTGAAACCTGAGAAACCATCTGCACCTCTTCATACAATTATTTTGCAGAATATACTGGATTAAGATGCACTCATCAGTTATCCACTTAAAGGTGTGCAAAATTGTGTTGAATTCTTATACATCCACGAAAACTCCCACTAGATGGAAAGGCAGTTTTGATCTAAACAAGGCAGTCTACAACAGAAAAGTTGTCAAAATTTATGAAAAAATTGGCAGTCTTTTCTGAAGTACTGAGATTTGAGATTTTTTTTTCTCAAAATCTTGAGCTTCATAATTCTATATCTACAGCAAGGAGGATCCAGCTGAACAGAAGTATAAGATCTGAGAATTACAGCTGTGAAGAATCAGTAAAGATAATGCATGTTCATGCACATCTACAAGTTGGGTTTTTTTGCTTGAAAAAGAAGTAATAAATAATAAATTTGCAGTATAGATTTCTGTAACATTTTCTAAAGAACTGAAATGATAAGAAAATTGATGTTTACACAGTACTAATGAATACAGGACTAAACTGCACACAAAGGTTATTGTGCATTACCTTTCCTTGATTAAAATGTAGAAAACAACATTGTTGTTGTAAAGACAGATTAGACTTTATGCACTTATTTACAATATGAAGCAGAATTCCAATAAAAAAAATGGCAAAATCCAAGGAAAGGGACTCACATATAAAAATACATTACAAATTATTCCGTCTTCTGAATATATCTTCAAGGACAACACATACAATTATCCAGTACTTCTTTATTATGCAGTACTCTAACATTATTCAATATTTTCTGTAATGCTTCTACTATGCCTATTATCACTATACAAGTAAAGAGTGGGTTCTATTTTTAGTTCTTATCATGAATTGCTTTTTGAGTCTGGATAAGGTGCCTGTATTTATTTCTCCCTGTTTTAAGGGAAAAAAATGATGATGAATAATGACTTTCTTCTCAATAATGCTCTGCAGGTGAAACAGCTTCATGGCATCACCTAAAGCCCAGCAAGTTCAATAAGAAGCTTTTTATTGGCTTCAGTGAGTTTTGGGTCAGACTACCTATGTAAAAATGAATAACACTGAGCAACAACATTGTATTTTGGGAGATGCTAATAAGTTTATCCTTGAAATTTAATTCCTGATACAGTTTTATGACTCTCTTCAAATTATACTATTTCAGGTTTAGAATTGAATGCAAGATATAACTGGCTGCAGTACAGCAAAAAGGAAAGTTGATATGTATCTGTCCTAAAAGGTTGTTTGAAATACCAGCTGAATTTTCAATGTACCAAGCTGGTATTGTCACTAAAAACATAATCTGAAAAAACCCAAAGCAACAAACCTTTTTTTTTTTTTTTTTTTTTTTTTTTTTTTTTTTTTTTTTATTTGGAAAAAAAAAAAAAAAAAAAATAAAAAAAACCAAAAAAAAAAAACTTTTTTTTTTTTTTTTTTTTTTTTTTTTTTTTTTTTTTTTTTTTAACTGGAGCAAAATAAAAAGTAAAGGAATGAAACACAGTATTGTGTTTCAGTACATACTGACAAGTTAAGTGTAGGGTAGATTAACTTTAAATGAAGAATTCTTTGCTAGATCTGAAAGTGTCGAGAATTGTGTTCCTTTACTGGTTTTCTTGTATTACTGAGATCAGAACTACCACAATGGACTTCTCTGGATTATAATACTTCTGTTGAAAGCCTGACATGGGGAAACATATGAAAATGAGCTCATTAGGGATACATTTTATTTACAAAACCAACCAAAACCAAATGTGGTGGGTTGACCCTGGCTGAACACCAAGGGTCCATCAAAATTGTTCTATCACTCCCCTCTTCAGCTGGGCAGGGGAGAAAAAATGTAACAAAAGGCTCATGGGGTGAGATAAAGATGGGAAGAAATCACTCACCATTTACCATGATGAGCAAAACAGACTTGACTTGTGGAAATCAGTTCAATTTGTTACCAATCGAATCAGAGTAGAGGAATGAGAAATAAGCCCAAATCCTAAAACCACCTTCCCCTTTCTTCCCGAGCTTAACTTCACTCTTGATCCTCTGTTTCTTCCCACTCCACGGTGCAGTGGGAATGGGGCTGGAGTCAGTTCATCACAAGTTGTCTCTATCCTCTCTTCCCCTGCTCCAGCATGCCTCTCTGACACGGGGTCCACTCCTGGAACCTGCTCCACCATAGACCTCCACAGGCTGCAGGAGACAGCCTGCCTCACCATAGTCTTCCTCATATACTGCAGGGCACTCTGCTGTGTGCCTGGAGCACCTCCTCCACTCCTTCTTCACTGACCTTGGTGTCTGCAGTGCTGTCTGACATGTTCTCCTGCCTCTCTTCTGCTACAGTTGCCCAGATTTTTTTCCCTCCTTCTTAACTAGGTTAGTCCAGAGGTGCTACCACTGTCACTGATAGGCTTGTCCTTAGCCACTGAAAAGTCCATTTTGGAGCAGACTGGTAGTGGCACCGTTGGACATGGGGGAAGCTTCTGGCAGCTTCTCAGCCCTGTTAAGTCCACTGCTACCAAAATTTTGCCATGCAAATGCACTGTCACCAGAAAAAAAAAAATAAAACCAACAACAACAACACAAACAAACAAACAAAATACACACAAAAACCCCCAAAACAAAACAAAAAAATCCACACCACCCAAAAAGTGACATCTCTGTTTTATCTTTTAACTGAACTTCTTCAGTTCCTGAGAGTTGAAAACAGGGAACATATATTAGTAAAATTCTAAAAAGTGACCCAGCAGCTTTTAAAAGAAATAAGTAAAAAGACATGAAATATACTGCATTTAAATGGTGTAAGTTCAGTGGAAGTTCAAAGATTCCTGATCAACCAAAAAAAAAAAAAAAAAACCCAGATCTGTCATGTCTAAAATAGTCAGCTATTTTTCTCGACCTTGTAATAATGACTTTTGATGGGTAATCCAAGGAACAGATTTCACTTCCTAATTTTTAGAAATGTTTTAAATGAACAACTGTTATATTTTTAAAAGCAGATTAACTGAATAAACATGATATAAAACAGTAATTGAAAATATATTTACTTTCTGAAGGAGAATAACTGAATTGGTTTCTGGTTTTCTCTGTTAAATAAACAAGGACAGCAAGACTTCTGTCAAAGTAGATAAAATGAAAGTGATATGAATTTACCCTTTCCATTTGTTTTCCATCCATAACTTTCCATAGTTATGTAGCACTAATCTGCTTTTATTTCAGTTAAATATTCAGTTGTTTTTTATTATTTGTATGAATTTTCAGTTGACATCAGCAACTGACACAAGCAATCACAGTTCTGGCGTCTGTACAAGAAACCGTGTGAGGCACTGCATAAAATATCTGAAATATCTGAATGAAATATTCTGTTTTATAAGGGAAAACTCTTATTTAAAATCAGTACCTATTTCAAGTACATTTTAATAAAATGAAAACAGGTCACCGAATGTCAAAATTAACATTTGATAGCAATCACTTTGAATAAAAGCAGCAGAAAGAACCTAGGGAAAGATGTGTGGTGCCTGTGGTTGAGCCCTTCATTGATTTCAAACTGCAGTTTCCAGACAACTTCTAAAATCATTCCTATGTGTAGCCAGAGATCTAGATGCATCACTCACATGTTTTAAAAGCTTATCTGACTTTCTGAACAGAATAAATGCATAAGAGCTCAGTGGGCATATGTCATGCTCAACGGAACTAAGAAGAAAAGGAAGGAAATTTTTCCCCTTTTTGAGTGTTTTTGTATTATGACCATAAATCTAAGACACTGAAGCAGGAGAATGGCAGTGAATATGAGACAGAATTTTAAAAAAATGTACTGAAATAATTTTAATAAAAATTATGACATGGAGATATCTTGGAGATTATGCTGGAGATATCTTAGACCCATAAGAGATTAGAGTCTGAAATCCTAAGGGAAAGTTAAGTTAATTTTTCATACTACTCCAGTTACTAATTAAACCTTTGCTATAGATCTGGCATAATTTATAAAGCACACTAGGTTTTCCCACTATATTTATATAACAACAAGACTAGTGAAAATAACAAATAAACATGTTTTATTAGGGTAAGGAGGAAACAAAAAAAAAAAAAAAGGTCCTTAGTATGTTTGGATCATTTCCATGGTACTGCCATATGGTAGATTCAGCTAATGTGCAGCAAAGCTGCAGTAATTTGTGACTGTTTTAGGCAGATCTGGCAACTGTTTACTAAAGATAACAAAAGCTAACCCTTCAGTGAATCTGGTGCTATACTCTCAGCACGCACCGTCGTCAAATGGTTCCAAGTGTGGCAAGGGTGGAAAGCAGTTCAGAATTCCCACAGTTAACTGATCACAGTTACTTTTTTCCAATGGTCATGGACAAAGAATGACTGGAGCTTCTCCTCTGCTTTCTTTGATATGAAGAAAGGGAAGTAAAGGACATATAAGTTAAACTGTGTATATGCAACTGAGGAAAGAAGAGGTCACTAAGTTGCCAAATGCAATGAAATCACAAAAAATGGTTGTGAGGTCTGACTGTACCTTAAGAAATGCTAATATAAGAATAAATAGGAGGAAACATGTAACACATCAGTGATTTTGCATAGCAAAGTAGCTAAGTCCTTTATCAGACTAGTTCTGTTGAAGTTCAAGCCCAAAATCTGTACTGTCCTGGTCTTATATTCTTGCTGTGCTAGAACTAACACTCACATGACCCAGAAAATGAAGCTGTTTGTAGAAGCAAACTCCTCAGAAAGACTGGACCAGGGCAACAAAATGTAAAACACTTTTCTGCAAATGGTGGTTGCGTTAATGCAAGGAAACTAAGCAGAATCACATGGCATCAATCTATAATTCAAAATCACCTATTTTCTAGGGATTATAAAACAGCAAAATCCTTCTAGTGCATTTCTGTGTCAGCCTTCCCAAAATAGTATAAAACAACCAAGGTTCCCAGATTTGAAGGGATAACAGGGGTCACTTTAAACAAGAATCTTGTTTGTTTGATATTTGTGCTTCTATATTCAAGTTTGCATGAGACTTACACGTGGGCACAGAAAGAGCAGCATATTAGGCTGGTTTTATATTTTGTTTACCCTTACAGTCTCCATGTGAATAAAGATTATTAATTTCTGTCAAATATTGATACCTCATCATATAACACTGTTAATGATGACTGTTCCTACTATTAGTTTTGTTCCTATGACCACAATATTAAGGCACAGATTTAAGATTCCTAGGAACTGGACTTCCACTTTGAAGATGTCATATGTCAACTATGGTCCAGTATAGTTGAACATCCCACATACAAGAAACCTGATGCATACAGAATATCCTTTTGCTAGATCAGTGATTTTCAACCCTTTTTTTTTTCCAGATTTGTGAATGGATAAAATATTTCCACTTGAGAGGCATAGCTCTGAAGAGCAAATTTTAAGTTAGTCAATAATATTTTTCAATCGCCTTTCACATTTCTCTTGGAGTTAGCTGATTAATGATGCAATCCAAAAAGTAAATGCTTAAACCCACTGCGGCTGATTTTGTACAGAAGCTGAAGAAAAATCTACTCCTAACAAAGATATTGTAAATTCTGCATTAAGTTGAGCAAGGTGATAAAAATGTGGAGTTCAGATAATCAGAAAGTTACAAGGCAATAACTGCCTGTGAATCAGTGCATTTAGCTTCAGGACAGTAGCTATTCTGAAAATCCTGTTTTCTGGTAAAAGAATGGCTTTCAGGAGGGATTTTAAACAGATCAATGCTGTTGCTTTGCAGGTATTTATGGGAAATCCTCTCAGCTAGATGAAAATAACAGGAATATATTAAATTTTGTTTACTTTATGTTTACAATATGTACTGTATTACAATGTAATTGCTTCAGCAGTGTATCTTCTAGTAGTAATAATGGTTCTAGTACTTTTTATTGAGTGTTTGGCATTTAAACACTAATTCAATTGTCTTTGCAAATATTTGCTTTCTAGCTGTTACCAGGAAGCTCAGCACAGTGAACCTTTTGAATTGAATCAGGCAGTCCCTGTCATTTTACTCAGTGCCTTTCACAGGATTACTTGAAGAAGTAGGCTTTAGGTGAGGAATTTAACAACTTAGGGACTCTATCTCTTATTAAAAGTCCTTGGTTTGCTTTTGTCTAAAAAAAAAAACAACTCCCCAGTATTTGAGCTTCAGATTAAACTAAATAGAGTCACTACATTTTGTTGTTTCTTAGGATGTTGAGCATATACTTTGATACCATATTTCAGCCACTATCTTGTTTTTAATATTTTCTTTAATATTTTCAACAGCTTCTATGACCAGAGATTTGTGTGAGGCTAATAATCATCAGGGAACATGATTCTAAGAGGTTCTGCTAGTGTGCATACTGGTAAACAAGCCTTAATACAGGTACTTTGCAGATGTTCTTTAGTTTCCTTAGGTGCAAGAGCACCTCCCAGACTGAACCAAGACTCTGTGATTACCTGCCCTGATGATCCTAATTATCTTTAATGAGACTCAGGAGGTCATAATAGTGACACCTTCATGTCCAGCTTCTTAATTCAGTGTATGACATCTTGCCTCTATTTTCATCAGCCATACAGTTCAGATTCAGAAGACAGCAGTAGCGTGTGTCTTCCAAAAAAGACAACCTTATTGACTACAACGAAATCAGGACAAAAGTCTTCCGTTTTTGTCAGTAACTTTTTTCCCCAGTCCTTATGCCTAACAATGAAACTTAATTTCTCATTTGGACTTCTCTTTTTACTGTCCAAGCACTGCATTTTATTTAGATTTTTCCTCCTAGATCAAATGCCCTATCTGATCCCAACTTTGCTCCCCTTTGAGAAGCACATGGATTATAACGTACTGGGAAAGTTTGCAAGAATCATGTAACACCCTTGACAATATAAAAGTATCATGAAATGTCAGAATTCATAAGTTGACTGACTCAACAACTTAAACCTAGGTACAGTGTCTTGCCAAAAATCACAGAATCATTTAGGTTGGAAAAGACCTCCAAGATCATTGAGTCCAACCTTTGGCCGATCACCAGCTTATCAGCAAGACCATGTCACTGTCACTTTCAGATGTTTCTTGAAGAACTCCAGGGATGGGGGCAGCCTGGAGGCAGCTTGTTCCAATGCTTAACAACTTTTTCCATGAAGAAATTCTTTCTGATATACAACCTAAACCTGCCCTGTCACAGCTTGAGGCTGTGTTGTCTCATCCTGTCTCTGGTTGCCTGGGAGAAGAGACCAACCCCCACCTCAGTACAGCCTCCTTTCAGGTAGTTGTAGAGACTGATAAGGTCATCCCTGAGCCTACTTCCGTCCAGGCTAAACAACCCTCAGCTGATCTTCATATAACTTATTCTCCAGACCCTTCACCACCTCTGTTGCCCTACTCTGGACACGCTCCAGCACCTCAGTATCTTTGTTGAAGCGAGGGATCAAAAGTGAATGCAGCTCAGCAGTGCTGATCACTGAAGTTCTTAATTGAATAAATCTGTCCCATAAACAGTGATATAAACCCATAGAAACGCACTGGAAACACACTGGAAACTAGTGTAGTTTTGTACAGAAATAATCTATTCAGTGACTTGGGTTAATTTGTTCTTTGATATGATACTTAATGTCAGGCTATTACTTTGTAATTACCTGAATGGGTATCTGTGCACTTCCATAGGGTTTTAAGTTGTTTTTTTTTTTTTCTCCTAG
>VXAY01006440.1:112163-123712 GCA_013399855.1 Oxyruncus cristatus | reverse complement strand
AAAAAAAAAAAAAAAAACCACAAAAAGAACAACATAAAAAAGGGTTTAAATTATTAAATTATCTGGTTGGAGTCTGTAAATTCTATGTATTTTTCATCAATTTTAATAAGCAATAGAATCCAAATTTTTGTTTTGTGCTCTGAAATTTTTCAAACTGTTTAAGAAGCTGAGAAATGTCTTCTCTAGTATATCTGAAGATGTACATAATCTTCAGTATTTGCCCATCATCATAGGGAGAAAAGGCTTAGATATTTTTATTTTCTTATTAGCTTGCTTGGAAGTATTTAGACTAACAAGCCTAGGCAAACCCACTTGTACCTTTACAAGGGTTAACTGGCACAGTGGTGCAAATCACCTAGCTTAATTTAGAATTCAATGCTAATTTATGATGCCTTCATTGCTCTGTGTTTGGGAAAATTAATTAGTCAAACTCAGCTTAAGTTGTTGAAATGAACTGCCTAAATAGGATTTAAACTGATTATAAATTTTAAAATAGAACCTCATTACCTGGGTAGATTTGACAGAATGTTTATGTCTATGTTTGAATTGCTAATGTACAATTAAAGAAAAGTAATCATGCAAAGTATTAGAACACTATGTGCTCTGAGAATTGTTTATTACTCCTTGAGTAGCCTCTCTGATATAGTTAAAGTACTGATAACTTTCCATTAATAAAGGAAAAAAAAATCAGAATGTCAGCATCACATTTACAATTCCTCTTTATTATGAACACAGAGCACACATCGAGCTACTTTGAAGAAAATTTGTAACCCATTGGCAAAAGGGAAAGCAAAACGAAAAAATACAAAGAGTAAAGGAATTTAATCCATTATGCTATGAGGCCTACTTTTTTTTGCATATGTGTTTGAAAGTAATAATTGCACAAGTGTGTGGGGTCTCTCAGAATTATATGACAATATTCTGAACTTCCTACACATCCCCCCCAGCACGCACAGACACAGAGAGATCATGAGGGATGGGGTGAACATAGCACCGTCTTGTGTTATGTTGTGGTGGTGCATGCTCCCTCCCCCTACTCCTTTCAGTCCTGCTCTACGATCTCTCCTTAGGCCTTGACTGAATCAGCTGAGCAGTGAAGTGCCCCTGGACTGCACCAGTTCAGCAGCGAAGTGTCCTTTGACAGTACCAGGAGCTCTTGTATGATAAAAGTGGGAACAATTCTGACCGTAACAGGAACATCAACTGCCTGACCAAGGTGGACAACAAAGGATAGGGAGTTATCCTTGTTAAAACAGTCGAATTGTTCACCTAAAGAGTAGCCCAAGTGAAATGGTGCCATTGCTACAATGCGTTTTGAAAAAATGAATTTTAGCCCCAGTGGAACAATACTGTTGGAAAAAAGTCTAGTAGTTACCAACTTGGGCTATAGCAAGGATGGAAACTGGCTGATTGCTAAAGTCAATCATCTTGTGATCCTATAAACTGCAGTCTTAAGCGAAGCCCTTTGACTTCTCCTGGACTGCAGCAGGCTACACCAGCATTTTCCCCTGAGTGGGAATCCCCTTCGAGCTCAAGTTTTTGATATTCAAAAGGCCATCACTGATGATGAGGCCTAGGCTGGTACCCCACCACCTCCCCATTCCTCAAAACGCAACCCATGCCTGCCTGTTCAGACACGTTAAAGGATTTGATCTATTTCACTGAACTTTAATAGGTACCTTCACGCACATAGACATAGATGTATAAATCTCTTTGTCTGTGTCTGTGAACTGATTAAGGTATGAATGCTGTTATTGTGAAATGTATAATTAAGTCATTGTCATAAATCTAGTAAACCCTATTGAATCACTTTATAAGTATTAAATTAGTCAATGATTAACGGCTGCTAAACCCTTCTTTACGTTATCTTTAGAATTCATATCCCCTGCACACTTACCCTTTTGCATTCCTTTTCTTCACGCAAATAATCCTACATTGATTCTATTACCATTTTCTTGTGTATGCTTCATCCATGTAGTAACAGAGCGCACCTTGCCATCAAACACTGTTAAAGTCATACTTTTACAAATTGATTTTAAATCCTGCTATTTGCCAATACCTTTGACGATGATCTAAGCACTCATTCGTGACGTATGTGAACAGGGGATCTAATCAAGTCTAGTTTTGTAAGTGTAGGTTTCTAAACTGTGAAATGCATGGTGAATGTAGCAGAATCCTGAGATAAAAACAGTTTTAGATGAAGCAAAGTTGTCAGATGTATTTCAGCAGTACAGACAGCTGCAGATAGCCACTCGGTCCATGGTACATGAGCAGTCCATGGAGTGAATTAAATGCAAAGACCTTCTGAATCACTCAGATGTCAAGTCCTCAGCACCAGCCATTTGCTGGTTTGCTTTACAGATGGAGACTGCTTTCCAGGGTAGACACAACCACTATCAGTAGACTGACCAGAAGGCAGTCAACAGACTTCACACAAACACAAACCAACAACTTCCCATTGCATCAGCAGCCACTACTGGCAGTGCACAGAGAGAACATCCAACGGCTGCATCTGTATTGGTAAGCAGAGCATCATTTCCTATATTTTTAAATCGTAAGAAGAATCCCCAGTATAGTTTGCCTGCAGGCCAAAGAGCACTGTCCAAGGCTGTGAAAGCATGTTTCACAATTTAGTTGAAAATTCCTGATATTTGGTTTTGAGTTGCCACGTTTAGAGAGCAAAGGCAATGAGACAGGTGTGTTCAATAGCATGAAGACAGGCATTCCCATTTTAGGAGACCTTAGTGCTAGTCACAGGCACAACATTTTTCCTACGTAAGTCTCCCAGTGAGGGTTTGTGACAGCATTTGACAGGTACATTTTATTAAAGACTTTTTTCCTCAATATATAACATATAAATAAATCATTGGGCTTTTTCCTCTATTTCCATCTTTATACATCTTTCCTCCTTTAGAACTTTTCACAACTTCACAGGAAATTTTTTTTTTTTTTTTTTTTTAAGTTTGTGATNTTTTTTTTTTTTTTAAGTATGTGATGTGATTGCAAAAGTTTTTGCCATATTTCTGGAGACAATTTTCTGGTAGATGCTACAACTCTTTCTCACAATGCAATTTAAAGGGGGAAAAAAAGGAATCTCCTTCCCAAAATATCTTCTCATTCCTTTGAATCAACTAACTGATTCATGTTCACGAATTCACAGGTCCTTCATGTGAATTTTACGTGCAAACCATTTCCTCAACTGCCTTGACAAGAGGTTTGACAATGGCATCATTAAGGAGGCACAAGCTATTATGGAGTCATTTACATTTAGAAACCGACTAACAGAACTCCCTCCCTCAAGGTTATATAAACAACACATACTAGAACTGACATTCTGTCTCACATTTTAGAGGCACAAATGTTGTATAGCTAAACGATGGATTCCATGAACCAGTTTTAACTGGAGTTCTTCCTTGTGGAAAACATTTAAAAGTTTTATTGCTATTGGTTGTTATAGTAAAAATACAGCCGGTAAAACTATCTTGGAAAACCTGACTCTGATGAGAAAGTTAACATGAGCTCCTTAAAATAAACGCAATGACATCAATATTTGACACAGCTGAAAAGTTCCACATCAAAAAAGCAATATCATATTGATACACTGAACTACAGTAATCTCCACTGTTTATTTGCATATTTCCATCTTATTTCTTTTTGCTTTTGTTTTCCATTTTCTCCACCAGTTAAACCACTAAACCATTCAATAAAATTCTGTGTGTTAACTAGTGTTCACATTTCAGTTTTGCAGAGAAGGATTTAATATGGATAGATACATTCTGTCTAGACCCTGTAAATTTTAATTATACTTGGCCTATGCATACAAAACAGTGTCCTGGAAAAGACAATGTTAGTGTCCTAGAATTCCTTCTATTTACAATTGAAAATCTTTATTACAAATTTAACCTTGCAGAATCACAGATCATTGTGATTGTGAACATAAGTTTTAGAAACCTATTTTCAATTAATTATTAGGAATAAATTTGTAAAGACTAATTCTAAGGAATGCATTTCCCACAGATAACATGTAAGCAATAGAAACCAAAGATAAAGGTTTCAAAACAAACAAACAAACAAACAAAAAAAGACTTTCTAAAGTCTTTTTGGCCTTTTTTTTTTGTTTCTTCTTTAATAAAAATAAAAAGTAATAAATATTATTGCTATAAATCCCTGTTCATTTATTCAAGGCTTCCAGTATTTCAGCCATTCTTAATTTGCTCTGAGATACAAAGTAATTTGATTATGAAACAAGAATTTTAGGTCTGTGATAGTGCTGGTTTTCTGTTTTAAGTAAATATTTTTTTCCCCCCAATATTTCTCATCAATTTACACAACATAGAAAGATAATTTCCTGATGTTATATTGACAATAAATAATATATTTGGGCATCATTATTTCATTAACACTATGATAAAACATGAACAACACAATAATGAAATGAGTTAATTACCAGCAAAAGGAAAGGAATCATGGACTCAAATACACAGTGTTAACTATTTTTCTTCTAGTACATAACGAGAGCTGTCATTGACCTTATTCAAGTCACTTCTCACATTTGAGGTACTTTTTTCATTTAGCGGGTCAGATCAATTCACAAGATTTATTATTGACTAAGATGTCTGTTCTTATTGGTAAACAAATAAGCTCTTCACTGTTAAAGCTGACAGTAGAACTGGTTGGATTCCTCCAATTTCGGATTTAGGATTCTTCAATTACCATTTTTTACTACATTTATAGATTCAATTGTGATATTTGTTTAAAACTTCAATTTAATTTGAAAATGCATCTGTTCTTTATTGCCATTCTTAAACTGCTGTATGTATTTATTTCAGTATTTATGTAAGATACGAAAACTAGTAATGCAAAAATATGGCCTTCATATGACAACTTCATTTTCTTTTCTATCCTAGTGTGCAGAAATCCTCTACGTGAACAAAACACCAAATCAGCTTAGCACTGAAATACCATTTACTGTCTTGAATTTTGGAAAGGCGAATTAAAAACCTGCTGAAGAAGCACAAATTTCTAAACTTTCCTACATTGTCCAGTCACCCACCACAATCATTGATCAAATAGGGACAAATATATTTGGAGACAAAGGCAAATGCATAGATTCACACCCTGTCTGCAGTTCCAGAGTCTTGCAGTCAAATGTTTTTAACATTTGCAGGATAGTATCCAAAATAAATAAATTACCAATCGAGTAATAACATATGATGTGTATTTTTCTGTTTTAAAAAAACAAAGATTGTGCAAAAGACGGAATAAAGAATACTATAACACACAATATTTTCCTGAGAGCATAAATATCATTTTTTCTGTGTTTTAAGAAAAGTCACAGTCTTTGTGAGTCCTTCCTACCATGGCTAATAAGGCCATAGTGAGAAAGGGCAAGATAGTCAAATTGGGTCCCTGTCTATAAAAGTAAATTTTGAGCACATCTTTGCAAAATTCAGTGTATGAGCAGTTCACATACTGGCTGCTTTTAACATCTAACTTAAAAGAAATTCTCAGATCCTAAAGTTAGAAGCCAATGTTGCTCACTTGGTCAATAGGAAGAAAAAAAAAAAAAAAAAAGTAATGTGTCCAGAAAATGAAGACAGTAATAAAGAGAGGTGCTTAGACAGTAAAATCCCTCTGCCATTTTACAGCATTTTATTGTTGAGTTTAAATTAGTTTCTTGAGTCTAGTGATCTACATGGCTACAGGAACAAACTCTTCTAGCAGTTGAACAAACCACAGGCAATCTGATACATATATTCAAAAGAATTTATTCTTAAGGGAGAGGGGTTACTTCAGAAACTTATGGCTTAATTCTTCTGTCACCTATTCTTATTAATCTGTTCCACATATATTTTAATGTTATTTATTCCAGTATTTCAGAACATATAACCTTGGTGTTACAATTACAGAGTAATGATTTCCACCTTCAGCTGAAATAATAAAAAATGCAACATAAGACTCATGTTTTAAAGCCACCTACTCTCTTATTTTCATGGGTATTTTACCATGTCAACAAAGGCACTACCAGTATTTTCTGTTATACGGAACATGGTGTCATTACTTTAAGAACAACTGAGGAAGGAAATACACCGGATGCTAGAAGGTCTGATGGAATTGGAGTTTTACATTAGGAATCCAGTTTGTTAGACAATACTATGTTGTAAAGTGGCCCGATGCTGTTAAATCTGAAGTTCCACTTGGCAGAGAATATAGCATTGTACACTCACAAACATGAAAAACTTGAAGCATCTTCAGTGAACAAAAGTTTGGTATTTTGTAATATTTAAACCAACATTTCATTTATAGATGATGAGGAAAAAAAAAGTAAAAAGGAAATTGGTGTGATGACTATTTCAGGTTCTGTTACTATTTTAGTTCCTGTTATTGAGAGAAAAAATATTCTTGATAAAACAGTGCTGTTATGGCATAACTTGTTTAGAAACATGATAAAAACTTTTTTATTAAAATAAAGCAATTTCTGGTTCCCTGCTTCTTATTATTTCTGTGGATATGAGTATTTTATACAGATAGCCTTTAAAAACTCATTTGATTATCAATATACATATAAATAATGAACAATTAGTGCAACACTCAGATGATAGTTTTCTGCAAGCAGTGTATCCAGCTGGCTGAGATACCCTTAAACTCCACATGTGGGATGAAGCACCTCACTGTCCTGCTCAGCCTCCTGGCAGCCTGGAGCTTGACTTCAGTGTTTACTATGCCACCATGTAATCCTGTGAGTGATTTTTGATTCACACCAGAGGGGTACAATCTAGGAGAGGAAATGGTGTCTTATCTCTCTTGTTCTAGATGACTGGAAAACAAGGAGTGGGAAGGACACCTGTCTCAAATTATGCATATATTCAAGACAAAGTTGTTCTAAACCAGCTCCCTTTCAAGGCTACTATAGGAAACATTAAACAAATGATGGTCTGCATTCATGTATGAGCAGGACAGATGTTTTGTTGTGACTTGGAGGTTGGTTCGCTGCTCTTCTTGCAACACAGTTATGATCTTTTAATTACTACTGAAGGGTCACAATTATTAGGTTCTGTCAACCTAATAATTTAGGACTTGGTTCAACCCTTGACTGAACAGGTACAACTTTTCCTAAGCACTGTGGACATGAACCAATTAGTGCAACCTCTCTACAGCCAGGGATTGATATTTTTCCCCACTCTGTTATTGTCTCTGTCAGGAAAGACTTATGATGTGTAGTCTATGTCTCTTCACAGACATGTAGGTAATTTCGCATTAGGTTACTAGCATACCACTGAGGTATAACTAATGTTCTCTCTAGCTTATCAGAATGTCAATATCTCAAATAAAGAAAAACTGGTCATATGAAGGACCTCATAACCAAGGTCTAGTTTAGGCTACATCAGACAACTACATTTCAATATTACTAGTGCTACTTTGTCAAAAATTGCCATTTCAAATAGAATATGCAGGATATTTTCAGGGAGTTTTAGGTTTCAACAGGTCAAAACTGAACAACTTACTGCAATTTTCTGTTGAAATGTTTTTCACAGTGTTTGTGTATAGAATTTAAACTTTGTTCTTTTTAAGAAAAACAATTTCACTGGCTTTTACTTGTTCATCTTGGATCAAGCAATGCAATGATAAGAACAGTTTAAAAATAAGACACCAGAGAAGACTTGGAGATGCTTACATAGTTGCCAATTGCAAAAGAAATGTCAAAACAATTTTTAAAATTTTATATTTTTACATAATGGAAAATAAGGATGGAAAGAACATATAGTGGTCTTCAAATCCATACCTCTGGAACAGGTAGTATTGAACTATCTTAAGGGCAAATAATAAAGAAAACTCAAAGTTAAAGAAATAATTACAAAATAAATATAGAAAATAAATTATCAAAATAAAGCAGCAAAATTAGTCAGGTTTTGAAAGAAAAAGCTTTGAAATTTGACTCTATCACTTTTTTCCTATTTTCTAATTTCACAAACTACACTTCACAGTTGATTAATTAGAACAGTAATGTGTAAAACTTTAGGTTGTTAAAATGTTGACAAATGGAATAAATCTATTTTAATAACTGTTAGCTAAACATTAATGAAATCAGAGTATCAGTGAAATGTTTTATTGTTATGTAAATGAGGCAAATACATTACAGATATAATGATATGTGATTTTTCCCGTAGACTACCATAACTGAAGTCAGACAGGGCACAATTCAAGCATGTTGGATTTTTGTAACTTCATGTGATACAGGAGTATTTACAGTACCTAATGGCATTGTTCCTGAGCATTAATGTTCAAAAAGAAATATAAGGCAATGAAGTTCACATGTCCTGCCAATGGTAAATTTGATTAGCAGTCAGTTTTAACAAGGTTTTCATTCTTTACACTGTCCCTTGAGGACTGTTGTTCCATTTTAGATTAACATTTTATTATGCAATGTGTTTTTTACAACGTTATTAGATTAATTAGCTGATCTTGTTTACTTAGGCTGACCTTTTATTTGGTTTTGGATTCAGCATTGAGTTCTGTAGATAAAACCTCCAATTGTAATTTCAAAGTGAATTTTCCCCTTCTTCTTAAAAGAAGTTCTTTACACTATATTTAATCTATAACAATTGTATTTCTTACTGAAGTCAGACATTCTTCAAATGAGTTATTTATCATGGTCTACAGCTGTGTAACTTTGTGGTTACCATAGCAGTTACTTCCCTAGTCAAGTGGAAAAGCAAATTCAAATTTTATAGTTCACATATATGAGATTCACAGCCTTTTAGCATAGTTCCCTTCAGCAATTCAGAAACTTTATTATCTTCCTACCATTAATCAGCGTTCCATTGCTCAGCTGTTTTAGAGGCAATTAAGTACAAAAATCTGAAAGCTACATCACTAACACTATTTGTACTTCCACTGCTGGTGCATTAAAAAAGACTAATGAGTTACCATTCCATGATAGGTATCACCTAATTTTCCTTTAGAACTTATATGTAATAATAATGTAACTGGGGGTTTTGTTGTTGTTCAGATATAAGACACACAACCGACGACATAGGATTAAAGAGAAGGTAAGATGAGAAGACTCACATCTCAGTAGAGACAATATTTGATGAATCAGCTATGAACCACTAAATCTGATCCACTTCAGACTACTGTGTTTATATCTCTCTGCAATCTTGATGCAAGAAAAGACAAGAAAAGCATTAGTAGTTGTTCCAGACATTCCTGATTTTCTTATCACTTACTAGATTGCTCTTTTTCTATTTTCTTAACCCAAATGTAAGCCACTTTTATAAAGTCCTTTCTGAAAGATCTTAATTAAATTTAAAATTATTAAGTTCCAGGGCGATAAGCTTGCATTTAAATCATTCCTATAAAAAAGATATTTTGCAGCACAAGTAGGTTTAAGATCAGAATTCTTCAGAGAAAAAAACAGAAGTGAATAATAAAGAGATTTTTAATATGGCATCAATTTGTTTTAGCTCAGTATTGATTTCAGTCTGTTAAACTGTTTCTCAACACTAAACCCGCTTGGTTTCTCTAGTATGCTGGTAATGACAGACAGCTTTATCTGTATTAGTGTTTTCTCTTACAAACATGAACATTTTCTGTGACATTTTTATTGACTTATTCTTCAAGCAGAACAAGAACTGATGCGAAACATTAGGGAAAAAAAAAACAAACCACCAGAAGAAATGGTGTAGAAGTTGCAACTGATGCATTTAGACATTTGGTTAGGATATAGTAGATAATTTTCATAATTAATTAAAATTCTGTCTAATATCTTGCAAATAATTTGGCTAAACTTACAAATGACATGAAAACCTCTGTACCCTGACCAAAATATTGCCTTTGCTAGTGATTATTTTAAAATATAGAGTTTCAAAATGTTACTACATACATGACATTTTTCTCTCTTTTTTTTTGTTTCTGATTTTTATTTATCATTTTAGAGTATTTGCAGTATTTTCTCATTAATATTCCTTTTTTTTTAAATGAATGGATTAAAAATACCTCAGAAATATTTTTGAAAATTGGGAAAACCCTTTTAGAGGGAAAAAGACTTTGATCAAGTTCTGAGAGTATTCCCGTAGGATATATTCAGTATAAAAACTTCAAGGGTTTTCCACCAGTAATGATGTAAATTATACACTGGGGCTTGGGTTAAGTGGTTTTTTTTTTGTTTGTTTGTTCGTGATTTTGTTTGTTTGTTTGTTTGTTTTTTGTTTGTTTGTTGGTTGGGTGGTTTTTTGTTTGTTTGTTTTGGTTTTGTTTGTTTGTTTGTTTGTTTGTTTGTTTTTTGGTTTGGTTTGGTTTGGTTTGGTTTGTGTGTGTGTGTGTGTCTTCTGTTTGGTTGGTTGGTTTTGTCTCCCTTTGTTTCCTACAGATGGGATTCAGACAGAAGAAGTGGAAAAAAAGAGCCCTTAACAATCTTAAGAAGATATGCGCATAAGGAAAAAAGGCAATAAAGTAATTGCAGAAAATATGAAGTCCTATATTTCCTCATCCATATGGTCAATTATCCATTGATTTATCTAAAATAGTGTCCTGGTTCTGGTCAGGATAGGGTTAATTTTTGCAGTAACCAGGAAGGGGCCTGGTTAGAACCAGGTGGTTATTTTATACCACCTCGTATCATTGTCTGGGGACAGGGAAAGGGTTCTCTTCCTGGTCAGTGTAGGGTAGCAGAGGGAGCAGTCGGGTATTGCCTGTTTTCAGGGGGTTTTCACGTGAAACGATCTCTTCTTTCTTTTACCTTCTGTCACTAGTATTGTTGTTGTTACTGTTCTTTTCTTATCTCATTGCTGTTTCCAGTAAATTGTTCTTATCTCAACCCATTATCTTTACTTTTTGTACTTCCAGTTCTCCTCTCCAGCCATGGCAGAAGGAGGGAGAGGCAGAGAGGAAATAAGTGAGTGGAAGGTGATTTGGAGAGTCTCAGTGGTAGATTAAATTAGGGAATACCAGTCCTAAATCATGACAAATGGAATCCCCTAAATAATGCCAAACTTGATAGTCCAAAGAGCTCATTTTATGTTATGTTATTTCAGTAAGTTTTGTTTGTCTATTAGTTTGAATGCAAACCTGCAATTTTTTTAAAAAAATTTCTTCATCAGTAAGAGAAAATAGCTACTCAGTTTATTCATAATAAGTTCAATTGGATTTTTATCTAGTGATCTTTTGCCAAGGGTTTCTAAAAATGCTAATTTCTTGTCATGGTTTAGCCCATCCCCCTCAGTTTTAGAATAGAAGATGGTTAGTTCCAGGTGAAATTCTGGCTAGGTAGCCAATTAGAGACTTCTGTGACGTCTCTACGAATTACATAATTTAACACAAACCGGAAAAGAAGGGTTGTTGTCGTTGTTGTAGTTGTGTGTGGCGCAGAGAGAAATTCGGAGCCATGATGTAAGTGAGGTAGTGAGGCCTCCCCGAGTGGGGGGCCAGGCTCTTCCGCCCCTGGCCTTGGGCCAGGGGCAGGCATGGCACTGAAACCTCTGGCCAAAGCATGTAGCAGAGTGGAGAAGAAACTCCAAAGAAAAACTGCTCAGCTGAGACACAAGGAGTCC
>VXAY01006440.1:80596-111520 GCA_013399855.1 Oxyruncus cristatus | reverse complement strand
GAGTTTAAAACTGTTACCTTAAAGACTTTTTTTCCTCCCTTCTCATTCTTCCTCTGGACTGTTTTTGAGGGAGAGAGGAGGAGGAGCATTTGTACATATATAAGTGTGCTATTATAAGAAAACTAGTTTGAGTTGTATGTATATATGTATATATATATATAAGTATTTTTCCCTTAGTTTCTGTAGTGTAGCAATAAATCTTAGTATTACCCCATTTCAAGGTGATCTGTTTTGTCTGTGCAAACTCTTCCTAATTAGTAGCAAAATTTATAGGTTGATAATACTGTGCAAAAAGCACAGGGGCTGAAACCACCACATTTCTTTCTTTGTTAATCATGCCATGGGTCCATTTTTGTATAAAATAGGCCAAGTAGATAACTACAACTTCTTGTCTGAAGTATTCCATTAAGAACTCCATGGGGAAGGGGTGGAGAAAAAGAGGTGTGATTTAATCTTATGAATGAAACTTATACTTATGTGACCTGTTTATGTCTATGTAAAAAAGAATTTTGAAGAACCTGGAGGATACTCATATGGTTCTTTAGAAACTGAAACAAGGAAGGGAAGGGCAAAGGGAAGAAGACAGGAGATGGGAAAGAGGAGAAGGGAGAGAAGAGGACCTATATTAGAAGGGTAAAATTCACAATGATTTTGGGTAAACGATAATGATTTCAGAGAGAGACGTTATTGCTTTAGAACTGTATCCAGGCACATCAACGTAGGGAAAGCATAGATACTCAGTGAAGGTATTTTATTTTCTTGCTTAATTTCACTGTGAGAGCTCACATACAAATAAAAATTATTTGGTATCACTTTGGTACCAAGACTTTTTTTTCCTATTAAAGAAAGTGGGAAGCAGTAAAAAAGTAAAAGGAAAAAGAAGGGTGGGGAAGAAAACATAAAAAGAAAAAAAGGAAATGGAGGAGATACAAGATGGTAGGAGAACCTGCCAGTCAGCTGGTGCAACACACAGGCACATGGAAAAATATTGTTTGAAAGAGAGAAGTCTGTCTAAATACCCAGGATAGAGTGCTACAGAGAAGAGAATGAATTGCTACAGACCCTGATACACAGCAGTTAAAAATTAAAACATTGATTTACTTACCTTTTCTTTAATAAAACTCTCCTCACTCATTAATTTCTGTTCTCCATAGCTTGCTTATTTTCACCTCATGTACTTCCAGTTCAGGCTTTGAGTTATAAATGGAAAGTAACTTGGAAACAATGAGGACTGGACAAAATAAACATGGACACGATGAGGGGATTAATAATGTCATGTGACTGTATGTACTATAGCTTCTTCTGTAGTTCCTTCCCGCTCCATCTATGAAAATCCTGTCATAGTAATTGAGTACTTCTGAAAGAAAACAATAAAATGGAATTATTCCTTGCTTCACAAGGTGAATTTGCAAAATAAAAACAGTTCAGTAGCCTGCCATCCAATTTATCTATCTCCCAAAATTATTTCAGTGATTTCACTCTTAAATTTTGCACATAAAACTTCTATAAGCACAGTGATACTAAAGGAATTCCAGTTGGGTTTTTTTAACATTAATATTCAGTTCACCACTGGCTGGATCTTTATCCATGTTCTTAAAACATAGAATTGTCCAGACCTTCAGCTGCGTTGTCCTCCCATTAAAAAAATCAGCAGGAAATTCTAAACTCCTGGTTAAAGATTTTTTCTCTTTGACTATTAATACAAAAATTTTGTGGTTTTTTTGCTTTTATTTTTCATAAAGGGAAGAGTAGCTGCCTTTCCCTGGAAATGAAAAGAAAAAGTAATTAAAAAAAAAAAAGGAAAAAAAGCTCCTGTTAGCTTCCTTTAGGGGGTACCACAGCCTTATTTTTACTGTCCTCTCCCAAAGGCCTTCAGCAATTTTCCCCAAAGGCTTTTTAGAAAAGTAGTAAAAGGTAGTCTTGGCTGGTTCTGTCACATTTATGACTTCACTTGTTATTTGATTTCTTTTTTAACCTTTTGCATTATGGCTTCTGTTTCAGCTTGTGTCAAGGGAGAGAGAGAAAAAAGAGATAAGAGGTTGTGTTGCAAGTCTTCTGAGCATTGTGAGACTTGAATTCAATGCATGAGGGTGTCTTTAAGAGTACATTTGGGCTGATTAATGTTTTTCTGCCTGTAGTATGCTGAAAGAGTTGAGTAGGAAGTTAAGTAAAACTGTGATCTTTCACTCAAAGTTTTCAGGTGGGAAATAAAGCACAAGATAAAATTGGAATTGTTAATTCACCTGACCCTAATAAATACATAGAAATCACAGTATGGATTATGAACAGAAACCAGAAATTTTCACTACATTTATTTATTTGTTTGGGGTTTATTTATTTATAGTCAATAACATGAGAGAATGCTAGCAATGTGATTTCAGTTTCTCTTTGATAGGATTTTGATAGCAAAATTACTACTATTCTTCACATAGAAATCCATTCAGCAAATCACTTATACATTAAAATTTACCTTCTTAGGGAGACTAAGACTTAAATTTGACCTTGCTCCTGCCTCCCGTTTCAATCAGAGACAAAAAGATACAGTTAATTTCTAACGAAAATACTGACAGATGTTATTTCTTTAGGTAATGAAAAGTTTATTCTATAAATTGTTCTATCACACTACTCCTGGATTCTTATTTAGTGTTTCAAGAGTTTCTCATTATAAAGTTAATTGCTCCAAAATTTAGCCACTCAAAAATAAATTTTGAATTATTCACCTCCAATCATTGCAAACATTCTATTCCAACAGACAGGTTCAGAACACATTTAAATGGGCAAATTTATCAAGAAGATATAGAATCACACGTACACGAGTTTCATTTAGAACAGAATTTTTCCTTAAATATTCGCCATATGTAAGAATTGAAGTAAAAATATACTTCACTATATCTAACAAGAAAAAGATAAAATTCAGAAAATTTAAAACTTCTATATAATTGATAATATTTAACTTTATAATGCCCAAAAATTGCTATTTCTTGTGAATCAAACACAAATACAAATGTTAAAATTCCTATGTTGATATTTAGTCATAAAAAGTTAAAGTTGTTATAGCTGAGTAAGAGTTAACTATACAATGCTAATGAATTATAGAGCAATGCTAGGTGGTGAACAGCTGCAGGAAAACTGCAAGCAGTAGGAAAAAATGTATAATACACTTTATATATAAATGAATTTTAGAATTTATAAGCATTTGCTTTGAATGCAAAAATACACGAATTATATAAAATTTACAGGGGAAAATATTGTATTTTATTTGTCATTAAATAGGGTAGTAGTTTAATGCAGAAAATAAGAGACAAAAAAATCATGAGTATTCACATGCATATACATAAGTACACCAGGAAGAGCTGAGTTCCTGATATGACAGGAAATTTAGAAAACATGGCCTATCGGGCAAGATGAAAGGAATTGCATTTTAGTGTCTAAAAAAAGGCAAGGATATGAAAATTGTAAAGAAAATAAAGACTAATTGTTCTCTTTGTCCACCAAAGACAGATAAAGAGGACCTCAGAGGTAAGGGTCCCATAGCTCAGACCTAATACTGTGAAAAAACTTACAGTCATATCTATAGTCAGGAAGACAGTAACTAGAAAGCCAAATTGCAAAGATTACTATGCTAATAGAAAAACTGGATTTTGTGGGAAAAAGTTGTCTTCAGATGCCATTAATCAATATGAATTTAAGATTATTGGGTGTTGGATGATGATTTCAATTTGGCAATAAAGCAGCAGGACGCGAGGAGACAGACATGGAAATTTCAGGAGTAATCAGACATTTTCAAGCCCCTGACGCCTTTGCTAGAGATGCAAAAAGCCCTGTGCAATACTTTAGCTTTGCATGCAGTGTGTAGAGTGGAGCTTTAAGGCTGAGATTCTGTGCTGTTCCACTGTTCCACATAGAATCATAGAATGGTTTGGGTTGGAAGGGGACCCCAAAGGTCATCTAGTTCCAAAACCCCTGCCATGGGCAGGTACACCTTTGACTAGACCAGGTTACTCAGAGCCTCATCGCACCTGGCCTTGAATGCCTCCCTTCTCTGGGAAACCTCTTCCAGTGCCTTACCACTTTTACATTAAAGAATTTCTACCTTATCTCTAGTCTAAACCTACTCCCATTCCATTTGAACCCATTCCCCCTTTTTCTGTCACTACATGTTCATTTAAATAGTTTTGTCCCATCTTTTCTTCAGATATGGGAAACAATCAGGCCACCCAAAGGCTTCTCTTTTATGGGCTGAACAGTCCCAATTCTCTCAGCCTTTCCTCATGGAAGAGCTGTTCTATCCCTCTGGTCAACCTGGTGGCCTCCTCTAGACTTGCTCCAACAGGTCAATGCTGTTCCAGTGCTGGAGACCCCAGACTCAGATGCAGTACTCGAGGTGGGGTCTCACAAGGGGAGAGTGGCAGACTCTTCTCTTGACCTTCTGGCCACTCTGCTTTTGATACAGCCCAGGATATGACTGGTTTTCTGGGCTGCAAGTACCCTTCGCCAGCTCATGTTCAACCTCTCATTCTCCAGCACCCCTAAGTCCTTCTCTGTAGGGCTGCTCTTGATTTGTTCATCCCCCAGCCTGTACTGATACACAGGGTTACCCCAACTCAGGTGTAGCACCTTGCACCTGGTCTTGTTAAACCACATAAGATTCCCAGATGCCCATTTCTTGAGCTTGTCTAGGTCCCCTCTGAGTGGCACCCTGTCCTTCAGGTGTGGCAACAGCACCACTCAACTTGGTGTCAACTGCAAATTTGATGAGAGTGAACTCAATCTCTTCATCTCAGTCATTAATGAACAATTAAACAACATTGGTCCCAATATGGACCCTTGAGGGAAACCACTTGTCACTGATGTCCATCGGGACTCTGAGCCATTGACCACTACCCTCTGGATGTGACCCTCCAGCCAATTCCTAATCCACCTAACAGTTCACCCTCTAAATCCATAATTCTCCAATTTGGAGAGAAGGATGTTGTGGGGGACCGTGTCAAAGGTGTTGCAGAAGTCCAGATAAATGGCATCTGTACCTCTTTCCTTATCCACTGATGCAGTTACTCCATCATAGAAAGCCACTAGGTTGGTCAGATAAGATTTTTGCTTTGTGAAGCTGTGCTGTCTGTCCACAATCGCCTCCCTGCCCTCCATGTGTTTTAAAAAAGCTTCTAGGAGAAGTTGTTCCATGATCTTCCCAGGCACAGAGGTGAAGCTGAATGTCCAGCAAGATGTGGGAGAAACAAAGTCAAATATTTCTGTACTGTCTTTTGTACTTTGCAGGCGTACACTTGCCATGATCTTTTATATCCCCGGTTGATCAATCAGCTTGTGAGAAAATATGTCTCTTTTCCCCTGAGAAATCAGGCACTTAATCAAGCTTTGGGAAATTTCATCAACTGTGATATAGAATCATGGAAGAGTTTAAGTTGGAAAAGACTAAGATCATCAAGTTAACCAAGTGCTGTCAAGTTCAGCACTAACCCTTGTCTCCATCTACATGTCTGAAATACCTCCAGAGACAGACTCCACCACTGCCCAGGGCAGGCTGTTCTAATTCTTGAAAACCCTTTCTGTGAAGAAATGTTTATTAATATTCAATATAAACCTCCCCTGGCACAACTTGAGGCCATTTTCTCTCATCCTGTCACTTGTTACAAGGAGAAGAGACTGACCCTCACCTTCTTTCAGATAGTTGTAGAGAGTTATAAGGTCTCACATGAGTTAGTTTTCTCCATGCTAAACACTCCCAGCTCCCTTAGCTGCTTCACATAAGACTTGTTCTCCAGACCTCTTACCAGCTTCGTTGCCCTTCTCTGGACACAATTCAGCACCTCAGTGTCCTTCATGTTGTGAGGAGCTCAAAACTGAACAGAGGGTGTGGCCTCACCAGCGCTGAGTACAGGGACACCATCAGTGCCCTGGTACTGCTGGGCATACTCTGCTGACAGGATGTTGTCTGCCTTATTGGCCACCTGGGGACATAGTCTTCCTCCCATGAGTTGCACTTCTGATCTCTTTCAGAAGGACTGAATCTGTTAACCAATGTGGATGGTGTTACTCCAATTCAGAGTCTGCCCTGTCTTAGTAGAATGTGACAATTTTAAGCTGACTATAAGTCATTTTTGTGAGAAAGATTTTTGAGACAGAAAGAGACAGAAGGAAAAATGAAGAAGGAACGTTAACAAAACAATCTACTAGTTAATGTTTTGAGTTTGCCATAATGTGTAGTATAACCTAGTCTTTTTTTACCTGGGACTGAAAATACTATCTTCCGCAGTCTTCAGCATGTAAAACTAACAAATTAAAACCAAATCAAGACCAAGGGGAAAAAAAACAAAAAAAGCATGGTCTTTTTGGTAAAAACCCCCAAACCAAAGAGAAAGCAGTTTATGAAACAGGGATTACAATTCAGAAGGTTTTGTTTATATATGAATACATTAAACAAACATTAATAGCATACTTACATATATCTATTCTCTTTCTGGATCTATGATGCTTCTACAACAGAACAATCCATAAGATGCTTTAATTTCTATCTGTGTGGCCTATATTATAACCCATTCTGATTCCCTAATGATAGAGAGCCAAAAACTTTCTTTTTATTTTCTGTTAGATACGCAATTATTATAATGTCCTATGAAAAGTAAAAGCTTCATTATCAGTAATTGCAAGGCTTTGAGACTGTTTGCAATTCTCCATAAAATCCTTCTGCTGCTCAGATCTTTTGAAGTACCTGTATTTTTATAGGGGTCTTTTTTTGGTAACTCTATACCATAGGTCTGCTGTGTGCAGTCAAAGCTTTAGCAACCTGTTCACCTGAGATCACTCTGGGGTGTCAGTAGCTACGAGGAGTCAGAACAATGTAGTTTATTTATCAGAGCTTGTTCTGAAACACTGATATAGTGAACAAAAAAACCCAGTATCATGCAGGTTGAAACTTTACGGTTTAGATTTTGTAAATTTTTTAGAAGCTCTTTAAATAATAAAGTTTCTCATTTTTACACACTGCAAATTATGGGCATATGGTATGCCATCATAAGCAAGTAAAAAGGGATAAAACTCCTCTTTTGATTAGGAAAACATCTACCATATGATTTTTTTTTATTATTTTTATCAACATTATCTTAAACTTCGTTAGTAGATAGTAAACAGATTAAAGACTGAATTATACAGATGAGTCAATTAGGTTTTTTTAAGCAGCAGGTTGGAACAGATGCTGATTTTTTGCAATTCACTCTGGTAGATACAGGTGTGGAAAGGGTAGTTGCAGATTTCAGGTATTAATTTTCTGTAACTATATGAGATACATGCTACATTCCACTTCTGCCCTACCCTGCCATCTTACTACAATAATTTGCATTCCTGACTACATTTTGAGCTAAAAATAACAAATCCCAGGACAGACAAAGCCTGTAGAGAGACTTGACAATTGGTTATATCTGATTATTATATTAAAATGTTAAAATTCACCTCATTACACAGAGTACTTGCCTCAATTATTTATCCCATTAACCTGAGGCTAAAGATGCTGCATATGATACCAGTTTTTCTAGAGGTTAATCTCAATAGATCTTTGTCAAGGTTAAAGGCTTGTTACTGGATAGACTGCAGAAATGCCACTATTATTAAAAGCCTATTACAATTTTTATCCTTTTTTAAAATTAAATTTAAGCCTCAGGATATACTATTAAGAAGAAATGTCTGCATAATGTACTGTTACAATTTTAATTATTTTTAAATGTTCAGTATTATGAAGTTACCACAAAGGAGAATTTAAACAGTGGAAAATTAGTGAAAATGTTCCAAGGGTTTGTCATGAAGTGCTGATGTTACCCTATTGTATTTTGTCAAAATTCTGTTTGCCTGCTTACATGAGAACTTTGACTCATCCAAATTTCAATATTTGCTTGTCTAACCATTTATAGCACTGACTAACATAACTTGTTTTTCATAAATTATAGACTGTTACAAAAAGAAATAGCAATCACTACCTCATGCCTGCTAGTTTAAGTGCTAATGCATCAGTCAACACAAATATTAGGAAAAAACAACATGTAGGTCCTCACTTATAAGAAAAATAAAGTTGCTCTGTACTCAAGAACCTGTACATTTAAAAATGTGAGTTATGTTAAAAGTGGTGGGTATTCACAGACTGCCATCTGGTCAGAAGCAGGCATTGAACAGTGATACCAAGAGGTTCTCTTTGTCTGGTGTCTCCACCATTCTCCAGACCACAAAACCATTATAGTTGGAACAAGTTCTGCTAATTTGTTTATAACAAGAACAGTAAAGGTGGCTGTCAGGTTATGGTGACCAAAGGCTGTGCACCCTGACAGGGATGAGGGAGCCCTGGCAGCCCCATGGGGCTGTGAAATCTGTCCCTTCCTGCTGCCACAGGAGCCCCTGGGAAGTGTCAAGGCTGGGCCAGACCCACCTATAGTAGGAGAGGCTGCTCAGGTTGAGGCACTGTGTGGGAATGGGGGATAGAAGGGACTGTTGGGGTGTAAGCTGGAGCCAGTCAGTCCTTGTGCAGAGCTGTGCCTGTGTTGTATGAGTCCTGTCTCCTCTAATTAAACTCTATCTGTGATAGTTTTCAGGGATGAGGAGCAGGAAATCAAATATCCATGGGGAGAGAGGAACTATTTTACTTCCCACTTCGAAATAACCAGTCTGTTCAGATATTCCAAAATAATGAACTTATTTTCCTTCTAAACATTTAAGCATTTGCTTTTTACAAAAATCACATCTAGAATACAACTTCTGCTTCATAATAACAAGACTATCTTCACGTGCTGCCTTCTTTGTTCAAATGTAACAGCTTAGAAATACAATAAAATGGATTTTCAATGTAATAGTGAAGTAAAAATCACTCCTAAAGAATTAAAAATAAACAATAAAAGCCTTTTAAATAATGCTGAAGTTTTATCTGAGAGTTAATGCTAAACCATTTCAAGAACTTAAAATATTTCCTTGTCCAATTCTTTTTAATTATTAAATAGCTGAATCCGTTGATCTTTTATTTTCCAACTTCAGGAAATAGTGGCTAAATAGTCTAATGAGGGCTAAAGAGTCAATTTTAAAAGCAAAAGTTTTTTTTTTTTTTACTTTTTAATATAAAATGAGGTGATTTATAGTATTTATTGAGAGGCAATCAGAGCCTTATCCAAAAGCTGTTGAAGGCATATGACTGTCTCAGTTGATTTCAGCAGGTTTTCAATCAAGCCTCCAAGAACAAGAAATGATTACAGTGTCTGACTGAAATATGACTCAGGTATCCCTCAAAGATTTATTATAGAATCTGAATAGGACTTGAAAAATTTAAAATATTTTAAGCAGCGGCTTTTTCTATGAAAAGCTAATTTGGTACTGAATTCAAAGGCATTGCAAATTGTCTGAAAGAAGCAATTGTTAGATCTAAGAAACAGACTATCTACAAGACAAATGTTGGAAATTTTGGGATGAGATTCAGCTCTGCATTCAGACACATAAACGTGAACTTGTGTCTGTGTGATGTGGGTGACCCTGTTAAAGTGAGAAGAGAAATTGTCACTGCTGTCAGTAGGGTGGAATCCACTTTCCTAAATGTAATAGCCTGCCTGGCTTCCTTCTCCTGCAGAAGAGCTGGGACATCGGTTGTGTATGGCATCCCTGAGTGTTCACTTCGTTTACCACCCTTCTGGCATGTTCCCTCTATTTATGCAGCAGCATCACATTCTGATTAGAGCTTAGGGGTCTTGCAAAATAAGAAAATGAAGGCATTAGCTAGAAGATAAGCTGAATAGGCCTCTGAACTCCACAGATTGTATTGACTGTGTAATCTTTTGAGACCTACAGTGTAGCTTAGAAAAGATTTTACAAGCTATCTCCCATTCTGAAAGAAAAGTTAATGCTAGGAAGTGTGTTCTGTGTTAATGTGCTTAAACGGCTGTTTCATTAATAAGTGCCCTCACTGCAGAGGGATGTTCCTGCTTATTTATTTCCATCTGAGAACATGGACCCAGAACTCCTCTCTGTGCAACAGCTAAGCATTAAACAGGAGGAATGCACATAAATCTTTTGAAAAGATAAATATAACATATTTCTACATTGTATAAGTCTCACTTAACGCTATAATGAGTAAAAATTTTGTCTGTCAATCAAGGCTTGACTAAAGCGATCAGAAAAATGACAAAAAGCCATTGTTTTTTACAGGTGCATGTGATTCATTGCATCAAAGATAAATGGTGCAATGAATAAAATGTGATAGTCAAGATACTTGTCCAGATGACAGTACATAAAGTAGATGGGAAAGTGCTTAATTAAATATCTAAAGTTTTCTGGTAAACGCACTCAGGAAACAATTTGTTATGTTCCTGAAAAGGAAAATAAGACACATGGGGAAACTTCCATGTACTAAAACTCTTCTCTTTTTCAGATGTGTATTTATTATTCCAGGTAGACACTCTACTAAAACTGGAGAGATGCTGAAGCTGGAAGTTCATTAATATGTGATCTGAATACAAACTGCCATTCTTAAATAAGGGATTGCGTCTGTCTGCCTACTGATACTCTCTGAGAATAGATACAGCTGATTAACTTATCTTTCAAAGTAGGGTGACTGTACCATTGCACTTAATGAAGCTGGCTGAAAAAGTATTATTTTTCATACTGAGAAACCTAGTGCTTACAAAACAAAGTGCTTCAGGCTCCAGGAGGTTTCTGTAGAACAACACACTTCAGCTGAAAACCCGACAAAGGAAACAAGGTGTCTCTAAAATTTAGAGACTTCATTAATTTGTAAATTGTAATCTACACAGATCATCTGACTGGAAGAAAATTATAAACTGTCAAAACTTATGTCTTTTATACTTCTAAGAATTATAAGTTGGACACTGTATTTTAAAAATGGAAACTGTTCAGAGGCTTACCAAAAATCCTGAGCTTTTTTTTAGTTGCTGGTTGTTAGTATATTCTAGCAAGAGACTATGGCAAAATGTTATTCATGTTTGAAGTTTGACCATCAAAGCCTTTAATCTTACTGTATCACTTTGTTTGATAGTAATACCAATTCCAAACATATTTATAGATAAATCTTCCGTGTATATTTGAACCAAATTCATCTGCTGGCATACTAAACATAGAAATAAACCAAAATGCTCTAGTCTGCCACTTCTGGGGTGCCAAGGATTCCACCACTCAGCTATTTTCTAAATGAGTTCTTTCAAGATATTTGGAATAAAATCTTTCTGTTTTTCCAGCTTCTGTCCAGCTAGTGTTAATGTGACACAATTCTTTATAGCTCCGCCCATGGTACTAATTTAAAATACCTTTCATGTTGTGGCACCAGCAAACACAGTACAGCTCACCTTAAACTGGAAAGACAAGCTCTCTGAAGTCCTCTTACTGTTTTGATCAGAAGAGCTGTTTCCAGTCACACCGTTCACTTCAAATGGTGCTGATAAAGTTTAAAAAAAAAAAAAAATGAACACCCAAACCAAAACATATAAGTAACATGGAAACAGGAAGAAAAAAACCAATATTTTGATTACTATTATAATGTTAATATCAGAACTAAGTAAGAAAAGAATATGAGGCATACAATTATCTTTGACTACAGTCAAGCTCTTCTGTTGCGTACATTCTGTGTTACAAAATTCAGCTGAGGTCCATGGGCCAGTTTGTATACCTGGAACTCACATGATAGAAATATATATATACAAATACAGGCTGGACAGAGAATGGATTGAGAGTGGCCCTGAAGAGAAAAACTTGGGGGTGTTGTCTGACAAGAAGCTAAAAATGATTTGTCAATGCACGCTTTGCAGCCCAGAAAGCCAACCATATTCTGGCTGCATCAAAAACAATATGGGCAACAGATTGAGAGAAGTGATTCTGCCTGTCTACTCTGCTCCGGTGAGACCCCACCTGGAGTACCGCATCCAACTCTGGGGCCCACAACACAAAAAAGACGTGGACTTGCTGGAGTGAGTCCAGATGATGACCACAAAGATGGTCAGTGGGCTGGAGCACCTCTCCTATGAAGACAGGCTGAGACAAGTGATGTTGTTCTCCCTGGAAACGAGAAGGTTACAGGGAGACCTTACTGTGGCCTTTCAGTACCTCAGGAGGGCACACAAGAAAGCCAGAGAGAGACTTTTTAATAGGGTATGTAGTGATAGGACAAGTGGAAATGGCTATGAACTGAAAGAAGGAAGGTTTAGATTAGACATTAGGATGAAATTCTTTACTGTGAGAGTGGTAAGGTATGGACAGGTTGCCCAGAGAAGCTGTGAATAGTCCATCACTGAAAGTGTTCAAGACTGGGTTTGATTGACACTGAGCAACCTGGTCTAGCGGAAGATGCCCTTGCCCATAGTAGAGGGATTGCAAGTATATGATCACTGAGGTCTCTGCCAACCCATCATTCTATGATTTGGGCAACAAAAGAAACATTGTTGCTGTTCTGTCAATATTCACTATTACTTCTTTCCTCTACGCAGTTAATTAGTAAAATTAAGACTATGTACAAGCATTTATTTTATTGTCACAAAACATTTAAGTGTCTTTCAACTTTTGCTTTTCTATTAATTTCCTGGCTTTCCAACACTTACTTTGGGGATTAATTTAACAATCCTGTACTTTTTAATATCTTTAGTTACCACTAACGTTATCACATTACTTAAAGTTTTTCTTATCAATGAAGGTATAATAGGTTTACATGTAAAATTAAAAATTTGATACAGTATGTGTACATTTGTCTGTTTTCCAATTATCCAGTATAACAAATATTTCACCTTCTATAACATTAGGTGTGCCACAAAAGGAGAACAGCCTTTACTGAAAGACGGAATAAAATTATCCATTAAAAGAGCAGTTATGGTGATGTCATCCTCACACAGAAAAGACAGTGTAAATACCTTCACTATCCAGCTTTTAATATTTTATAATTTGACTGCTATGCTATTTTAAGCTCATATATTTCCCCCTTCAATACAGATAGATACATCAATAATTTTGACTAATTTGCATAATTTTATCTTTGTTATTCTATTAAAATATTGTACTGATAAAACATTTTATTTCCACAGTACTTCCATGAAGTTATGTTGAAAAAAATAATTTAATCTAAAAATATTAAAATTGTGACATGAAATACTCAAAGAATCAAATACACCATTTATTTCTCCCTAAAATACTCTTCGTGCTGTTAGTATTCATTATTTACTGTCAAAACATAATAATGTGGCAGCAATTACTGTAGATCTAGCTCAAAAAAATTGACCAATTGAAGACTTTTTGTTTAATTTCACTTGAAAATTCTAGTTTGACATGGAAAGATAAATGTGTTTGCTGTTTCTTGAAGTCATCTCTAGATTTCAATTGTTAGGAAACTACATGCATTAGTGAGTAAAGTGGGAATCCATCACTTATTCTCATTATTTTAAAATGAGTTTTAGACAAATACTAAAACAGTTTAAAAAGAAAAAAAAGCTAGTCAAAAATTTTTATCAGGTTGTTTTACTTATTGGAGTTAATTTCTAATTGCACAAAAGTTCACATAAGTAGCCATTTCTGATGTGATCATTATTATTTTATTTTCCTATTTCTTATTTTATTTAATTTTTTGTTTGATGTTGTCAGAAGATTATCTCTGTTCCTTATAATATATAAACTTTTAAATAGTGCTATGTGTAAATAGGCTGAGCATTCTGACATTCCCATTATACAGTACAAGAGCTCTGGGCAGAGAATGTAAACGGTGATAATAAATTGGAAAACAAACACTGAGAAGGTCACAAAAGAACATTTTACAATTGTGATTGCTAAAATATATGAGGCATTAAAATTTGAATTCTACATTCTTATGACAATGTCTGTAATGAGAACAGAAAATATTATGAGCCTAATCTATTCTCCTGACAATTTAAATATTACTGTTACCCAGTTGTTATCTTGTACTTCTTCTCCAATTCCATAAATAAGGAAGGTCATAAAGATAGTGAAAATGCATTACAGGATTTAAACTCCTGACATTTTCCTAAATTGGTGGATTAAGACAATACGTGGATAACATGATATGGTTTTCTCTGAAGAAAGGAATTTGGAGTAACATTTAGTTCATTTAGCATTTTACAATTAAAACATTTTACAAAAATAACTTTGATAGTCCTCTTTATATGCTAAGGCCATAACTCTAAGAATTACTTTTAATAAGGGACACATCTTGCTTACCCCGGCCTTAAGGTATTTTAAAAATAGAGGTTAAGTCTCAGCTTCTAAATCTTAAATGAACTGGGATAAGATCCCAATATTAATACTTTGAAAATTAGTCCTTTCAAGTAGTATGTTTCCTTAGTTCTGAGGCAATTTTATTAATTGAGGTTCATATATTTGAATACTTATACACTTTCAGAATTTTTGTTAATGCTATCCATAATCAACATCATGGATTCATGCATTAACACAAAGAAACTAAGTAAAGTGATATAAATTACAGTCCCTAAATATCATGCTCTATAGACCCATTTTGTATATATTATACAAGTTCAGCAAAAAACATTTCTCCAAGATCTGATCTTGTCCATCACCACCATTCCTGGATTTATGTCTCAATCAGTACAGTCTGTTTCTGAACAGGGTTGTTGTTATTAGTTCACAAATAATGAAACATGTATGCAGAGAGCAGCTGTTGCTATATAGCTGTTTGCAAGACAGGGTCTGACCTGCAGAAGTTCTTGTGTACAGATCACTGTTATTATGGAACTAGATAATTTTGAGGTAAATATAAATGAGCTATAATGCTGTATATAGTCAGGCAGAATTGTTGTTCCACTCTAAGCCAAGTTATTTATACCTCACTGAGAAGGTTAACACACTATCAAGACCTTCTTTTTAATGATATTTTAACTACAGGTGTACCCTATGAAGCAATAGAATGGCTCAATTACCTTTTGTGACCTAAGTCCTCAGCTAATCTGAACTGGGATTGTTCTACATATTTTCTTGGATTTTCTTTTCTCATTTTTTACTGATTTTTTTTTTCCTGTGGTTACTGTTTTAGAAGAGTTTATCAATTTTATTTCTAAATTCACCGGGGTGAATGTACAGCAGATTTGTAATGGGAGTTACTATGAAGTAAAAGGATGAATTTACTTACTAGTACTGTGGTGACATTATAGGACATCAAGGACATATCTGCATGTCCCTGCTGTCCAAATCCAAATTTCTGAGGAAGAAGAGAGGATCACCTTAGTCATAATATTAGTAGCAATTACTTAATTCCAAGAATACTTAAAACCAAATCTGCAACACATTTCTTCATTTAGACATGAGGTTTTTTCTTTATTTGGAATGCTAGTTAGAGATGTAATAAATTATAAATTACAACTGTGTGTTTCATTTTCTTAGACCTTGGATCCCACAAAGACACAAAAGAAAAAGCTTAAGTGCATTAGCATACAACTTCCCTTATACCACTTAGCTTTCTGTGTGAGAACCATAAAGTATAACTTCACTTTTCAAAAAACAAGCATACAAAAAACCCTCACCCTAATATGCTTTCAGTTTCTTCAGCATTTACAACCTTCACTCATTTTTTTAATATTCATTTCAGAAATAGAAGATTATTCTTTACATATACTTAAGTCTAGGGCTTTGCTGCAAAATTTAGTTTGAAAATATAAGTTTGCACTTTCAAGCTGGTTGGTGCATCCTCACTTAACTCAAAACTTTGATTTTTGTTCTTAAAATTCCCTTTGGGATTAAACCAGAAAAAACGGTATCAGTGATATAATGGAATTCTAAGTGCACAATAGACTTGCTTGATGTAAATATATTCTAAGCTATTATTTGAAGACAACTTTAAGTCTGTGTTTTGTTGTCCACAGGGCATGGAGAGAGAAAAATCCAATCAAACAGCTGGGAAATTTTTTTCTTCAGAAGATTTGAGTGACAGATGTTAGATTCACAGTAAATCCATCTTTGACATAAATATCCATGTTTAGATTCCAATTACAATGACTTTAAAACACCATTTGCAAAATTCTTTCTTTGATACTTTTTTTCCTTTGAAAATGGAATTGTGGGTAGAAGGGTTTCATGTGACTGAAGACTATTAAATTGTCCTTCCTAATAATAATAAGGTTTTGAAAATTTTTAAATGTTGGACCCTCATAGCAAGGTGCCATAACGTATTGGAACATTCTGTTTATACAATTTTATTTCTTTTCTATGAAAAAGCTAAATTTTCTCCCATCCCCCCCCTCAGTAAATCATCGTTTTAAAACATTGCTTTGAAAATCCAGTGGGTAAAAATAAAACAAAACAGTTTTTTAAAAACTCTCTGAAATATTCATATTTCATTTTTCTATAAAATCTGCATCACATACGGGCACACAGTAAGTGAAAAGGATCAAAGGTTTTATGGGAAGTCATTTGGGCTAATATCAAGAGTTCGACTTGTATCGAATACAAGCAGTATTACTTGTGAATAATATGGTTATTTAACAGTCATTTCAATAAAATCCTCTGTGCAATGAATATGACACCCATAGGGAACTCAGAGAACAGAACTTATATATTAGTGTTGTAATTTCTTTGATATGCCAGTGTAAGTTATTGGGTCACCCACACTAATTTTCTGAATTATCTATCACTTTTCTCTCTGTGTTCCATTCCATTGTATGACATGTTCGTAGGTCTGTTAGGCAATTGCATGCTACAGGATTAGGATGATATTTTCAAAATTCAATATATAGTCAGTTAATAAGATATTCATCAAACAGTATACTTATAACACTTTGTTACTACTTCTTCAGTGGCCAAGCAGAACAAGATACAAAAGAAAAGATGATGTTAAAGCGACTCTTGCTTTTGTGAAAATGTTTTTAATTTTGTTATTCAATTATTGAAACAAAAATGAGGTTACAGGAACGGTCAATACATGTTCTTTTCCTACAAAATTCTCCCAAACTCTTCTAATTTCTTATAAGATCAAACAGAGGATAACCCTCTTCAGAAGGTTAACTTTTTAAAAATCATATTTCTTCTCATTATATAAAGTGGCACAGTACAACAAAACAGTAAACAAAATTGTTAAGTAATATAAGTAAATTTTTCTATTGAATGAAAGAATACTGTCATTTTGGAAGCAAAGGGGTATCAGCATTTAGAGTCTTTGTATGCTACTTGTATATATTACATATGTTTAGAATAAAGTATAGATTTGTTTAAAGCTTTCCTGTCAGACAACTTATTGAGCTTCACTATGGCCCACAAACAGTTTTATGTTTATAGTCTCAATAACCTCATCACTGTCAGAACGTATGAAGAATCAGAAAATACTTTCTTTATGGTGCAATTATAGAAAAAAATATAGGACAAAATGGAGTGCTATCATTTTAACTCATCCTCCTTATGGATGTAAAAAATGTATATTTTGTAGTCCTTGTCAGTACGACTCTGTTTTGTCTTTCTAGATACAAAAGCTTATCTTTCTCTCTTTTTATTTCCTCTCTTTTTTTCTTTGTACAATCAGTTACTTTACAGAGCACAAAAATCATAAAAAAATAATGAGGTGATACCTCAAAGGATAGCATTTTGGTGTTTTATGAGGAGGACAGATTGTTCATTAGCTTCGTATTCAATACTATTCTTCTTTTTCTTTCAAAGCGTACCCACGATGCTCATAGCAATCAGTGCTGGAAAGAGCTTCAGTCTCCTGGTCCCACGTTGAGACAAACTCTGAACAGAGAGATGTGTACTTTCCTTTTTATCTCTTATTTTAGATCCACTATATCATTTAAATGATTTTAAAGAATAATTGATGCTTATGATCCTGTGAAATAATAACAACACTAGTTGCAGTTTTAGGTGACTAAATAAATTTTTGCCAAGTAATTATTGTTGCATATAAAGAGGATATTTAAAGAAAGCAAAAGCTATTTATAGTCACCTTGAACCTCACTTTCAAGTGGACTTTATATATTTGTTCAGAACCAAATGCCTTTTTAATTAAGAAGTTCATTATCTTCACTGAGTTCTAGGTCCAGTGCTAATCAAATTTTTGTTAATGAGATACATATTTGACTATTTTTTCCTTCAGCAGTTTGATATTATCATTGCTTAAATGAGTTATTCTTACTGAATGTATGAGCTAGTTGTCATTTTGTGCTTATACAGCTCTTCCCTCACGTCTACAAACTTTTCCAGGGGAGGCACTGTAAACTTGATATCCAGTCACTCCTGGTTCCTAAGAGATTTCATATTTCTTTGATCTGATGCAGCCTACAAGGAACACAGATTTTGGAATTCTGGATAGACACAATTAAACACAGTTTCAAAACACTATTAGGAAAAATAAGTCTCTGCACTGTGAAATTTCCAGTTAGATTTTAGGACAGCAATAGTGCCCTTATAATCAGACTGTATCATAGAAGAAAATTTTCTGAAGACTCAACTTCATTTTCTGAATGAAATCTATGAGTATTTGCAAATTTGACTGACTTTAAAATGAGATATTTTGAACACTTGAAAATTTATATTTAAAATTCACTTTCATCAAGCTTAAACAGAAGAGAAATTTCACATTTCTTGTAGGCCGCGAGCCAACAGATCTACTCAGTTCATCTGTCTTTACCAGTGCATGTTCAACTACGCTAGTAGTGAGATCAAAAAGGAGAAAAAAAGAACAAAATCTTCCTCCCCCACTATCTGCCCATTAGAAGAAAGCTCCATCAATTATGGAAAGTTTATTCCATGGTAAGTTTGCTGCAGTATTCTAGACACTCCTTAAATAATTAAAAATTTTCACAGTTTTATCAGCTTAGGAAGACTCTGAGTGACTGCAATTTTAGCTTCAAAATTTACAATGTCCTAAGGATTTGAAAGAAAAAGAAAAACCTCAGTGGTGGTAATGTCAAATACCTGCTCTCAGAGTTGTAAGGCAGTAAGGTGTTCTGTACTGAATCAGTTCTTTAATGCATCTTTGTATTCCTCTGTATTAGGACCGCTTTTACCAGAGTCTTGCTGCTGGTTACAATAACCTGGGAGTGAGGAACAACAAAACAGGAAAGCTAGATGACTGGGGTAGGAAATTCATCTCACTGAAGACGCATACTTATATCAGAGCTGCATATGCTAGGATCTTTTAAATAAAGTACTTTAAAAGCTTCATTTATTGTACCCTGAAGTAGATGCCTAAAACAGATCAGATTAATACCTGGTAGGTGTCTGTTGAGTATAAAGGCAAAGGGAAAAACTATGATGTAGGCTTCTCTATTTAGACACTGAGGATGTTCCACAAACAAACAAACAAAACCAAACAAAAATAAACAAAACCAACAACAAACACAAAAAACCCACCCCAAAACTAAACAAACAAACAAAAAAAAAAGATCATGAAGCAGCTTAAGTTGAGATAATGGTATAATTTAGTCTCACCTTGATAGCATGAATCCAGCTTTACTATAGCCTAATTTGATCCCTCATCATACCTTTTTTTCTAGCAGGTATGATCTTGATATTTTGAACGATCTTTCCCCAGGAGTCTCAGCTTTGATTTTGGTTATGTTATACCTGTTTCAGTTCTGTTAACAAATCATTTTATGTTTGCTGTCACAATTCTCCATTCCCCATTCACCATTTCTTCTTTGTTAGTGAGTGAATTGCAGTTGCACTAAATGTTACTAGCTGTCTACTTCCTTTTTCTTTCTTTCCCTCAGTGTGTACTGCAAACAAATGTAACATACTCTGCCAGTGGTATTGGGGAGGACAAGAGCTGAACAAGATCCCATGAAGTATTCTCTTTGGAACAGACTGAAGCTCTGAAATCAATATATCTTATGAAACAATAATACTGAAAAGAATTCCCTCCACAACTAAGCTCAGGCTTCTTTAAAGCCAGAGAAAGTGTGTTTTGTTTTGTTTTGTTTTTTTTCCATTTGAAATATTATATCCTTGTATGAAAACATTCTCTTGAGAACAGAACATGTGCAGGGTAAGAAGAGTCTATGGAACAATAGGAGATTTTTCACTGCAAAACTAAAGTTCATTTTGATTTCTCGAGGAAGAAGAGTGAAAAGAATATCAGCCATTTGTCACTATTGCAGTTTCAGAAAAACAGTTTACAAGAAATTCACAAAAGGTTAATTAGCTGGAGTGGGAGTGATTTTGACACTTACCTATTATAAATCAGCAACACTGTACAAATGTGTGCAATTCATCCTTGGTCAAGAAATCTTAACTAGTGATGGGTCACGTTTTTTACTGGTTTTAAATCATAAGATGTGCATGATGTTCAAACTACAACATTTCACAATAACATACAAATTAGTTTTGACAGTCAATTGTGACTAAAAACTAGATGAAGGTATTTCCATCTGCCTAAAATAGCCCAGGGTGCAAGGATTAGAAAGATCTTTCACTAACTATTAAAGGTCCACACCCATTGAACAAGTTTTTATTCATTTATAGGAAAAAGGAGTGAGAGTAAGCAGAATGGTCTGATCTGAATTATTGAATTATTTCTTTGAATTCATGATTCCTGTGCTGCAGCAGAGTTCTCTAGGTAGCAGATTTCAACACACTGGTTAATGGTTAGTATGGAGGGGTTTTTTCTTTGATTTTCCTTTGGGAGGATTTGTGTTTTGTTTTGTTTTGTTTTTTAAATTCCTGTTTCCTGCAAGATAGGCAATGGTACAATAGATGAAACCTATTTCCTAGGACAAGACAGTTTTTCTCCTTCCAGGTACTCCCTCTCTTTCTGAACCCCAAACCTACAAGAAGGGCAAACATGATTACCATTTCATTTTAACTTCAAAATACCTCTAAGATTTCCATCCACAGTAGAACATCTTTGGAACACGGACTATCTGTTTGCTATTTTTATAAAAAGGAAAAAAAAAGGACCTAGAACCTTGATTGATAGCTTCTGAAGACTCAGTAAAAATGGCTTAATACCAATCATTCTGAAGTTTAATTATCTCAAGAGAGTTATAATAATGTGTGTAATAACTGTAAGAGGAAGTTTTGCATAATAAAGGTTAGTACCTCTAAAGAACACAGAAACCAAAATTATATTGTTTAACATGAAAATGAGATTAATACAAATAGACATGAATTCTATAAATATCTCTAAAATACTTCTGTGCTCCTAAGATTTTAGAAAAGCAATTTTTCCATTAGCAGCACAGCAGAGAGAAGCAGCTGACTTATGGGTTTGTGTGGTTTTCTACCTGTCACCCTTCCCTCATAGCAAGAATAACACTAATTCTCCTTTCTGCATTCTGCTGTCACCACAGATTTTCTCCACCAAAGAAAAGACAACAGATGATACAAGTTGGCCCAAGTTTTGTGCATTTGTCTGGCCAGGAAAATAAGTTGTTCTTTATGCACTGCCAGAAAAAAAATACACATAAAATGCATTCCCTTTTGTTTTTTCTTTAATGAAGGCAAAAATCTGAAACTCTCCTCCAAGATGCCACAAATTTTCATTTAGATTATAGGGACTCAATTGTTTTTGAAACATCATTACACTTTATAAATGCAATTTATTTGTCTATAGTCTATCACAAGGAAAATGCACAGACAAAATGGAATTGGATATGCCCACTGTTCCTCCAGACTTTGCTAAAATGTCATTCAAATTTTAATGTTGGTACATAATCATCTATAAGTCAAGTTTGTAAATAAACTGTTCAAACTTAGGGAGTGTCATTAGTCTGTCAGGAAATAATTTTTTATCATGCAGATCAGTTCTTACTGGTCAGACTGTTTGACAATATTGCCAGTGATGCAAGAGATTCCTTGGCAAAGCTTCTTAAAACTTATGTCAAGAAGGTTTTCAAGCTTGTGTTGATTTTGGCCTGCTCCCCTACTTTGCTCTTTTGGCATGAGAGACTTTCAGGGTTAGTCTCCGGTCCTCACACTAGTCTGTCATTGTTGAAACAGTATATTTGCAAAACAACTATGAAATCCTGTTTCCATTCCCTTTTTTGTATTTGTTCTTCACTTTTTGCCTTTTTTTTTTTCTTTTTACTTTTCTTTCAAATTGCAAAGCATCAGCATTTTCTATACAAATTGTTATTATAGCTTCCCTGAAACATCTTTCATTCCATATTAATTCAGAGATTGACCTTGGAGCTGGTCCATTTCCTATGTTCCAATTTTTTTCTTGATGAACCAACAGGACTGAATAATTCATTCCACAGGAAAAAAAGAGGTAAAAAAGAAAGTCCTCATGTAACAATTGGTCTTTGACATGGAAGAAATGCCAAAAGACAGAGATTACACTGGTGCATCCCAAAGGATTACTCTAGAGAAAAGACCCTTATTAATGTAACAACAGAAGAGGTCACATTCATTCTGGCAAACCAAATACAGTGATTGAGACTAACTTGTTGTACTGGTTTTTAGACTAAAAGTAGTACAGTTTTCTTAAAAAAAATGGGTTAGTGTTTGCATTATCATTTAGACAAAAAAATCAAATCAGGGTCACTTGGTCTGTTCAGCCTGGAGGAGACTGAGTAGAGACCTCATTGCAGTTACAACTTCCTCATGAGGGGAAGTGAAAGGACAGACACTGATCTCTTCTCACTGGTCACAAGTGACAGGACCTGAGAGAATGACATGAAGTTGCCTCAGGGAAGGTTTGGGATCATTACTAGGAAAAGGTTTTTCATCCAAGGATGTTTGGGTACTGGAACAGGCTGCCCAGGGAAGTGGTCACAGCACAAAGACTGACAGAGTTCAAGAAGTGTTTGGAAAAGGCTCTCAGGCACATTATGTAATTTTTGGGGCTGTCCTGTGCAGGGTTGGCCTTTGATGATTCTTGTGGATCCCTTCCAACTCAGGATATTGTACAATTCTACAATTCTAAGAAACATTTGATTTTCTGGGCAAGTAATGGCACGCACACACATACGTCTATATAGAATTAATGAATATCTATATATGAAAACTGTTGAAATATCTGGAACAACCTGAGCACTTGCAATCATCTTTCTACTGTTTTGAGAGAACCCTATTCCTAATAGCATTGATAGTCATGAACAATGACCACCAACACTGCAAAAAATAAGGTGCCTGGAATACCAGTCCTCAAAAAAAAGACATAAATATGTAAAATTCAAGTCCTTCATGCAAGGATTCATTTCTAGATCCAAGAGCTATAACATTAGCCTGGCTAATGTCTGCACTAACCTCATAACAGAATTGCCTTAGGGCTACCACAGGTGGCCCAAAGAAACCAAGGAGAGAACTAATGCTACTGCAGCATGGATGATCATTGCAATGCTTGAGATTGTTCATTCTCCAACCCCCTGTTTACTTCCTAAGGATTCATGCAAGGAAAAAGTGGAACAATCTCTTCTGGATAAAAATAGTGGAAAAGCATAACTAAATACAGGCTACTGAGTACTGAATAACCAGGGAAATATGCTGACAAAATTCTTCTATATCTATGAGAATTAAAGCATGACTGGAGTCATCGTGGGAACATAGGTTTGCACAACATACCATCTTGGCATTGTTAGGCCAGTTATCTTTCCCTAGCATAACGTTTGGGGAAACCCTAATATAGTATGATTAGAATTGACTATGAAGTGATTTCTTTTTTCACATTCTACATTTCTGTAGTATGTGACAAATTATTTCAGAATTATTTATCTTAAGAAAGAAACCATAAAAGAAGTATACATGAACACTGAAGTTAATTTTGGATCTAATGAATTAAAATACTTCAATGAGGCAATGAGGTAACACTGAAAACTTTTTATTTCATTTTGACATTTTAACTTAACAGTTTTTTCCTGACCATCATGTAATTTAATTTACTTTATGTCAATAAAATGTAATAATATTTCACCAATTTTACATCAGGCCAAGTAAAAAGCCTTTCATTTCCATCCCTTGCCCCATCCTACCCCCTTTCTATCTGTTTGGGGTTTTTTATGAATAAAGCCAAACTCAAAATATATTTGATAGACTAGAGTATCTGTATTAGTTTAATTATACAACTCAATTATAATTATGGCAATATTTATATTGCATTATACCTCTAATTATTGTAATTACTATTGAATCCACATTATACCAAATATACAGAATAAAATATGGCATTTTTTGAGTGATTATGTTTCCCTCAAAACATGGTTTTTGTGATAAAACTAAGCAATACTTAAATAGGGCTAGACTGAACAACACCGACTGAAAAAATTTGTAAATGAGCAGAGTAGAAATTTCTAAATCACTCACACATTGGAGATCACTGAAATAAGACAGATGAATATCCAAAATGTCATACTGTCAGCACTTGACATGTCAATACAGAAGAATATTAAAGTACGAAAATTGTAATGCACTTAAAGATCTAAATTATGGTTTACAAAACTGGGAAAAAAAAAATCCAAAAATACAATTGCTTTCAACCTCAAAACACTGTTAAAGAGGATACACTAATGCTAGGAAATGTATTCTGTTTTACCTCTTGTTATATTTATAAGCTTGAATTTGGTAAATATGAGTAGTTCCAGTGAGCATCTAAGAAGACAAAACCCATGGATGTCATATGAATAATGGTTTATGGAAAATATAGGAATAAATGACTTGTACCTTAAAGAGAAAAAAAAAAGCAACAAAAAACCCCCATTCACTTGTAACTTCTTATAGGATCTTATTTAAACTGTAAGCAAAAAAAAAAAAAAAAAAAAAAAAAATTGTTTTTTCACCGGGTTTTTTTTTTTTTAATCTTGTTTTGAAAGATTTAAGTGATCAAACATCTTCATAATTTCTTCTGATTTTACCTTTTCAGTAATGACTGCTTTCTTTTTCTTTGGACAAATAAAAGACTTTGACCTATCCCAACTACTTACAGCATAGAAACAGTTTGTGTGAAGGTGGATGCAAGAGGGGAGGCCACTCCATATCCCTGCCCCAGTTCCAAACAGTATTGAAGCTGAAGATGTATTCCCAATTTAGCAATGCAGATGAGCTTTCGTCCCATAACCTAATACTAAAATATTTTACACAAACAGAGCTGGGTTGCATGAATACCTGTATCTGCTTTCACCACACAGTATTTTTCACTTTGTTTAAAGCTGTTTGGTTTAGTACTTCAGCTTTTCCAGAGAGTTAGAGCAGTGTGGGACTTTCTGTTTGGCATAAGAACCTAAGAAGTTTAACAAGTCCAAGTGCAAGATGCTGCCCCTGGGTTAGTGCAATCCCAGACATGAAGACACACTGGGAGAAGAACTCACTGAGAAGAGTCTTGCAGAGAAGGACTTGGGGGTTCTGGTGAATGAAAAGCTGGAGGTCCACCAATGCGTGCTTGCAGCCTAGAAAGCCAACTGCGTCCTGGGCTGCATCAAAAGTAGCATGATCAGCATACCAAGGGAGGGAATTCTGCCCCTTTCCTCTTCTCTTACGAGGTCCCACTTGGAATACCATGTCCAGGTCTGGGGTCCCAATACCACAAAGACGTGGACCTGTCAGAGCCAATCTAGAGGAGGACCACAAAGATTATCAGAGGGCTGGAGTACCTCTCCTGCAAAGACAGGCTGATGGTTGGGGTTGCTCAGCCTGGAAAAGAGAAGGCTCCAGAGACACCTCATTGCAGCCTTTCAGTGCTTAAAGGAGGTTTATAAAGAAGAGGCAGAGTGACTAGATACACAGGCAGATAGCAACAGACAAAGGGGAACAGTTTTAAACTGAGAGGAGAGATTTAGATTATATGTTAAGGAGTAATTCTTTGTTGTGAAGGTGGTGAGGACTGGAATAGGTTGCCAGAGAAGTGGGAGGCACCCCATTCCTGGAAGTATTAAGGCAAGGTTAGATGGGGTAGTGAGCAATCTGATCTAGTGTGTGGCATCTTTGGTCATGGTGGGGAGGTTTGATCTAGATGATCTTTTAGGTCCCTTCCAACACAAGCCTTTCTATGATATGATGGTTATGACACCATGTATGAGATCCAGGAGATAGAGCATATACTTGTGTTCTAGAAATCTGTGTTCAAGATGAGTACACTAGTTATCTTTGCAATCAATAATCAAACAGTGACAAATATTCATTTATGGAATTCAGTGCATCTCTTCTAAAGCAAACACTTGAGTTAACTGAGTCCCACTCAATGCCAACATGCATCAAATGGGAGAAAAGTATGACTTTTTTTTACAGGTGCAGTCTCACCTTGAGCACCGTGTACAGTTTTGGGCACCACAATATAAAAATACATGAAGGTATTAGAGAGTGTCCAGAGGAGGGCCACAAGGATCGTAAAGGGTCTGGAGGGGAAACCATATGAGGAGAGGCTGAGATCACTCAGTTTGTTTAGCCTAGAGGAGACTGAGGGGAGACCTCATCCCAATTTTCAACATCCTCACGAGAGGAAGAGGAGGGGCAGGTACCAATTTCTGAGATTAGCTCAGTTGGTAAGCACATGATGCCAATAATATCAACATTGTGGGTTTTATTCCCTGTGGGCCATTCACTTAAAGGATGGACTTGATCCTTGTGGGTCCCTTCCATCTCAGAATATTCTGTGATTCTCTTCACTTTTGTGATCAGCGACAGAAATTGAGGGAATGGCATAAAGCTGAGTCAGGGGAGGTTTAGGCTGGACATCAGGAAAACTTTTTCACTCAAAGTGTGGTTGAGCTCTGGGACAGGCTCCTCAGGGAAGTGCTCATAGCACCAAGCCTGTCAGAGTTTGAAAAGTATTTGGGCAATGCTTTCAGGCACACGGTGTGATTATTGGGGTGTCCTTTGCAGGGCCAAGAGTTGGACTCAGTGATCCTGATTGGTCCCTTCCAACTTGGCATATTCTGTGGTTCTATGTACTTTTATCAGTCATGGACAGCGCCACACTGTGATGATCACTGAAAATATTCAAAGGGAAGACCACCCTGCAGAAGGATGTAGACAGGTTGGAGGAATGAGGTGACAAGAACTGTATGAATTCAGCAATGGGAATTGCAAAGCCCTGTCCTGGGCCCATTAGACCAGCTGGAAACAGACTGGCTGAGGAACTGCTCTGCTACATAAAACTGAGGGATCCTGGCTGAAAAACAGCAGGCTAAGTGTGAGCTAGCAGTGTACCTTGGCAGTGAAGAAGACTTACAGTGCACCACGCTGTAACAACAGCCCAGGCAGGAGGTTGAAGAAAGTGAGGGACTGAAGCATCTCTCTTACGAGGAGAGGCCGAGGCAGCTGAACCTGTTTAGCCTGGAACAGAGAAGATTGAGAGGACATCTTATCAATATATACAAGTATCTGAAGGGAGAGTGTCAGGAGGATGGAGCCAGGATTTTCTCAATGGTGACAAGCAATAGGATTAGAATCAGTGGGTAGAAACTGGAACCCTGTAAGTTCCACCTGATCATGCGGAAGAACTTTTTTACTGCATGGTTGATCACACACTGGAACAGGTCACCCAGAGAGGTTGTGGAGTCTCCTTCCTTGGACATATTCAAAAGCTGACTGTAAACAATGCTAATAATATATTGTAGGATGACTCTGCTTAATCCGGGAGGTTGGACTAGGTGACCTCCAGTGGTCTCTTCCAGCTTTACCCCATTCTGTGATCCTGTAAAATGGAAAGAAAAGTTGTCAGAATACCTAGTCCTGTGATACTGAGGCATTTCAGAAATATAATCAGTATGTTTTTTGAAATATTGTAGCAAAATTAGAACATACAGGTTTTTATGAAACACAGTACAAAATAATCCTTTAGTTTTAAAGGAAAAAAAGTTTTGAAAGAACATGCAAATAGAATCAATTGATGTGAATCAATCATTTTATCCTCTCCTATTTTGATACTTGTATTAACAAGGGATTTGTCACTGATATTAATATTGCTAGAAAAGAAGACTGTGAGGAAATCAAAAATTAATAGTTTACAACAAGATTTCAACAATGTGCAGTTAATAGGTAGGGTAAAGAGCAGTCATAAATCCTAAAATATTGATTACCTTCATCATTCAATAAACATTTGCAGCATATGAAATCAAAGAATCAAAGATTTCTGTGGAAGAAAATTACAGTTAAAGAGCATTTAGTGATGCATACCTGGATTTCTTAGCTCTTATGACCTTAACTTTACAATGTAATATTCTGTGTGGTTGCTACAACTTAACCATTATTAATGTTGTGCAAATAGACAAATCAAAACCAATTATGCGCAGCAAGTATATTAGGTTATTAATTATTTATTAATAGTAGTATTTATTTTATTACAGAACTGCAAGGAGCATCAGATAAGCCCAGGTTTATGCCGCATGGAAAAAATCTAGTTAAGGAATTTCTGCTTCAGGTATATAATCTAAACAAGCAGGTCAGGTAAAAGAAAGTCAAAAAGTGTTCTTTTCAAGACACATCAAAAACCTGCCTTAAGCCATTTAAAGAAACTGGATAGACTCCATTATTTGGCAAATAGTTTTCTGCCATGTGGCCATGCAATAGAAACCTCAGCTATATCAGAACATCAGCCTATTTGAAAATTGAATACCAATAAGTCTTATGTTATCTTGGCATTGCTAGAATGTCTAAACATTTGTTCTTGCATTAAATATGTTTTGATGTCAGTTTACTTGAATGGTATATATGTGTGTATTTAATGTTTCATATAAATTACATTTAAAAAGTGGAACATTATATAGATATCTTTATGCATGTAACAAAAGGCACAAAATCATTTGGTAGTACATTAGTTTCCAGTTTTGAAGTAGTGGATTTCTGTTTGAACTTAAAGTTAACTGAGAGCGTAGCAGAACCAGAAACTGTACTTCTCTACAGCTAGACAGATGTTAAGGTAGGAGTCCTTTAAGTGGCATCAGTAACAGTATCTAATCCCTGCTTTGTTTTGGGTTAAATTCTAAAAAAAATGAGTTATTTGCTTTTTTTTACTATAGGATTTTATGTGAGGTTTACTAGTCTCCTTAGCAGAAAAATAAAAATATGTTATATGTACATATACATATACATATTTCTAAATAGCATATATTTTATGTAAGAATAAGAATGTGGGGTTTTTTCAGAGTTCCCTCACCCGTCTCCATTTTGAGAGGAATTGATAAAATGCAGAAAATATTTCTATTGTTATTTGACAAAAGAAACACAAGATAGATTTAGCATACTGAATCAGACATCGTTAGAAGCACACTCTTTTAAAAATTGAGTAGATTCACTTTTGAAATATGTGAAAAATTTTCTTATTCACTTAGTGAATATTTTTTTTTGTCAGCTGAAAGTATAACTTATACACAGAATATTTCAAGTAAATTTGTATTTTAGTAACACAGACTAGATCCAGTTCAGATCATAATGTATTCATATTTCTATTCACAAAGTGCAAAGACGCGCAATGATAATTTTGTGTCTCTGTTCCTGTCCTGCTACTTCTTCATATGCAAATGCTCCTCTAATGCAAATAAATCTCTTGTGATTGTAAGCCATTACTCTCCAGGCTTATGAGGCTCATGTTCAAGTAATGCTCTCCCTGTCTATATGGATATTTTGGCATCACTTCAATTCTATGTACAAAGCGATTTCTAAATGAATTATTGTTGGTAAAACAAGAGCTTGAGCTATAAATTTCACAGGGACAGAAGAGCATCTGCATACCTTTGCATTTCCTGCTTGTGTTTATTTCTTCTACCACTTTTTTCAATAAAATACAAAGGTTTCTGTTAATTGCACTATTTGTAGAGCCTAACACCTGTGCATGGATTCAGTGCAATTGGTTAATGTACAAGGGAAGCAGAAGCTGAGGTCCAGTGAGTCTGTCCTTCTTGCCTCTCTGCAGAGGTGTTGTGTAGGTGTCCAGGCACTGGCAGTGGTGAGGGCTGCAGGGTGGCCCCTGTGTTAAGAGACCCGGACTGGCCCATGCTGGACACATCTGATTTCAGCCAGCTCCAGGGGACAAACCACAGGGCACGGCTCAGCTCCTCAGCCTTGGATGAGACCTCTTTAAAAAACATGGGTGAGGAGTGGAAAAAAATGCTGTAGAAGTGGTGAGAAGTGATAAAAACCACCCTGTAGATACCAATGTCAGAAAAGGGGTGGGAGGAGATTCTACAGATGCAGGAGCAGAAGTTTCACGGCAGCTGGTGGAGAGACTATGTTGAAGCTGGTATATCCCTGCAGCCCTTGGAGAGAACCATGCGAGAGCAGATATCCACACTGCAGCCCGTGGAGGATTTCAATACAAAGCAGCTGGGGATTTCTTGAAGGAGCTGTGGTCAGTGAAGAGCCCATGATGCTGCACGGGAAGTATGAGGAGGACGGAATGACAGAGAGCAGCTATTCTGCTCCGATGGTAACCACCCCTATTCCCCATCTCTCCCAGTGCTGCTTGGGGTAGGGGAGAGATAGAGTTTTGTCCTTTTTTTTCTTCTTCTTCTTCCTTACTTTTCAAACGTATTTTAAGAGGCAAGAAATTAAATCAATTTTCGTCAAGGTAATTTTGTTTTACCTGTGATGGTAATTCATAAATGCTCTCAGTGTTTTTACTTGGATCCATGAGCTTTTCCCATCTGAGGAGGGGGAGTGAGAGAGCAGCAGTGAGAGAGCAGCCTGGCAACCAGCCAAGCTAAACGCACCACAGATGAGGAGATGGTCATGTGCTACGGTGTAAAATAAATTTTGCTTATTTAAAGATTGTAAACAGACTTCTTTCTGTCCCTTTCATAACAGTTATAATTGATCTTTTTACCTTTAAGCCTTTCACACCCCAAAAAGGAATCTCTTTTTTTTACAGTGTATTGCACAGTGCTTTATGAAATGGATCCCTTGCCTTGATTTTTAACACAGCTTCAGTTATCATGAGTAATATTTTATCTGATAACCTAAATAAAATTTTACTATTTCATCTAGTTGATGGCAAATGACATATATATATATTTTTCCATTAGTGAAATAAAATGGAAGTGGGAAAAGCCAATATTACTGTTAGAGATCCTT
>VXAY01006440.1:3077-80561 GCA_013399855.1 Oxyruncus cristatus | reverse complement strand
TTTTTTTTTTTTTTTTATGGAGTTCTTGAACAAGTTCCAGGTTAGGTCAATAAGAGTTTTGTTACTGATTGGAAAGTTGTGGTAAGAATGTGTAAAATATCTTAGCCTGCATTTAACACAATAATACGTGTCTACACATGTCTACCATTCTTTTTCAATCAGTCACAGTATGATTGCTAAAATGACATTACACAGCTCCTGTTTTAAATTAAGCTCATGACTGCCAGTTGACTTCATCAGATGCAGAATTGAACATCTATACCCTGCTATATTTTTCATACATTAATATGTAATATTATGTAATATGTAATAAATTATTAATTTTCACTTAATGGGAAGTATTTTGTTCATTGGTATTGCTTTTTAATAAACAATCTTGTAAAATTAGAGAATTTTCTTTTGATACTTCAAGTGAGAGTGGATAGCAGATGGAGCATAGAACCCATAAGATTGTGAGAACCACTGGGGAAAGGAATCTGCTTCCAGCTGAAGTTATATTTTCTGAGAATCTAAACTGTCTGCTTGGTTCTCATTCTTTGCTTTCAAATTCTTACTTGAACTAAATGCAAATTAGACCATAACCTGAGGAAATTATCAAAAGAGAACATTTACAAGTGTGTATATATATACATAGATATGAATAATTCTAACCTCCCTGTACATAGTTTCTAATTTTTTTCCAATGTGTTTTCTATGATACACCACATAAATTTTTCTGAAGAGAAATTTACAAAACATTTTGGATTTAAGAATATTTAATACTATTCTTCGGTATATAATCAATATAATGTACTCTGAATGACATAACTATAGCATTTACCTTACTCACCACTACATATAAATTTTTCAACATACTCAAAAATTCATCTTCGAAGTGCCATTGTGTATATTACATTTCTACATTCATGTGTCTGTAGATGCAAAGATGACAGTGTCACGCTTTTAAACTTGAAACATGATCCCAGTTAAACAATTCTGCTTCGTACTAAACATGATTTTATCAAAAGAATCTAGATTTAAAAAGATAAAATATAGAGATACATAGTCCAGATATAATCCAAACCTGCTATGCAGTTGCATGGCTAAAGCCGTGTTATCTAATGAGGAAGTGAATGTACCTGTATATAATTTTATCATAAGTGACAGTAGAGAACAACCAATCTCACAAGTTACCAGGAAATATGGTTGTCTTTATCATAGAAAGGATCACACAGAACTGTGGTTTAGTTCAGAGTTATTAAAAACATTTGCCAATAAATTAAAAATGTAATTGTTGACACTTCATTGTGAAAGATCTGACTTTAAAGGGGATTTAAGGATCATAGTGAACAGTTACATGATCATTAATTCCTACTGTAAGTTCCCGGGTAAGTAAGCTGTTGAACTCCTTTGATTAATAACAAGAGATTCTGTCTGTAAAGTGGTGATATATTATTTGACCTGTAGACCGACAGCTTCACAAAAAAACTGGTGTACCTCTTTATGCCTTTCTTGTTGACCTTAACATCCCTTGGTAATTTCAGATGCAGGTGAGCTTTGGTTTTCTTAACTCCATTACTGTACACTCAAAAAGTGTTTCTGTATTACCTCTGCCCCTGGTCACTGGATCCTACTTCCACTTCCAGTATACTTCCTTTTGATATATGAGTTTAGTTGGGAATTTCTTGTTCATACATTTGGGCCTCCTGTCACCTTGGCCTGACTTCGTGCTCTTCGAGATAGGCTATTTTTGAGACTGGAGAGGCAGTCCTGGAATATCCTCTAACTCTCTTGAACCCTATTTTCTCCATAGGACTCCTCCAAGGAGGTCATTTCTCTTCTGGAGTCCAGGACTGTGATCATGATTTATCCCTGCCCTCTCCTCGCAGGATCCTGAACTCCACTAGGACTTATGTCTTATTTCCGTGTAGTATATTTGATAAAATTTCAGTGACAAAATATATAAAGATGTATTTTCTATAATGTGATTGTAGGAAGAGTAATAACATGCAATAACTGAAATATGTGATAAGTAGTAAGAAAAATAATGTACAGTTAATTATCCTCTGATTTTTTTTTTTTTTTTTGCCAAAATATAAAATACACAGCTATGAATCAGCACAAAGGTACACAGAACTTCTTCATACTTGGATGTTAAACTTTCCAGATACTTCAACTCTAATATAAAGAAGCACGTGTCCCACTTTCATTTAAAAAGTGTTTTGAAAAAATTACAAGAATCTATAGATTTTGATAAAACTGTGTAACACTGTTGTATGCTTCACCATGAAAAGAAAAAGCCATTTAGTCACACAAGAGATTATTCTTAGGAAGGAAGTTCTTGGAGGGAAATTGGAATATTAATTCAGACAAAAAAGTAAAAGCAAGCAGTGAGAGAGGAAAAACACTACGTTTCACCTATACCATCTGCAATACAAACTCTACAAGTCTCTAAGTGGAATTTGAATGTGAGTTAATTCTTTGGACTGTTTGTCCATTCAACAAATACTGAAGAGAAACAGATTAATATGCATAATATACACTCTTAACAAAATATTCAATAGAACTTCATGAGATGATGTTTTCACATATATATTTGTTACTGAACAGACTGAAAATATATTGACAGGAAAGCCGTATAAAGTGGCCATGCAGAACTTCTGCATACTACACTACCAAACAAAACATCCTCCTAATTTCTTAGTATTGTCACACAAAATGAACTCTACATTTGAAACTGTTTAATGCTGTGGAAAATAAATCATTAATAGCAACTACTTTGAAGCAAGTTTAGTTATGCTGACTTGTGTAGAGTTCATGCCCTCTAAGGTAAGAACTTTCTGAATTGAGCTGCTTTCTGAATGACACTGAAGAGCCCTTAGATGAAAAACAAACAAAACAAAACAAACCCCCAAACCAATGTCAATTTAAGACTAGAAAAGCATAAGGGAAAAAAAAGCTCTAAATTTTTTTTAGTTTCCAGTTATTTCCTATAGAGATTGATACTTTAATCTTGGTAAGATAAACAAAGCAATGAAAGACTTACATTGAATTTCTTTCAGTGCTTTTATCTCACCCTGTAATACCTTTTTATTGGGTGCTCTTAACACCTGAATACATTGTTTTGTTACCTCAGACTCCAATGTATTCTCTGAACTTTCTTTCAGAACTGCAATCTCAAAACCATAGGGGGAAGATGTTTGGGATTTTTTAGTGATATTCCTAAGAAATTGTTTGGAGTAACTGGAAATTTACCATGGAAATTTATTTTACATTAAATGGTAAAACCATAACTCCTACCAAAATCATATTGAATTTTATTTAGTAATTTTTATTTATGAACTATTTGCTGACTAATCCTGAAGTTCTAATTCAGCTTTTGTTGTCTGGACTTTTCTTGAAATCAGTGGTAGTTTAACCTGCATAGTCACTTTAACAAGAAATCTTGTTTTCAGAACATATTTGGAAGCTTATCTAGCAGTCTATCTAGATAGAATATTTTTTATATGATTTTTAAATTCAGTGTAAACAGTTTTTTGTTCGCTTGTCTCTGAAAAGCTTTTTTTTCCTCTTTCTTCTTTTTTTTTTCTAAACATCTCTTCTGCTCTCATTCTGCTGCACAGATCTTCTCTTTTATAGTTTACTTAGTTTTAACCTATCAAAAACCTTTCTTGAAAGAAAAAAAACCAACTTACTTGGGTGTCTGAGAACAACTATGTTTATCAGTGGGCATTTTCACTGTTTTGATTAATATGTGGATCATCTGCTGAAAAAGTCATATAGCCATTCAGGGTTTTTTGTTTTGGCTTGCTACTGGTTTTCGTTTTGCTTTTTTTTTGTTTTCCAAACAGCACAGTAATTTCTGCACAATAAATTTCTCAGGTTAGGAAATACAAATGACTTAAGTGCTTCAGAGCTTGCATGCTAAAAGGTTAATGTTCAGCCTACTCTCTTCTGTAAAGACAATTTATTTTTTTGTGTGAGGAACACAGATTTATTATACAGTTAAGTGAACATAGCTTAAAAAAATACCTATCTAAATTGCTATTGATGAAAAAATACGTACAAAACAGATTGAACTGCTTGAATAAGAACCTTCGGAGTTGCACTTCCAATAAACTGGTAGTTGCTGCTTTTAGAAATGACCCTTCATCTAGAACTATTTGGATTTTTTTGTATACTACACCATCTCTTTTTGAGTTAGTGAACTCCTGGATAATAAGACATTATGAAGCAGTTTTATAATCTTATTTTATTTATATTTTTAGTGCAATTTTATATTTTATGTTTTACTATTTAAACAATGCTGTCTCTTGACCAAAAATCTTGTATGCAAAATCAGCCAATAATTTTTAAAACAGACTTTAGCTAAGATAATTTCTGAACAAGTGATTGAAACCTCTTTTATATCAAATAGTTCTCTTCAGGGAGCATGTGTTTTGGGAAAAGTAGGATCTTTTTTATCATTGAGGCTTTCCAAGAGGAAGTGAATTAATTCTGCACTTTGAGTAATATAATAGTTTGCTTTTTGTAATAAAGTGTACAAGTCTGAAATGTCAAAGAAATAACTAGCAGAGAAAGGAAAAACTGGGACTCTATCTCAAGTTGGGCAACCAAAAACAAAGTAGTTTTGTTGTAACTTACCTTTCTTATAGGTTCTAAAATCACACTGATTAAAGATACAGAGGAGTACTTTTTCTGTATCTGCAATATGTTCTTACTGATATTTATATAAATCTCCTGGGTTCCCTCAAGCAAGGTAAATGCCTCAAACTGCCTGGACAATCTACACATTTAATGTATTTAAAAAAAAAAAAAAAACAACAAAAAAACCCCCAACCCTAATCTCAGGCGTTTACTCTTAAACAGGCAAAATTCAGGTAAATCAAATACATGAAATGATTAGTGCTTCTGGACTATTCTCTCAAATATCAGAAAACTGAAGTTACAAACAAAAGTTCATAAAACACTAACTTCATAGAATGCATCACCCCATGTGAAGTATTGGGTGTGTAGTTGAATTGTATCATTTCTATCAAGTAGTAAAAAGTGTCATTATTTAGAAAGTACGACACAAACTGTGCCAAAGATTATAAGTCTGTCAACATTCTCAGCAGCTGAGAACTAAATGCTATGCCATCTGCTTGTTGAAATAAGATGGCATGCTAAAATGTTCTGCTGGAAAACAAACTGAATGCCAATTCTGATTGATGCTCCTAGGAGTTTGAGGATTTTTTATTATTTTAATGCAGTTTGGTCATGATACTACAGATCATCTTTGTAATTGAAAAAAATATTTTGAAAGCATCCCCTTTTACCATTCCTGTGAGAGCAGAATAGACAGATTGATCAAACCTTGTTCCTTTCAAACAATCAAAAATAAAAATGTAGTATAAAAATGGAAGTCAGGGTCAAATTAGCTGGCACAGGTAACTGTTTTAATAGTTACAAAAAGAAAGAATAAAGACTGATAGAAGTAAGTCAATTCTCTTCTGTTGCAAATTAAGTGCTTTTGGGTTTCATTAGTTTTCTGAGAAAAGAAATAGCTAGCAACAGATGAAGTGAGAATGTTGTTGCCAGAACTGCCTTTTCTGCATATATGCATTGTACTTTCTGCATTATATTGAAAAATTATGTTAAAAGAATGCCAGAGTTCAAAAGTTAGGGATTTCAGAATTAAAGATGACAACATTCTTTATCTGCCTGCCTGTGTAAATAAAATTTCATATTGTCTTTGCATACACAATTAGATAATATTCTTGTCCACAACTCCTGTCTCTTTCAGTGAACATTAGTTTTGATTGCAAAGCTTCCTTTTCTGTTGGTATACACATTTAGCCTGTGTATTTAGTTTCTGTGTACAGGGTTTGGTAGCAGGGGGGCTACAGGGTTGACTTCTGTGAGAAGGTGCCAGAAACTTCCATGCCCATGTCCAGCAGAGCCAATGCCAGCCAGATCCAAGATAGACCCGCCACTGGCCAAGGCTGAGCCAATCAAGAATGGTAGACACATCTCTGCGATAAAATATTTAAGAAGGAAAACGAAAAAGATATTGAGCAGATGAAGAGTGAAATGAGAACACGTGAACAACTCTGCAGACACCAAGGTCAGTGCAGAAGGAAGGGGAGGTGCTCCAGGCACTGGAGCTGAGGTTCCCTGCCCGTGGTGCAAACCATGGTGAGGCAGTTGTGCCCCTGGAGAGATCCACCTGCAGCCCATGGAGGAGCCCACTTAGGAGCAGGTGGATGCCCGAGGGGGATTTGACCCCAAGGAAGGCTCAAGGTGGAGCCAGATCCTGGTAGNCACCAAGGTCAGTGCAGAAGGAAGGGGAGGTGCTCCAGGCACTGGAGCTGAGGTTCCCTGCCCGTGGTGCAAACCATGGTGAGGCAGTTGTGCCCCTGGAGAGATCCACCTGCAGCCCGTGGAGGAGCCCACTTAGGAGCAGGTGGATGCCCGAGGGGGATTTGACCCCAAGGAAGGCTCAGGGTGGAGCCAGATCCTGGTAGGGACCTGCAGACCTGTGGAGAGAGGAGCTCATGCAGGAGCAGGTTTTCTTGGTATCGCCTGTGGCCCTGTTGGGGACTCACACTGTAGCAGCCTGTGCCTGAAGGACTGTACCTGTGGAAAAATGACAGATGTTGCAGCAGTTTGTGAAGAATGGTTGCCCCTGGGCACAACTCACGCTGGAGCAGTTTGTGAAGGACTGTCTCCCATAGGTAGGACCCCCCAGGAAGCAAGACAACCCATGTAATAAATCTGAACACTGTTTTTAGATATTTGGACACTTGTGCCTTAACCACTAAAATGTTAGCATGTGCACAGCATTTTAAATGGAAAGAAAAACTTTCATACCTGAGTTTTCTGTCTGTCAAATCTCATAAAGTGTATTAAGGAAGTTCAATCTTACAGCAGCCAGTTTGGGGATCAGGGTTATAGCTACATTTCTTCTAAATGTTTTCTCTGTGTGGCTCTTGGATGTTGTTTGTGGACTGTATGAGACATCCTATGCAGTTGGAAAAGTCTCACCAAGAAGCCTTGTAAAGCCAACACACCTATACAATTGCTGCGCCCTTTTCATGCCGCATAAAGGAGGCCAAACTGGCGCTTCAACCACGTCCAAATCACAAGATTTTTAATTGCATCCTTCTGGCTGCTATGGGAACTTCTGGGCCATCCAAATTTTCTATTGTGGGAGGAAGGGAAGAAACAGTGGTTAATACCATTTAATGTTCCAGGATCTGTAGATGCAACCTGCCCAGACAGGTTTTCTTACTCAGTTTCCAGAAGCCAGCCCTTTCTCAGTCTGGCTCGTGTCTTATTGTGCTGAGCACTAAAGACAGCAAAATCTACATCAATTTAAGAAACTGACTGTATTAGAAAGTTTTATTTTTAGAGAAAAAAAACCCAAACCCGAACATTTATTTAGAATAAGAACAAGATAAAGACCATCATTTCCAGTTTTGGAACCCATCCTGGACTGAGTTAAGCTTGTATTTGTAGCTGTATTTTCTATTCCTTTAACCCCATTATTGAAATCTACAAAGAAAGCAAGCCATAAAATCATTTATGATTACATCATGTATGTATATATAGTAAATAGAAAATCTACTAAAATCTTCTTTTATATGAAAGAAAACTCATACATTTTCTAATCTGGACTGGTCATGAAATTTTTAAAGAATCATAAAATGTTTTATTTCCCAATGAGAAACATTTACTTTTGAAAGAACAGAGTTGCAATATCAATGACTTTTCTCCTTCCATGTGGTCATTTATGTTCAGATCAATGGGCTGACTGAGCACAAATGGATGCAGGCACACTGCAGACTTGTACAAGTAAAAGGCAACTACTAGGCATGCCAACTGCTGGTTATAGATTAACATAAATCAAAGTTGTTAAGATCTAAGACAGATACAGCTGCTGCTAGCATGGAGCAGGAGTAAAAGCACAGCTGTATAAAAAGTCACACAGTGCTGGGGAAACTAAAATAATAAGCTCAAAACACGAAAACAAAGTAGATTTCTTACATACATTAAAAGCATGCACCATCTTCCACATGTTTGTAATAAATCTGTAAAAATGTGGACTGAGGTAGTGAATCTGTAACTAAATATAGAAGTAAAGACATACCAAACACAAAATAAGTAATTTTAGATATTTAGGACAGAAGACCCCTTCCAACCCCAAAGGCTCTGCGATTCTATGGTTCTATGAATTAACGGTAAAAAGCTAAAAAGAATTGGGCAATGGTCCATGTCAGGACACCCTTACAGATGTGACTATCCAATAAAGAATACAATAAGGATGAAATATCAATGCAGTAGTGGAGCCAGTTCCTAATGTAGTTCGTATGAATACAGCAGGCATTGGATACTGCGGAGATGACGTTTTCTATCAGAACAGGACACTCTTGAAAACCTGTTTAGACAGTAAGGAGAGAATGGCAGGCAGGCATAAGTCAGAAGCCATCGTGATTGTGGCAGAAAAATATTAGGTGCCTGTTTTGAGATCACTGTAGAAAAGCTATCACCCAGGTTATCTCTGAAAAGAAAATATTTAGTATTTGTGAAGAACAGAAAATTTACAGGCCATGCTACTGAAATTCCTCTCCATGAGGAGGTAGGAGTAGAAGAGAAACTGTGTGATGAGCTGGCTGCAGCCCCCAGTCCCTATCTTCCTGCACTGCTGGGTGGTGGAGGGGAAGGTAGAGAGTTTGGGAGTAAAGATGAGTCCAGGAGGAAGAGAGGTATAGAGGGAAGGTGTTTTAAGGTTTGTTTTGGCTTATTATTATTATACTCTGATTGATTGGTAATAAATTCAACTGATTTCCCCAGAAATTAGATAAAACTGCATATAAAACCTCTCATTTCTTCCCTTTATGAGACAAATTTTACTTTACTGATAGATCATGACCTTAGTTCATTAATATTTCTAGGGAAAGCATGGTGACCTACTTGAATCTCCCTGTTTTCCTGAATTGTTACTATATTATCATATTTTCTTCTTCTATTGAAGAAGAGAATGGTGGTGGACTGTACAGTTTTTAGGTGATTACATTATCCCAGACTAGCAAAGGAAGTGGTTTATTCAGACCTTACTGTGGAAAACATCTGTCTGTAAAAGACAGTTCTCTGTATTGTGTATCAGGAAAGGGCTGATAAAGAGTGTCTAAGAATGAATACAGGCAGACTTAACTTGATCAGAAAATTCATGGGTTACTTGGCATTATGAAGAAACAGAAAGTCAATCACATTACTTCTGAAATATGTAAGAAGAAAAAGATCTCCGACTAAGTAGCCATTTTTCTGTTGAGAGAGAACTTTTTTGTTTCTTTCAGTACCTATCAAGCATTTTTCTGGTAAAACTGCTTAGGATTATTGCTGAAATCCTCATAAGTCTTTAGCATGACAGAGTTGGGGATTTTTCTGTGTAAATTTCTAATGTCATCATAGCTATTATTTGTGCCTATTTAGTGTGCAGAAAATCACCTATGATGTGGGTCATGCCTCCTATAATAATTTTTGTTGTTGAATGATTGGTGAGAATCCTTATACAGTTTTTTATTGAATTTATTCTTCTGGGAATTAAAGTAATACCACACTTCATATGAGCATTTGTATCAATTGAGCTGTTCAGGGCGTGCTGGTCACCTCTTCATAAAACTGAAGTGTGTGTATTCGTAATTTTATCCTTTTTCATACTTCCACTGAGGGTTTTGTCTTGTTGCTAGAGTGATATCCAGTCAGGTTGATCTTGAAATTAACCCTAAATTTCTCTGGCATATGATTTTAGGTGTCATATTTTTCTGTAGTGCTTTTGCTGATTCTCAAATTTTAATAATCTCTTCCTTCAGGGTAAAATTTGAACCGTGCATTGAAACAGTTTTCTGGTTGTACTAGTGCTGGGTGAGGGCCTCTTGAAGGCACTAATCTTAAAGTATTATAGAGTGGCAAAAGCAGGATATCCTTCCAGAAACTTTGGACTTGGAGCATTGAGCAAAGCTACTGTTCACTCAGGGTTTAGACACAGTTATAAAAATGGGTCACGGGAGCACAGAACTGGGACCGAGAAGGAATTGTTGTATAAATGTGCAGAACATCAGAAGGTACTCGTTGGGAAGTACATCCTCAGTGAAAACAGACCATTAATCTTGTTCAATATTAATAACTTTGAGTCATTATTGGCTAACTGTTGTGGGATAGCACAAGCACTATCACAGTTTAGGAAAGAGGTATTTCAATGATACAGTGGAGTTAGTAAAGCTGAAGAAGCACTGATTTTTTCATCATGATCCAACCACTGACATTCCTAAAAGTTTGCTAAACAATGCTGAATGGAATTAAAGCCTGAACATGCATGGTAATAGAATGATGAGAGCCCAGGTCATGAAGCAGAAACAATCTGTCTTCCTTTTTTTTGTTGGTGTTTGTTTGGTTTTTTTTTTTTGGTTGTTTTGTTGTTGTGGTTGTGGTTGTGGTTGTGGTGGTGTTTTGTTTTTTTTTTTTAATTTAAACAAACAAACAAAGTTCATTGAAAGAACCATGACATTTTTCAGGGAAAATTTGATATGAACAATCTTTATACAAAACTGTTAATAGAATTCAGGGAGATAAAAAGGCTAATTACTCACAAACACACACACAAAAACCCCAAAATTAAAACAGAAGAGAAATTAACCTTTCCCTCTATTCCAAACAGGAAAAAGTAGATGAAAGCTCATTTGTTGAGAGAGCACCATTTCAATAATGCCTGTGAGGAACGGAATGCAACATTATCTCACACGCCCCTGCTGAGAAAAATATAAATAAGGTTTTCTGTGAAATAGGTGGAATGATTCAGTTAAAATGTGACAAGGTCCTTTCATACTTACAGGGCTGTTTCTGCAGTTTTCTAAAAATCTTCTTTGGTGTATGATATGCTTTAGTGAGTGAATATGAAATAAATCATAAATGTTTCCTCCAGTCTGTAGGCAAGCCTTTGTTGAACCATATTCAACTTATTGTCTGATATCCTTTGGGAAATTAAATAAACAGGTGAAACAATCCTATAATTACTTGACTAAAACATTATTTGAGCTTATTCTTAGCTATAGACATTGTTTTAAGCTCACTGAGAAAACAGTCTATCAGGTAATGACCTTTATTGCTAGATAAAAGGTCTCTCTTGAATTTCTGAAAAACACAGAGATGAAAGACACTGAGTTTCTATAAAATTAATGAAACGAACAGATGTAAGTTTGAATCCTAAAGTTTTGAAGACGTATTAGATCAGGGCAGGTGTTTTTAAGAGTGTTGGTCTGAGTCCTTCCTTACTAAAAGTAGGGTATGAAAATTTTGTATTTACCTGTGGCTTGAATGTAGCCCAAGGGAAAGGGACCTGGGAGTGTTGATCAACAGCCAGCTGAACATGAGCCAGCAGTGTGCCCAGGTGGCCAAGAAGGCCAATGGCATCCTGGCCTGGATCAGAGATAGTGTGGCCAGCAGTACAAAGGCAACAATTGCCTCCCTTTACTTGGCACTGGTGAGGTTGCACCTCAATTTTGGGCCCCTCACTACAAGACACACATTGAGGTGCTGGAGCATGTCCAGAGGAGGGCAATTGAGCTGGTGCAGTGTCTGAAGCACAAGGCCTATGAGGACCAGCTGAGGGAGCTGGGGTGGTTTATCCTGGAGAAAAGGAGGCTCGAGGGGCACCTTATCACTCCCTACAACTACCTATCACTTGTAGCGAGATAGGGGTTGGTCTCTTTTCCCAAGTAACGAGCATTAGAGCAAGAGGAAATGGCATTAAGCTGAACCACGGGAGGTTTAGATTGGATATTAGGAAAAAAAATCTTCACTGAAAGGGGGCCTCAGACCTTTGAATGCACTGTCCAGGGAAGTGGTGGAATCATCATCCATGTAAGTGTTAAAAAGGCATGTGGATGTGGTACCTGGGAACATGGTTTAGGGATAAACATGGAAGTTCTGGGTTGATGGTTGGATTTAATGGACTTAGAGGTCTTTTACAACTGTAAGGATTCTATGATTCTGTGAAAAGTTAGGTGTTTTACACTGCCTGGTTATGCAAGCTAAGCCTCTCTGGAGAAAGGCTGCTCTGGTTTGTCAGCCAAGAGAGTTACACCGAAGGCAAGGTAATAGTGTGTGAGTGCAAAAGAGCTCATGTCAGTATAACTTGATCAAAGTTTTGAACTTGGAGCTGGTATTGGTTGTAGGTAGTAGCTGCTCTAAATTAGGAGTGGTACCTCAACTACTCTGGAAAAATCTTAGAAGGATAGACCCAGTGTGAACCTTGAGATTTCTAACTGATCAATAAAAAATCCCTATTACTCTTTGACACCTTTTGTAATGTAATTTCATCAGTGCTTACTAAGTAGAAGGGCAATGAAACCCTGAGTGACAAATCAAATTAAAACACAACATACACAGAATACAACATGAAATAAACCACACAGTTTTCTCTACTTTCAGTAGAATTAATTATCAAGAGGGTTGTGTGATTTGTTTGTTGATTGTTTGCTTTTTAATTTTTTGACCTCTTGGCTTTTTTTTGTATATGTGTCATGGGGGAACATCTGAATTGGTAAAGAAAGAACAAGAATTCACCGGGGAACATTAGTTAAGGTAGAGTTTAGTGTACTACTGAAAAAGGAAAAATTCCCTTGTGTTTGTGTGGACCATTTCTGACTCTCCTTTTTTAATTAAATATGACTCAATTTAAAAGCAGTATTTGTAGTGCATTTTTTTTCCTTATTCTTTGCTTGTTTACAGAGAAAAATATTTGGTGAATTTATTAATTCAAGATGTTTATTTTTTTTTTTCTGTTAAGAAAAGTATTTTCAATTAAAAAAAAAAAAAACACAACAAAAAACAGAAGAAAAGAAAGAGAAATAAACCAATCAACCCAAACCCTGAACTCTGTTGATGAGTGTATGTTTTCTATACAGATTTTTAAATTATAAACATACTGTTTATCTTTATAAGTTATATCTTCATAATGTTTAAGAAATATCATGTGGAGAATGTGATACTCTAAACTCTCAGAAAACTAATTATCCAGGTGTATAAGAAAACTGCTTGGATATACTTTTACCATAACAGAGGTATATAGATACAAATCATTTTCCTTCCCTTGCATAAATTATTTTTGGTTAAATGGCTGGTTAAAATCATGAAATTAATATTCTTCACCTGTTAAACAAAAATTGATCTTGAAACAGAAATATTTACTATGTAGCTCCATCTTGAGTCACGAGTGAATGCAAATTAAAAATTATGCTGCTGTGATTCTGGTATTGTTTTGTATGGATTAAAATAAAATTTAATGATTTATTTTTCTTTAGAATGAAATTCTAAAAAAATAATTAGAATTTAATATATTTTACTCTATAGAATACTTATTTATTTTATGTAATGAAATTTCATTTTTGTTTTAAATAATACAAAGTTATTTTGCCTTTCAAAACGAACTAAAAGATGCTAGGATTGCTCTCTAATGGTCAAGTGAACATAGATACAATTACACTCTCTCATCTTTCCAAAGAAGATAATCTTCTAAAAGAAGATGATCTTATTCTCAATGCTTATTTAGAAGTGGAAAGTTTCCTGTACATTAGTACACCTATAGCTGTGCCCAGAAATTGTTTAGAAGCTTGCTGACTAGTCGAGCCAAAAAACTGTGTGAGGTCCTACCTTAAAAATTTAACAATATGCAAAATCAAGTTCCAGCTCCTAGGAATATGATCTGACTCTAATTTAATAGCAGAGATGTAGCTTTTGAATTTAAAGTAGCCTATGACTAAAACAGTACATACATAATTTATTCACTAAAATAAGTAAAAAATGTAATGTATTTCTTGTCAGTTTTGTAGTTTTAAGTCAGAAGCCTGACATTTATTGGTTTTCCTTTCTTTCCTTTCTTTCTTTCTTTCTTTCTTTCTTTCTTTCTTTCTTTCTTTCTTTCTTTCTTTCTTTCTTTCTTTCTTTCTTTCTTTCTTTCTTTCTTTCTTTCTTTCTTTCTTTCTTTCTTTCTTTCTTTCTTTTTCTTCCTTTCTTCCTTTCTTCCTTTCTTCCTTTCTTCCTTTCTTCCTTTCCTTCCTTTCCTTCCTTTCCTTTCTTTCCTTTCTTTCTTTCCTTTCTTCCTCTATTTCTATCTTTCTCTTTCTTTTTCCCTCTTGTCCTCCTCTTTCTTTCCTTTCTTTTCTTCTTGTGTCTTTTCTTCTTTTTACTGTTTTTGTTTGTTTGTATGTTTATTTTATTGGGTTTTTTTTCTCCCTGAATCTCTTCATGAAGCGAACATTTGAAATGGGGTAAACATTCTTTTCTCTCTACTGGAACCAGATTTCACCCTGAAATGTCAGGAGTTTGCAAAGTATTTTAATTTTCATCTTGTCAATCTGTAGAGGTTAAATGCCCAGAGTTAAAAATACCCAGTATTACTGAAAGTCGGATGGGTTGAGGGATTCCAGGGTGTGGTGCTGCAAACTGGGATCTGCTAAAGATTCTGCCATATACTTACTGTGGAAACTTAAATAACTGCAGTTGTACCTCTTTACATGGTTCCCAAACTTAAGGATCTGAACTGCACATTGATGGTTATGATTGCTTTTCAGCATATAACTAAGTGTCCAACTTCACACATCAACCTTACATGTTACTATCCTGTGTTTAACACATGTAAACCTGTGATTTCACAGATGAGCTATCTTTGATACTGCAATTTTGGTGTGCTTTTTCATCATAAAGCTATAGAAAACAAATAAGGCTTTATACTGCAATCCTTTTGATCATGAAACTCATGCCTCACAGATTCACAGAATGATTGGGGTCAGAAAGGATGCCTGGAAATCATCTAGTCCAATACCCCTGCTAAAGCAGGTTCATCTGGAGTGGGTTGCACAGCATCACGTTCATGTGGCTTTTGAATGTCTCCAAAGGAGACTCTACAAAGTCTCTGGGGAGCCTGTTCCAGTGCTCAGTCACCCTTATAGTTTTTTCTTCATATTCAGATGGAACTTCCTGTGTATCAGTTTGTGTCTGTTGCCCTTGTCCTGTCACTGGGCATCATTCTGAAGACCCTGGTCCCGTCCTCTTGATACCTGCTTTTAAAATATTTGTACATATTGATAAGGTTATCTTGTTGTCCATCGGGATTCCCAGTTCTTCTCCATTGAGTTGTTTTCCAGAAGGTCAACCTGTATTAGTGCATCCAGGTCATTGATGAATAAGCTGAACAACACTGAACCCAATACTGACCTCTGAGAAACATCACTGTCTCCGGGCATCCAGCAGATGTGCCACTGATCGCAACCCTCTGAGCTATGCCATTCAGACACATCTCAGTCTACATCACTGTCCACTCATTTAACAATGGTCCCTGAGCTTGCCCATGAGGATGTTACTGGGAACAGTGTCAAAAGCCTTGCTGAAGTCAAGATAAAAAACATTCACTGCTCGCTCTCCAGTCATCTACCCTGCCAGCCATTCCATCATTGAAAGCTATCAGATTGGTCAAGCATGGTTTCTCCTTGGCGAACCTATGTTGACTACTCCTGATAGTTTTCTTTTCATCTACATGCTTAGAGATGACATCCAGGATGAGTAACCAAGATAACTCAGGATCACCTTTCCGGGGATGGAGGTGAAGCTGACTGACCTGCTATTTCCTGAGTTATCCTTCTTCCCCTTTCTTAAGAATGGAGTGACTTTGGCTTTCTTCCAGTCCTCGGGAACCTCTCCCATTCTCCATGACCTTCAAAGATCACAGAGAGTGGGTTAGCAATAACATCTGCCATTTCCCTCAGCACTCTTGAGTGCATCCCATAGAAGGCCATGGCTCTGAGGGTGTCAGATTTGTCTAAATGACCTCTGATCCATTTTGACCAAGGGAAAGTCTTCCTTTCTCCAGACTTTCTCTCTCACCTATAGGGTCTGAGATTCCTAAGGGCTGGCCTTAGCATTAAAGAATGAATCAAAAAAGGCATTCGGTAACTCTGCCTTCTCTTTATTCACTATCAGGGCACCCACCTCGTTCAGCAGTGGGCCTGTATTTCCCTGAGTCTTTCTTTTGCTACTGATGTACTTGAAGAAGCCTGTTTTGTTGTTCTTGACATCCCTTACCACATTTGATTCCAAATGGACCTTATCCTTCCTCATCGCATCCCTGAATACTCTGACAATATTCTTAGAGTCCTAACAAATTGCCTGTCCCTTTTCCAACATTCTGTAAACTTCTTCTGTTGCAATTCAGCCAGAAGCTTCTTGCTCATCCGTTCAAGTCTCCTGGCCCTTTGTTTGCATCATTGTGATGCACTGATATTGAGCTTGAAGGAAATGATGTTCTAATATTAACCAGCTTTCTTGGGTCCCTCTTTCTTCTGTGACTTTTTGCCACTATAGTCTACCAAGCAAATCTCTGAAGAGGCCAATGTCTGCTCTCTTGAAATCCAGTGCAACAAGCTTTCTGTGTTCTCTCTTTACCACTCTAAGGATCTTGAACTGAACCATTTCATGGTCACTGCAGGCAAGGCTGTTCTTGAGCTTTGCATTATCCACAAGGCCCTCTTTTTTTTGGTGTGAACAAAGTCCAGCATAGCCTTCTCCTCGTTGGCTCCTTTATCTCTTGGAGAAGGAAGTTGTCACCAATGTCCTGCAGTGTCGTCTCTCCAATAGATTTCAGGGTAGTTGAAGCCCTCCCAGAGGACCAGGGCTTGTGAATGTGAGGCTGCTCCTACCTGTCTGTAGAGGCCTTCATCAGCTCAACTCAAGAAAAATCTTGTCAGGCAATAATTATTTATGTATTAAAAAATATGTCAGATTTTTGACATTGTGAGAGATGAAGCAAAGTACAAGAGCACAGGAACAAATTATTGCTGGTTAGAAGCTAAATGTTGGAATTCTATAGTCAGTTCCATCCAACTGGTTTTCTGGAGACTCCTTTCTCTAAGGCTGTCATGTCTGTTTCATAGTGCCTGTTTTATGTTTGCTCTTGCTGCTCTGTTGGTTGACCAATTCGAAAGACAAATGAAGAATTAAAGAAGCAAGAGCAGCTGAGTCACTGGCTTCATCAGATTGCTCAGGGACCATCTTCAGCTTTTGATAAGACAGCCACAGCTTGTGATTGCATCTCATAACTGTTTCTTAGTTACCACTCACAATCAAAGTCAGAATTCAGGGACTGTGGAAAAGACAGATAATGACCTTGGCAAGTGTCTAGGAACAGAAGTGAGAAATTATTTACAGCACTTGCCTTCAAGGGATAATCTGGCAATAGAACTACAAAGCAGGTTTCTGTGGGCAATGCTGAAATTAGTAATAGACTTTTAAATATTAAAGCCCCCTAAAAATAACCGCAAATGGAATAAGGGAGAAAAACCTCTGGGACCTATTTTCCACCTCAGCTAGCAACATACAATTCTTGGTTTAATAACAAAAGACATCCTATTAAATTACATTAATGTGAGTCTGTTGCTTAGTGCAGGTGTCAGGCTGGTAGTGTTGCTAATACCTACTGGAGACTGCACACATGCTGCTAGGAAAAGCTGGCCAATATTTCAGTACAAGTGACAGGCATGTATTATTTCTCAGTGTTCTGAGAGTATCTAATGAAATTTAATGTTTGTAAAAGATACCTTCATACATTTTATAATATTCATGTATAGATATGCAGATATAGATATTCAAAGGTCACTCCTTCAAATCTGTATTCAGGAAGGAAAGGCAGCAAATAATTGTGATGACACATTGGGTCCTCAGACTGCAAGGACTGGTGTGTGTGCAACAAATATGTCACTTTTTCATAATTCAGACCTTGCTTCTTCAGTTTGTAACAAATCAATATTTCAAGTGTTAAAAAAGTATTTTTCAATGCTGCAATGGGTAAAAATATTCATCACCAACATCACTTACTGATAATACTACTAAAGTGAATGTCCAGCACAAAGATATCTGATGTTCTGTTTCATAATTTTTCAATAAACTATATGAAAAAGCTTAATATCCAAATAAACCATGTTGACTCTAATGTTTTCCAAACATGCTTTCTGAAAAAAAAAAAAAAAAAAAGGTACTGGCAACCTAGTGTTTCAGTATAATTATACTGAGTTTACAAATACCTGTGGTGTATCAGGTGATAGAAAAATTGCATCACAAAGCCCTGAATCTGAAACTAATAAACAAATAAAAAGTATCATAATGCACACATACTGTAAAAAAATATATTCTACTCATATTCAAACTTTGTTACAGACTGTGAAGATGCTAGAGGATCATCAATTTCCCATAAGAAAATGCTCTTCTAAGCATGGTTATAAGAATAATTCACTTCTGTCAGGGTTCATATTGTCTCTCCTCGCATTGATCTGAAAAGCTGGGACACTCTGGCTTAAATGAGGAAAAATTCTCTGAAACAAACTTATGTACTTTTTCATCAATTTTTATACTTTAATCTACTCTCTGTTCAGGAAAAGGTGGTAAAAAGTTATAATGAGTAAGCTGTATCTTGAAGAGTCAAAACTTGCTATTTTTGCCTACCGAAACCACATTTACAAGGATTTTGAAGTGAAAGGGCTTGTATCTTAGACTTTCATTTGCTCATCATCAGGAAGAACTTTTGATTTTAAATGGGATAGTGTTATGGTTTGAGTCCAGCAATCACTTGGTTGATTGCTACTCACTCACTCCCCCACCAGAAGGAATGAGGAGACAAGTGGAAGGGTAAAAGGTAGAAAACCTGTGGGTTGAGATAAAGACAGTGTAATAGGAAAGCAAAGCTTCTCACACAAGCAAAGGAAAATTAGGAATTAATTCACTGCTTCCCATGGCAGGCAACTGTTCAGCCATCTCCAGGAGAGCAGGGCCCCATCACTCATAATGGTCACAAGGGAAGACAAACACCTTCAGTCCAAACATCTCTCCCTCCTTCTTCTGACAGCTTTATGTACTGAGCATGATGTCATATGGTATGGAACATCCCCTTGGTCAACTGGAGTCACCTGTCCCAGCTGTGTCTCCACCCAACTTCCCATGCACCTGCAACTTCCTCGCCAAAGTGAAGCTATAAAAAACAGAAAAGGCCTTGACTCCATTGTAAGCCCTGCTCAGCAATACCAAAAGCATCTCTATATTATCAATCCTGTGTTCAGCATAAATCCAAAACAAAACAACGTACTACCTACTATGATGAAAAAATATTCTACTTCAACCCAAACCAGCACAGAGAAGTCATTCAACTAGCACTCCATATCTGAGCTGATCAAAGTATATTTATTATAGGAGCTCTTTTTTTTTCTCCCTGTACATCTTCCTTATGTGAACTGTAATTATTTTCTCATTAGCTGTAATCACTTGAAGTATTTCTAGTATATACAAGACAGGCTAAGAGGATTTATTATCTTATCATACTGGGTCACCTTATATGTGCTGCCATTTATTCACATGGTAAGACTATCTCTCTGTAATCCAGTATCTCATCATCCTTCCAGTCTACAAAATACCAGCAGACTTTGCGAAGAATAATTGTAGGTAATGGGTGCTGACGAATATGCAGGAAGAAATGACCGTACTATTGCACAGCCTTACTTATTCCCTTTGGGTTTATGTGTCATTAACACAGCACACTCATCTTTTCTCTTCTTTCTCCCAAAGGTTTCTATTGCTAGCGGTGCTGGGTTTGGCTACAGTATTTCTTGAAAGAAGTTACTCCTGCTCTTCTCTGCTTAGGTTCTATGTAGGACCCAGCAGGGTACTCAGTTGGTGTGGTGAACATCAAAGAGTGCTGCAGTGCCAGTCCATGGCCTTCAAACATTGTTACTGTGCATCACTGAAAATCAGAACTGTGTTCCCTGAAAATGAAAACACTGTCCTTAAATAAGGCATTTCTTCAGCCGCCAAATCTGTTCCTTATTTCTTTCTAGATTTTCTAGTATTTAGGTTAAATCTGTTCAAATATTGATCTTTTTTTTTTCAGCCTGAAGAGGAAAATTGTGAACTGCTGTAAACTAACAGAGCTGTACGGATTTCAGGAATATTTCCACAATTAATATTGGGTATTTGTCAGGACAAAACCATGACATTCTGCTGTATTTAGAACATAGAGATTCTCACCTAGATAAAAAAGAAAAGAAAAAAAAATATAAAATTGAATGCTAGGGAACCTCAAGGCTGAATTCAATCATAAGGACTGTCTATCCTGCACAACCTTCATTCAACTTTGCCTTGTCAAACTCTGCTAATAATTTCATGCTTATTTGGTGGGATTATGAATATGGTCATTCATCTGTGAATATCAGGGATTCAGGTGAATTAAAAGCTCTTCCACAAACATTCATACAACAAAACAGCTGTACAAATGTCCATGATGAAATTCAGATTGAAAAGGGTACAAGGGTAGAGCTTAATTTCACAGCTCATTGAAGTCTTTTAAGAGCCTTTAAAGTGAATCCAATGGGTTTGTTCATAGAATGAAGTATTATACAAGAGTGCTTAAATATGTCCCAAAGGCAGTAGAACTTTACTCACATTAGAATGATAAGTAGATAGACGTGACTTAGATTTGTAGAACAGCTACATGAGGTTATGGACATGAACAGGTTGCCCTGGAATAACTAATTATGATGTATTAGTTATTCCACAGTAATAGCCTTTTTGAACATCCACATCCCGAAGTAAACAAAATACTGTACGGTATGGGATATGCCCTATGTGAAATGAGGTTAACCTTGTTCTAGAACAGACAGAAGATAAATACACTACGGAAAATTACCTATGTCAGCTGTCCCAGATAATAGGTCCTTGAATCTTGAGGCCTTGTTTTGAAACTCGGGTTCTAGAACTTTACAGTTCAATAATGTTATATACCCAGATAAAATTTACAGTTACAGAGACTGAGGATGAAGAAAGTATCTGAAACAATTACGCAACTGAGATTCAAGATCTTATAAAGCACTGGAGAATTTTAAAATCCCTGACGTTTGGCTAACAAAGTAGAAGATAGAGAAAAGGCAGCATGCACATTCATGTAACTATAAATTGATACTGTGTTATATATCAAGAGGAGCAGAGCTCACCATACCTGTGTTATTACGACCTTAACATATTTGTTCAAAGTTCAGCTGTGGCTGCTGCAGGAGTCAGCAATTTTTTTTTTGAGAAAGCAGTAATTAGAAAATTGTTCTATATTTTACCAGCCTGTGGTGTAGGACTTTAAAAATCAGTAAGTAGTATGTTATTTGCATGGGTTTCATGTTAATTTCCATTTTTATTACATCTGTCTTGTTTCTGTTCCAGAAATCTACTGAATAGGTGCCTATGGGCCACCATTACATTTTAAATATAGATAAGAACATATATAATGATATCTGGAAAAAAGAAAAGGAAAAAATCTTGATAACAAGGTAAATTCACCATCCATTGTTGAAATTACTGTTGTGTATTATGGATTCCTGGAATAAGAATATGGCCGGTAAATGATTCCCTTGTTTCAGTACCGTTTCATAATCTCCTTTTTTCATATTCAGACTCCAGACAAGGAGTTTTGTACCAAAACAAATCTTACATAGGAAGTATATGTATACACACTTACATGTTCATGTGCATTGTACATGCTGAAGAGGTTTGATATTGGAATTTATTTTCCAATATACAATTTATCGATAATGTTATATGATAATCATATGACATTGGTTGTAAACATTTTCTTTGAACAATGAAAAGCCATTTCAAGATTAATTATGTGTTTATACTAGTGGAAGTTACTCACATGTTGTTTGCAAGATTCATGCCTCTATCAGCACTGATTTCTAGCATTAATAGTTTACTGTTGCAGTAAGGGTATTGGAATTTAGCAGAAAACAACCCCCCTTCGTTTGCATCCCAAGGGTTGTGTAAATTAATATGTTAATGGGGCCTAATGAGGATCCTTTTCAGAATCTGTAGTTGACAAAAGAGGTATAATAAACACTTTGCTCTTCCTTCACATATTGAGGCAGCATTAAAGGCTCTCTGACCTTTATCAGCAGGTCTTTACACATACCCTTATCTCCTTAATGAATCAGATTTACAACAAGATTTGTTTTCCATGCTGAAGGGAGTGTGACTGTTGCCTGGTACAGAAGTGTGATGTTATTCTGTGCCTCACTGAAAGAACACCTGGTGGTAAGACATCCTCTTCACTCCAGATATTCAATTGTTAGGCCTTGCTTGAGCCAGGTGCAAGGTAGACAAGGGTCCCAGCTCCTATTTTTCTCAACCAGCCTCATCAATTCTTCACCTTCTTAAAGTGACACTGTACAATTCTGACCACTTACCGCACTATTGCAAACAGATGTTTTCAAAGTCCCTGTTAACTTGCAAATAGAATACTACTTGTAAGTAAATTCCTTCAGGGTCAATTTTTTCTGTAAGTCAATGGAATAATTGATGAAAATGTGACCTATTACATCATTTTCTGTGATTTTGCTAAAGAAAAATAGATTGATTAATTTCTTTAGTGCACCAACAGATCATAATTGTAAAATCAGATTGCACATTTGGTATCATTTTGGTGAACAGGGTTATCCTGTTAAGTGTAGCTATATGTGAGCAAAAAGATACTTTTGATTCATTATAATTTTAAGTGCAATTTTATCAAACCTAAGGAAACTTCAAATGAATCTTGAGATTAAAAACTGAGTATTGGAGAAGACAGTAAGATAATCCAGTGACCAATGTGACCCCATTCCTTCCAGTGGAGTTACAATATTCCACTAAGACCCAGTATCTCTCTAATCATAATATAATGGAGTAAGGACAGTCCTTTTAGAAATACACGAGGAAAAAAAGAACAGATAAAAAAGAAATGGGAAACACCACTCCCCCATCCCCAACACTTCCCAAATACCATTACTGTTGGTTGCAAATTATTAGGAAAAAAATTAAGTCTTTCTTGGCAGGTGTATCTTGGTATTCAAAAAACAGCTCAAACTAAGAGGAATTTTTGTGAATAAAGGAACAATTGTTGGTATATTGAGATATGTGAGCTCTGTAGATCCAGTGATCCTAATAAGTGATACTTCATAGGCTAAGCTATTGTTGGTAAGATGCAAGAAAAATTTTTTCTGAGGTGTCAGCTGCAAGCTACAGAGTCAAGCACTTGAAATGTCAATAGTGAAAAAAACTTGAATGTTCTAACAAGGAAACAGTCAATGTGGTATCTCTGTGAAAAGGGCAAAACCAATACTACTATATACCAAGTCATGTATTTTCAGGAATCTGTAAGATTGATGTCCCCTGCTGTAGGAAGTATGTCCCAGGGATACTGGGTGAGGCATCCTGGGATTTGTGGTTTCCAGTGTGTACTCTGACACACTTTGGGCAGAGTAAGTCCCGCTGTGATTGGTCAAGGAAATTACGTGTTGCCGAGGGTATATAAAGAGGTTGTTCTCTTTTAGTAAAGGATTTGGCTGCTGCCAAGTCGTGTCTTATTATTATTACATTAATAGGCCATACCCTGCAATGGGAAAAGTATGTGGCAAACTACCTTTGCTAAGTAGATAAGGGCACAGTAGAGGGTCAAGAAGGTTAGTCACTGTGTACTGATCGATTTACACCAGACATAATATTTCATGCTAGAAAAGCTATTTGATCTACAAAAATTAAAGCATTTGAGGAAGGATATCCTAAAAGAATGTACTGCAGAGATATTATCTCCCATGATGGAGGCAAATATGCTAACCTATGCATGTTCATGGGACAGACAGATGATGTATGAATGCAAATGCCAATAAATGTGGGAATATGAAGCAGATGGAGAAACTTGGACAAAATTTAAGTACTGTGTCAAATTGCTGTGAAACTGACATTTTACTGAGGGAGCATTAAAGAACAGAACTTTCTTCTCAAGCATATTCCCTGGATATAGTGATAGAAATGTAATAGAAGCAATGTGTATTGTCATGAGTGCAGCAAAAGAAAATCTGATCAAAATAACTTCATTAAAACAAAATGTTGTATGTACAACGTGAATTTGTGTTGTTATACTCAAAATCTCTTTCACAGACAGAAAAGAAGTGGGCCTTAAGTGCACATGTGTATGCACATGTATATGCATATGACGTATGTGTGCATATATAAATATGTGTATATATACAAAACCAAATGTTTACTTTTAGAAGAACAAATATCTTAAGAGTCTAGTTCAAGGGTCATTACTAGTATAGACCTATTTGTTACAGAAAATATAAGAAAGTATAATAGCACAGTCAGAATTCTTTTATACAGAAAAAAACATCAGTAATACTACTACTATAATCAAAAATGAAACATACATAGTTCTTAGTTTATATCCCTTTTCCTGCTTTTATGCTCATCCTTTCCATGCAGCTCTGGCTCTTCATGTTTTATTCTGGTGGTGGAGTGGGGATGTGCAGCATGTTACAGAGCGTTGTTGGTATCTGGAGTTCTTCACTGGGAGTAATATGACGTTCATGTAAAGGGTTTCTCCTTCCTCATTATAGGAGACACTTTCAGAGTCTTTTTGCAGGTTTTGACTTTTTTTTTGACACATGGTGACGTGATGTATTCTCCATTCATCTACTTCTCCTTGTTACATCCAAATGTACTTTATCTAGTGCCATTTATGTGTGTTATATACTATCCCTTTATTTTTTTACTACCGAAAACTGAGTTTTGCCTGCCTCCAGGTCTGCATTTCTTTAAATGTTGATTACTGGTTCTCACAGTTTGTGGTCTTTAGAGCCAAGCCTGTTCCCTATCCTAATCTTCCCATGCAGGTACTGCTCTACGCTTCATGCTCTCTCTGATTTTTTGAAGACCCCTCTGTCATACTTGCCAGACATGTTATTGTCTACATCACGTCAGTCATAAATGAGTAATTAGAGTAATAGATGTCTTTACATAGAATAACTGCTTATTTTTAGTATCCATATAAACTATGGTTGTATGACATAAAGATGAACTGATGCACAGGAAGCTCCATCTGAACATGAGGAAGAACTTTACGGTGTGGGTGACTGAGCACTGGAACAGGCTGCCTAGAGAGGTAACGGAGTCTCCCTCACTGGAGATGTCCCACAACTGCCTGTATGCAATCCTGTGCTATGTGCCCCAGGATGACCCGGTTGAGTGCGGAGGTTGGACCAGACAACCCACTGTTTTCCCTTCCAACCTTTCCTGTTCTGTGATTCTGCGAAAGTTAGAAAAAATGAGCCATAGATAGCCGGTCAAAAATTCTGACAAACCCCAGTCCCAAGGCTTTGGAAATTCAGTATAAAGCTTGGTACTAACAATGACAATACTATATTACAGGGCCACAGGATGATAGAGTTTTGCATTTTTATCACTAAAGAAGAAGGTTGATCACAGCAATGGATAAATATTGAACTACAGTACAGATAATGACAAAACAATATATTCTCAATTTAAGTAGCTGTCTGGTACCAGGTAACTCATATATACTGAAAACTATCATGTGTCAAAATCTTGTTAGAAGCATTATCTGTATATAAAACTATGACCTGTGAAGTTATCCATGGTTTGATTAACTGTGGGTGGAGCACAGAGGAGCTAAGGGGGAATTCCTAAGCAGGATCAACAACTCAGTGTGAAGGGTGATTCACACTGATTATTTCACAGAGATGAAGAGGAAGAAGAGAGGTGTCTTCTTGGCTTATATGAAGATCTTGCCCAGAGATAGGATTTTAAACACAAAATTTGAGAGTGTCAGGCCTTAGACTAATGTTCCCCCAGACTCAGTTTATGCATGGGTAGATCCACAGACAGTAATACCAGCACAGACCTCATTTTGATCCACTGAGACACAAAACAATTCTGTACCGAAAAATAAAGCTGTTTGTTCAAGGTGGGTATCTTTTGTTCACTTGAATGTAGGAAAAGGGAAACCACTTGGTGTTGAAATCATGTTTATCCAGTAAGATACTAATTTGTAACGTATTCCAAATGAAACAAAGTTCTTAAAGCTTAAATATCAGTAATGATATGAAAAGACTGTAAATAAAATGTAAATAAGCTTGTTTAAACAACACTAAATACTTGCCATTAAATGCTTTTTTTGCATTTATACAGTTATCTTTCTCCTTTCAAATTATTTATTATATTTACAACTGGTGCAGTTATTAATGAGATTTCTCTGATGACTGGAACAACTGAAGAGTTTTTATGTAAACAGACTGTAATGGGATGGCAGTCAGTGTTCCATCCCTAGGGCTGGCTATGAATCATACATTCATTTTCTAGAATACATTGGCAACTGTCTGCAAAACAACATAAAACAAGAGACGTAACAGCAATACTTGAAGAAGAACATACAAGAACTTCAAAGACATAATCAATAGTTAGTTCAGAGTGTGTTGTTGCAAACCTACCACTAAATACTTGATACAGCCACAGTTTGGCTCTCTGATATGACTGAGCATGAAGAGCCTGTAACCTCAAATTAATTTGTGAACTGAAAAACTACCATCCTTAGGTTATTAGTACAGTACTGAAAGATAGGTATGAAGAGAGGGGATGAGAGGCAGAATAACTGTCAGAAGACAAAGGCTATTATGGACTAAAGAAATAACAATGGAAAAGGAGAGATTTAGACACAATAACATCTATGGGATAGTGATAAAGCATGCTAGGGCTTGAAGAAGGAATTAAAAAAATCTTTACATGACAAATATCCCTGGGTTTTTGGGTTATCTCAGTATTGTCTTATTGTCAGACAAAAAAAAAAAAATTGCAAAAGCATTCCAGTTTTGACAATTAAAGGATTGAGGTACTCTGTGTTCCTTCCCCTAACGCTTGTTTTCTTTTTCACCAAGAAAGACAGAGATGTTTATAAATATGCATTGCACAAAAGTATTTACTGATTCTTTGGAAATAAGAGTTTATAGGGTAACCCTCCTCATACATACAAAGCAATATATGCATTTCATAAATATGTAGATAGATAGATAGATAGATAGATAGATAGATAGATAGATAGATAGATAGATAGATAGATAGATAGATAGATAGATAGATAGATAGATAGATAGATAGATAGATAGATAGATACATGTGAGTAGAAATAGGTGAGAATTTAAAATAATCATTATACAAATTATTAAACATTGATGCATGGCAAATATACAGAACTTTATTAACTAGAGATCTATGTCTATACACAAATACAATTCACATGTAAAAAGCCAGAGGGATGCAAAATACATTCTTATTATAGCCATATCTGAAATCTGTTTCAGAACCCTCTAGAGTTATCTGGCACATCTTGGAATGTTGCTGTTAAAAGGGCTTTTCCCAGCTAATTTCTAAGGTCTGTGAATGCCTGGGTTAACAACAATATAGGTTTATTATGATATATAAAGGACAAAAATACATTACCCTCAAAAGTAACAGTTTTCTTTAAAAAGAGTACAATTTTTGGGGTGAAGGTGGGTGGTGTGGAGAGGTGTTAGCAACACTGTGGACACAGATTAATGCTGAGAAATTGGAATTTTGTTTTCAGTGAATATATTCAAGTCCACGAGGCCATGAGTGGTGGAGTGAGCTAGAAAATTGTATGAATAAAGCTGTAAGAAAAACATCACTGCTTTTTGTTAGAGGCTTCCTGCTTATTTCCAGTGTCTCCTATTAAATTCAAAGAGAAAATATTGGTTTTGCTGGAAGTGATTAAAAGTGTGAGACTAGATACATATATTTTGTGACTATATTAATCATGTATTAAAATGAGCTTTAAAAAGCCAAAACAGGTACTTCACATTCTACCAAGAGTGTCTGCCACAAATTTTGTCTCAATAAGGCATGTTGAATGCCTGCAGTGCAAGACCAGATCTGGATTTACACATCTGGCTGCCAGAGGCAGATGTAAACTAATTTACAAGAGAAATACTAAGTCACATTTAAAACTTGACTATAAAATATCCAAGAAGTTATTTCTCTCCAGCTTACATCTAAGTTATGCGACATAAGTTTGGTGGCATAGGTATTTTAAGGTAATTCTGTACTTTGTCCAAAAAATAGACATCCAGAAGAAGAAAAAAAAAAAAAAAAAAAAAGTTGTGTTAAGCAACCAATAGACAAGTGAAAAAAAAGAAAGAAAATCTTTTTTTCAAAAATACTACTTGGGTAACTTTATAATAAAAGACAATTGAAAGTTACAAGTCAAGAATTTGAATTTCTGGGGTTTTATGCTTGTACAGAACAGACCAAGAAAATTCAGAGTCAAGTAGCTACTAGATAAAATATTATTTTTCTTATAGATTTGATCAAAGCAACATTATATATAAATTTATAAATTGTTTAAAATTTATGTGTTGATCTCTTATGTCATATTTATGAAAGACATATTTCTCGGAGAATTTATGATAAGTGCAAATTATTTAATGAGTTTTCTATTAGGAACTGTGAAAAGTTCACAGTCAACATGGTAGTGGTCTAAAATGTAATCTTATCTTCTGGGAATTTAATCACTGATTACATGTGTTTAAACAAACATGTCTAAAAGTTTCCTACTCTGGGTATTCTTTTTGTAGACAGTTCTTTTTGTAAACTCCCTTGGTTTAATTCAATAACAAGTGATGGTGGTGCTTTTGGTCTTTGGAGATTAAGATAAAAATAACTTTTCATTGTTGCAGGTTTGCTTCTTTTTTAAAAAAAATCAAATATTATAGTGTTGATGAACGCAACACATTGCTAATATTTAAAACATTTTTAATATTCTTCTTCAAATTTTAAGATACAATTATAGATGGAACAGAAGCTAACTTAAACAGAAACTCTGAATAGACTTCAGTGAATTAAATAAAATGAATTAAATAAATTAATAATAAATAAACTAATAATAAATAAATTATTTATTATAAAATAAATAAATAAATCAAATAAAAATGTTTCAGAAACTGCTTACAGTAGTTTCAGTTTGTTTTCAAGTGATTCAATCAGAATACGTCCGAGGGGAATTTGAGAACAGAACAAAGAAATAGATACGTAGAAATGAGGCCCATGGCATTTGCAAATTTTGAGGCTTTGAAGAAGTAGAAGGGTTTTGGAAAGACCATGGATTTGGGGTTTGTAGAGGTTTTGTTTAGTTTGTTTTTTTGGGGGGGGCTCATATTTCTCATGTTGCAAATGCTGTCCTGAAAATAATAGACATGTGTTCCACTTATGTGGGACATTATTACTGATGGAACTGGGACTTTTAATGATTAGCTACACTGTAGCAAGTAGTGTAAACTGGACTAATCAGAGCACTCCATTCTAGCACTTTCCCAACATACCAAGATCATAATGTTTTAGTGCGTACCGTGACAGGTATGTAAAAGCATAGGTAGAAAACCTTTACAACCTTCTGATTAAATGAGTATTTCAAGCTTCCTGCAGTCATAAACCCTAAACTTATCTTTAGGACATTTATTTCTGTACTCGGTTATGTGCTTATATTCTTTTTTTTGTTGTTGTTACCAACAGCTGGTATTTGGAATAGCATTTATTCAAAAGAGAGATTGTAAAAATTGAAATTTGCTCAAAATTAGTTACTGAACATGGTCAATGTTAAGGCTTCACTTTTAATGTTAAACCAAAATATAATAAAATATTTCAACATAAAAAATAGTATGAAATATCTATTCAATATGTAGCCATTTCTATTGCCATGGCTTTGCATGTCATGAGTTCATCTTGAATTTTGGGTGAGTTAAAATGAGCAAAAAGTCTACTGGCAAGATTCAGTTCAAGCTGAGATGCAACAACTGCATGGGAAATGGATATTTATAGAAACTTGATTTGGTTTTGTTGAAGACTTAGCAATCTTAGCAAATTAATTGGATCAAGGTTTATAACGCCCACACAGACCTGTGGTGGCTTGATTGGCCGAATGCCAGGTACTCACTAAAGCTGCTTTGTTACTCCCCTTCTCAAATGGACAGAGGAGAGAAAACCTAACAAAAAGCTTGTGGTTTGAGATAAGGACAGGTAGAGTCAGCAGTTACTTTCACAGGCAAAACAGACTTGACTTGGGGAAAATTAATTAATTTATTCCAAATTAAATCAGAGTAGCATAATGAGAAATTAAAACAAACCTTGAAACCCTTTTCCCTCCCTCTGGTATTCTTGCCAGCCTCAGCTTTACTCCTGAATTCTCTGACTACTCCCCATCAGTGTCATAGGAGGACAGGGAATAGGGGGCTAAGGTCAGTTCACCATCACTGTCACTCCTTCCTCTTTGGGGAGAGGAATCCTCTGACTCTTCCTTGCTCCAGCGTGGGGTCCCTTCCACAGGATGCAGTCCTCAAAGAACTGCTCCAGTGTGGGTCCCCTGCAGGGTCACAAGTCCTGCCAAGAAACCTGCTCTAGTGTGGGCTCCTCTCCCCACAGGGCCACACGTCCCGTCAGTTCCAGCACAGGCTTCCCACAAGGTAACAGCCTCCTTTAGACATCCATCTGGTCTAGCACCAGGTCCTCCAGGGGCTGCTGGTGGATGTTTGCTCTGCCATGGACCTCCATGGGCTGCAGGGGCACAGCTGCCTCACCACGATCTGCACGACGGGCTGCAAGAGAACCTCTGCTCACGCTCCTGGAGCACCTCCTCCCCCTCCTTCTTCAGTGACCTGGTGTCTGAAGGGCTGTTACTCTCACATGTTCTCACTCCTCTCTCTCATTACAATTGTTAGCACACAACAACTTTTTCCCTCTCTTATATCTATTACCCCAGAGGTGCTTCTACTAATGGGCTCAGAGTTGGCCAGCAGTGAGTCCATGTTGGATCCAGCTGCCTTTGGCTCTGTTGGACATGAGAGAAATTTCTAGCACATTGTCACAGAAACTACCCCCGTGGCACCCCTGACACCAAAATGCTGCCATGCAAACCCAACCCATAATGTCAGAATACCCTAAAATTATACTTTAAAACATTTACATATAAGTTTTATGGAGAAATAGAATCACAAGGTCTTGCTGTTACACAGGTCTCTCTTTGTGAATTTAAATAAGGTAATATTTGTACAGACAGGCTCATCATAGAGTACATATTTATATTACTACTTTAGAAAATAAAAGTCTCAATGCATAATTTGTAAACAGTCAAAACTTTTTCAGTTCTATTTCCAAGTAAATAATACAGTCTTTGGTTAAAAGCATAAATGGCACATAAAATTATTATGTAGTTATTTAAAACCTGAAAGGGTTTAGATATATATACTTTTTAAAAAATATGCTGATGTACAAAGCATAATATAAGCATAATATATAACATATATTTCTGTATAATACAGAAAAAACAAGATGATTTTGCCTAAATTAAAAAATAATGTTATTTTTTAAATTCTTGTTCATATAGCAAAAATAAACAAGAAAACTGTAAATATCTAAATTACAATTCCACGATAATTAAAATCTCTTGCTATGAAAAAAATAACAAAAAAGTAAATGCCTAATTATACCTAATTTACTAAATCATATAAATTAACATTCTTCAAAACATCAGTGGATACCATAAAAATACAATAGGAACAGTACTTTTATGCTACAAACTTGCTTGAAATTCAAGCCTTGAAAGAAAATAATATCTTTTTCTTGTCTGACTTTCACACTATTTCAGTAATTCTAGTCACTTGAGCTTGTCATCTCACAATATTTGGCAACTTTCAGTATTGAAATGCATGTGTTCCAAGAGAATTTGCAATTCTCCTTAATTTTACCTCTTCTCCATCAACTGTGTTCACCTCATTAAACCTAAAACACTTCACATTATGCATATATCTATCAGACTTTCAGAAGTGTCACATAAATTGTCATCCTCATGCCCCAAATCTGCTTGTTAATTCTCATCATAGAGTTTCTGAAGCTAAACCCAAACCAGACAACCCCCTGCTCCTTTGCCATGCACACAACATAGACTGAACAAAGAAGACAAAGTTCGTAATATTTCCTGACACTTTTCTCTCTCCTCATCCCTACATACATTTTAGGGGATTAAGTGCCTTCTACACTTGATGATGAGATGGAGGAAAGATAACATCTGATATCTCAGAGCAGCATCAAGATGACAAGTTCTAGTCATTCACATTATAATGTGGTCAGGCCAACGAGGTGAGTAGTTACAATTCCTGCTTCTGGACCTGGAGTTTGTGATAACAAGACCCTTAGTAAGGCCACTGTGGCAGAAAAAAATAACAATTTTTGAAAGGCAAATTAATAATTCTTTTAAAAATAATTTGCATAATAACCAAGTGCCATTTTTTTATTACTGAAATAGCATTTCCTTACTGAGTAGTTTTAGTAGAGCAGAAACTACCTCAAAAATCATGAGTGTGCTTGTTTCCTGACTATTCTTTTTCTATGAAATGAGAAGTAGCTTGCAGCTTCTTCTATCATAATATCATCAATATCAGATTTAGAAAACTTCTGATATTTTCATTATTCAGTCTGTCACTACCCTACTACTGTCAAAGTACCTTCTTTTTTTTCCATTTTACATTCATACCTTTTAAACTGATCTTAATAATCTGCTTATCAATTTAAATACTCCTCTTGTTTGCCTAGGTTAACATCTACAATGTCATTTTATATAACTACTGTTTTTTTATCACAGTAATGTAGCTTTTTTATTTGCTTTCTATTATTTAGTTTAATACTGAAGATAATTTCAGTTTTTCACATCTATCTGTTTAATATACCTTTTGTATACTTCTCAAATATTATTTTTAAAACTTAAGCTTATATGATTATGAGATTCATGCTTTACAGATGCAATCTGACCCCTCTGTCAAGGTTACTCTACTCATACTGGTTTCATCTCAGGCTTTCCATTTCATTGGTACTAATCAGATATTTTGCTACAAAATTTACACTTTTCTAAATTGCAGTGGTATTAAAAACAGGTGACAATAATCAGCTGACTTACCCTGCTTTACATCTGAAGATTAGACATTTGGTGTGAGCTGAGTGGTTGACCTGACTTTTTTCAGGTGCCAATCCTAAGAACAGAGGAGACATCATCACTTGATGTGTCTTTCTCCTCAACTTCTGATAGGAATCTTGGGTCAACAGCTGATATTTAGGCATCTAAATTAAGGTCAAAAAACAGAGGAGACCATCAGGATTTGTTCACCGAATGTTATGGTAATGAGTCAGTTGTTAAACAGTTAAATTTTCATTATTTTTTAACATCTGGACTTACTACAGTGAAGAATTGTTGGAGGTCTTCCCATCTTTGTTTCTTCTGATTCTAAATTTTGTTGCTGCTTAAAGACTGCACTGTTGGCTTGGTTAGTCTACAGCTCACTGTCTGAGATGTCTCAATTTATTTGTGTTCGATTTATTTTACATGGAAAAGACATATGTAGGGGAGGTCTCAAATTATTCTGTCTTCTATTTGTGAGTGAACTACCACTTACTTTTAGATATTCTCTGGATTTTTATCATGCTTGTTATGATATTCCTACCAGTGTGAGCCCAAATTTGTGCAACTTTCAAAAAACCTTAATTTTAAAATTATATACATCTTTATTTAAACAGATAGTAAATTTTTAAATTGTTTTTATAAAAGATTACTTGTATTACCCTCATGGTGAGTCTGGAGTCAAATAATTATAGTTTTGTGTTTTGTACTTAGGGGGAGTGGAAAGCTACCTGTAATCTCCCAAATCTTTAGATGTCATAGTGTGACTACCTACAATTCTAAAATATAGTTCCTTTGGTATTCTCTTTGTTGAATAATTAAGTATTCTAGCTGAATGGAGCTGGTTTGGTTATTCAGCTTTGTCTATTTGCATCTCTGTAAGCTATATTACCACTAACTCCTTAATGTTTTGGCACATACCCAAAGCATTATGTACTTCTTGGAAATCTATTAGCACTTTCATTCTATAGCATATTATGTCTTCCCCTGGGTGTCAGGCTGACAAGGTTCTTTGATACTATAAAGAGAGATACAAAATGAAAAGGTCAAAATTTCTGACTTATCTATGTACCTGTTATAATGAATTCTGATCAATTAATTCAGGTTAGACTCTTTTTATGTAGCCAGTGAAGTGATACAACTAAAAGTATTTTGTTCATTCTGTCCTGTTTTTCTTTTTCAATTAAATTATGCTAAGAATTATGATTCATACCAGTCCTCAGGCTGGTATTAAATTTAGGTTTGGTATATTTAAATCAGGCTGGTATTAATATTAAACCTTAGTTTAATATTACTTACAAAATTTCAATGTTCATAAGGTAGTTTTCTATTAAAACTTAAATAAATGATGCAACAAGGAACTACTTTCTTCCCAATTAGATCCAAACTGCAAATAACATATCAGGGTCATTAAAAAGTGTTTGAGCTTATGGAATTTAATAAATAGAGCATCTCCATTTTCCAGAGGAGAGCCCAAAGCCCCATCATTGCATCAATGCAGTTTTATCTGAGCTAACGAGAGGTTCTTTTTCGGGAATTTTGTGTAGAAGATGAAACCAATTGCTGGAAATATATTTTAAAGGGATACAGTAATTTTCTGAGGTATGGATGTCATCTTTCTTGAATGAAAGTTGAAAAATTGTGTGATACATTATATCATTTGTATACATTATATCATATGTATTATAAAAAATTAATATATATTATATAATAGTATGTATTTTTCAGAGAAATGTCAGGGAGAAATTTATACTAGCTTCTCTGACACTGTTAAAATATACATGCTTATGCATACTTAAATAAAAAATACGTGTTCCTTTGTAATCCAAGGCTATTTTTTTCTACTGAAACTACAGCATGTATAGCTAAGAAATATCTTTTGCTTCAGTTTTATGACACAGCTGGGAAACCACGAGATTTCATTGTGAAGTTGTTTTAGGCTTCCTAGTCAAAGTTGGTTGGGGTTACCTTCAGCAAAAATACAGCTACTGTAGCATTTGTTGATGATGACCCTTATATTAGTCATAAATGCACACACACACAAGCAAAAGTTAGAAAATAGGAGAAAAATATAGCTACCATTTTCCTAGTACAGTTCAAGGCTACTCAAATATGTTTCAAGACTGGAAGACTTCTCAGAGCTGCTAGTCCAGAACTGTCTCCTGCAGATAGATGTCAATGTCTACTCTTGTTCTCTTGCCACTGCAGGAAGAGGAAAGGCTTATTCTTATATGGTAACTAAAGCACTGGCCTGAGTTTTGAAGACAACTGTAAGAACTTATGTGCATCTCTTATTCTTGCGGGGGGTGGGGGGCAGAAAGACAAAAAACCTGACTAAAAAAGAGAAAAAAGCCCCCATACTCAAATGAGTACCTCGTAATCTTTGTACTGGATGGGTTCAACACTCTCAACATATCCCATCTACATTTTAACATTTCTGTAAATAATGAAAATGACAACACTCAAAAATATAACCACCAGAAGACTTCAGCTGGCACCTAATACTGAAAGCAGTTGTGTTGAAGGAAGGAATCCTGAATTCCATTTCCTTCTCCAAGATGTTTGTCTTTTATTTTTGTTTTGTTTTGTGTTTTTTTAATGTACTTATTTAGATAAAAGGCTCTAAGCAATATAGTATATTAAGTTCACCTTGTTTGAAGAAGTGAGGAAATTCCTCATCTAGAGAACCATGATGAGGCTTGCGTTTTCTTTCTTTCTTTACCTACTCTTCATTCACAAGAATATCTTTTTGCCAAGAGAAACAGGTTTCAAGACAAGGGACAGTGTCCCTCTACTCAGTATAGTCTACATGTATAGAGTGAGGGAAATAAAGCATTCTTTCAGAGGATGGAGAGGGATTATTTTAAATGCCATTGAGCAGACAACTCAGGACTGCAGACTACTACTTGACAAATATTCTTACTGCTACTGCATTGTGTTACACTACCAAATTACTGTATACATAGTATTTATATCTTGATAATATGTTCACTGTTTGCTTCTCCTTTTCTCTCTTATTTACGAGAAATTGTGAGGTGTATCCACATTCTGGTGAGAAATGAAAGACTGGATATCCTGTGAAAATACTGGCTGAGGAAATATAGCTGTAAACATGACTATTAAATATAAGACCTTTTTGTACTTATGAACATCTCATAAGTTCTCAGCCCTGCAAAGTCTGAGACTGTCTTGTATATTCCCAGGGACAGAAAGCAAGCAACTTTAAGAGACATAATTAAGTTCAGGAGCCTTGTGAAAGAGACAATGGCTGGTCATCTTTGGATGAGCAGAATTTCAACTTTTTTTTTGAGTTTTGTCTAAATTCTACGGTTTTTATCTAGAACACTACCCTCTCTCCATCTAAAGCAATGGTTTTATAGCCCTTTGCAATGCTGTAAAGATGAACAGATACAGGAGAGTATCACAGGGACTTTGACAAAATTAACAACCTATGGCTGACAGGCACCAGTTTGGTTCTCGGACAGCCAAATAGTACCTGGAGAGGCTGCTGGTTTGCATGGATCCACCCACAGTAAGTCCAGGAATATACTCTGCACTCTACTGTGGCCCTTGTATTTATTCTGAACAAAGCTGTAACACCTGCTGCCTACCCTTGATGCCCACTTCAACTCTGATCACAGAATGAAAGCAGATGGTCAGTGTGTGCAGAGTGTATTTTGGATAGTTTAGAGCCACTGAACAGGAGCTGTGCTTGTGCACTGGTGGTTTGTCTGGGCTTTCTGATCAGCAGGCAGACAGCTGGAGTTCCTGTCCCAACAGAAGTAGGCAGAATCCCAAAATCCTAGATAAATGATCCAATTCCCATATCATCTGCAAAGGCAAAAAATCAAACTGAATCTGAAACAGAGAAGACAATGGTAAGAGGAAAATGTCCTTTTAATTCCCTGCTAAAACTATGTATTTGTCACTGATTTGTCTAATGCCTTTTGGGTAAATCAAATCCTTTAAAAGATTAAAGACTAAATTTCACTGTATGGGGAACTAAAGATGTATTAACTCCTGAATAGTTTCAATGGAGGATAAAATAGAACAAAGCAAATGAAGGTATGTGTAAAAGTGGGGGTTCAGAAATGGATGAAAGTGGAGTTGAGGAAGTCAGTGTAAGTCAGTCACTGAACATCACTGATATTTTTATACTTTTGTAGAAAGATAAATTTGGTCTTTGTGAAAAGAATTGAGGTTTTGAAAAAACACACACAAAAAGGCAAACATTTTCTGGAATAAAATTAGCAGTTTACTTGTCTGTGTTTATTCACCTTTTCTAATGGTATTCCTGTGGATATTATATTGAATGAGTTGACTGCAAAAGATGTTTTCTCAAAGGCAAATGTTAATGGGATTGAATTTTAACTCATTGCAGCATTTAAGAGTCCTGGGTCCACAAAAAATCATTTATGCAGCTATAAAGAAGAACCAGCTATCTACATATTCAAGCAAAACCAAAGAATACAGTTTCATTTCAGATAAGCCAACACTCACAGACCCTATGATATAATCCAAAGACAAACTATTATTGCAGGAGTTTGCTTGGAGCATAAATGTCAACACAGAACGTATGTAGTAAATGTTGAGAGCTATCCATGCACAAACTGTTGACATAGAAGATTAAGTCTTTGATTAAACTCCTACCTAGTGTTTGTTTAGATCAAAATGCAGCACAGATCCAACAACCATTTCCTTCCTGCCAGGAAGAAACATAGTAGCAATTGCAGGTTTAAATGCTGCAGAAAAAGTTTAGGTTCTTAGGGGAAAAAAAGATGGTGTATCACCTTTGGAAAAAGGGACAGGCAACTCAGGAAGTGTTTATGGATGTTGTTAGGTGATGTAGAAAGAGAATTAGAAAGCTGAAAGCCCAGTTGGTACTTAATCTGGTCACTTCTGTAAAGGATAATAAAAAGTGTTTTTATAAATGCATTAATAACAAAAGAGGGCCCAAGGAAAACCTCCACTCTTTATCGGACACAACAGGAAACATTGTTACCAAAGATGAGGAAAAGGCTGAGGTACTTGACTTGTTTGCCTCAGTCTACAAAAGTGAGACTGGTTATCCTCAGGACAACTGACCTCCTGAGCTGGTAGACAAGGAGCAGAATGGACCCTCCAGGAGGAAGTAGTTAGCAACCTGATGAGCTGCTTAGATGTTCACAAGTCTATGGGACTGGATGGGATTCATCCTAGGGTGATGAGGGAGCTGGTAGAAGACTTTGCTAGGCTGCCCTCCATCATTTATCATCAGTCCTGGCTCACCAGGGAGGTCCCAGATGACTGCAGGTTGACCATTGTGATGCCCCCATTGTGATTCACAAGAAGGGCCAGAAGGAGGATCTGAGGAATTACAGGCCTGTCAGTTGACCTTGGTGCCAAAAAAGGTTATGGAGCAGATCATCTTGAGTATGATCACATGGAACATACAGACCAAGCAAGCGATCAGACTCAGCAAGCATGGGTTTAAGAAGGGCAGGTCCTGCCTGATCAACTCGATCTCCTTTCATGACCAGGTGTCCCACTAGTAGACGAGGGGAAGGGGGTGAATGTAGCCTACTGGGACTTCAGCAAAGCCTTTGACACTGTCTCCCATGGCATACTCCTGGGAAAGCTAGCAGCCCACGGCTTGGACAGCTGCACTCTTCACTGGGTTGAGAACTGGCTGGATGGCTGGACCCAGAGAAGGATGGTGAATGGTCCTGCATCCAGTTGGCATCCGGTCACTAGTGGTGTCCCCTAGGAATAAGTATTGGGCCCAGTCCTGTTCAATATCTGTATTGATGATCTGGATGAGGGGATTGAGTCTACCCTTAGTAAATTCATGGATGACACCAAGTTGAGACTGAGAGTGTTGATCTGGGGGAGGGTAGGAAGGCTCTGCAGAGGGATTTGGAGGGATGGATAAATAGGCCAAGGCCAACAGTATGAGGTCCAACAAGATGAAGTGCTGGATCTTACGCTTTGGCCACAATAGCCCCAAGCAGCACTACATGCTCAGGGCAGAGTGGCTGGAAAATATTGTAGTGAAAAAGGACCCTGGGGGGCTGGTTGACAAGGAGCTGGATGTGACTCAGCAGGTGGCCAAGAAGGCCAATGGTATCCAATTCTGTATCAGGAATAGAGTATCCAGCAGCAGTACGGAAGTGATTCTTCCCCCGTACTCAACACTGGTGAGGCCACACCTTGAGTTCTGTGTACAGTTCTGGGCCCCTCCATTCAGGAAGGACACTGAGATGCTAGAGTGACTCCAGAGAAGTGCAACAAAGCTGGTGAAGGATCTGGAGCACAAGTCTTATAAGGAGTAGCGGAGGAAGCTGGGGTTGTTTAGCCTGGAGAAAAGGAGACTCAGAAGATGCCTTATCACTCTCTAGAAGTCCCTGAAAGGAGATTGTAACCAGGTGGAGGTTGGCCTCTTCTCCCAGGCAACTAGTGGCAGGACAAGAGGATATGGTCTTAAGCTGTACCAGGGGAGGTTTTGGTTGGACATTAGGAGCAATTTCTTCACAGAAAAGGTAGTTAAACTTTGGAATGGGCTGCCCAGACAGGTGATGGAGTCACCATCCCTGGAGGTATTTAAGGAAAGACTGGACATGGCACTTAGTGCCATAATCTAGCTGACTTGGCGGTGTTCAGTCATAGGTTGGACTTGATATCTCAAAGGTCTTTTCCAACCTTACTGATTCTGTAATTCTGGGATTCTTAAGTTATAACAACAATTAATGGAGTCTTTTTGCCATGAAATGCAAAGAAAAAAAAAAAAGAAAAGAATACATAAAAGACAATAACGTAGTTTAAGAAACGTATCAGATACAAAAAAGAGTGGATCAAGAGACCCTGGAGAGCAGCCAGGTAGAAAGGGACCTGGGAGTTTGGATTGACAAGAAGCTGAACATGAGCCAGCAGTGTGCCCAGGTGGCCAAGAAGGCCAATGGCATCCTGGCCTGGATCAGGAACAGCGTGGCCAGCAGGAGTAGGAAAGAGATTCTGCCCCTGTACTCAGCACTGGTGAGGCCACACCTGGAGTGCTGTGTCCAGTTCTGGGCCCCTCAGTTCAGGAAGGATATTGAGGTGCTGGAGCAGGTGCAGAGAAGAGCAAGGAGGCTGGTGAAGGGACTTGAGCACAAGTCCTATGAGGAGAGGCTGAAGGAGCTGGGGTTGTTTAGCCTGGAGAAGAGAAGGCTCAGGAGTGATCTCATCACTCTCTACAACTACTGAAAAGAGATTGTAGCCGGGTGGGGGTTGGTCTCTTCTCCATGGCAGCTCTCAGTAAGAGGGTATGGTCTTAAGCTCTGCCAGGGGTGGTTTGGGTTAGATATTAGGAAGAAGTTCTTTACAGAGAGGGTAATCAGGCATTGGAATGGGCTGCTCAGGGAGATGGTGTATTCTCCATCCCTGAAGGTTTTTAAGATGAGACTGGATGTGGCACTTAGAGCCATGTTCTAGTAACCATCGTGGTGTTGGATCAAGGGTTGGACTTGATGATCTTGGAGGTCTTTTCCAACCCGTGTGATTCTGTCATTCAGTAATTTACTGTAGAGAATCCAGAAAGGTTTTAGGCTTAAAATTAAGGTCTTTACTATCTACTAAAACCTGTATAGAAACCTCAATAAAAAAGAATATTGTATCTACAAAATTTTCTAAGGTGTTTGTTTTGGTTGTTTTTCAGAACAGTCACACAGAGTGGGCCTATGGCTTTGGAGCTAAGAAATGGAGAATTGTATATACCTTCAAGGAGTCTCTAAAAGGCCAGAGACTTGGACATAGAAAGTTAGACTTTACTGTGATTACACTGATCACTTGCGATGTGCTTTGTAGGTGTTTCTTTTCTTTTTTACTATCAGCTATGCAAGATGATTTTCAAAGTCTCAAGAAATTCAGAAATGTTAAAGTAAGACTGTAAAGTAAGCATGTAGCCAAAAATATATTAAGACTGTGTTGAAACATACTTGAAAAAATATCAGTCCATTTCTTGCAACATGCCTTAAAAGACTGACAATTTCAGTAGTTCACAGATAAACAAACTAGCTACACAAAATATGGTCCAGAAATGTACAAGTTAACAGAGAAAATACATGTTAACAGAATGGGTGTGTTAAGAAACTGAAAAAAACCCATGTCTTTTGTAGAGGTTAACTTCATACAGGGATCTCTCATTTTGTCAGTGTAGAGGAGTTACAAAGCTGGCTGTTAGTTAATGATATCAGTGGAGATGCCTCAGTCTTTGGTATGTAAGGCTTTAGTTAACCTTGCTGATCTGTGCAATTTCCCTTTTTCTTCTGAAAGAAGTTGGCAGATTATCTCACAGGCAGACAGAAACAATTGCTCATAAATTTTGTGCTGCATCACTATCTATAGAAGTACTGCTGTATCATCATTAAGGGGACATTTATGACTATTGCTTGTGCCTTGTCTTGTACCCCTAAAACCTGTTTGGGTTTTTTTGTTTCGGTTTTTTTTTGGGGGGGAGGGGTGTTGTTTTGTTTTTTGTGGGTTTTTTTGTTTTGTTTTGTTTTGTTTTGTGTTTTTTTTTTTTTGTTTTTTGTTTTTGGTTTGGTTTGGTTTGGTTTGGTGTTTTTGTTTTTGTGTTTGTTTGGTTTTGTTTGGTTTGGTTTTGTTTTTAATTTGTGTGGAATCTATCATACATTGTACTGACCCCAAGCTACAACAGACATGTTCTCTACTTCACTACAATGCTACATTTGGACTGTTGTATGAAAGCATGTGTCTCAATAACACATTTTTTTCATTTTCCAACAATTAAAGCTTTATTTTCACTGTTTCATATGAATGACATAAAGTTTTCAGACTAATGAAATTACCTAACTAGATCTTTAGCTAATAAATATCTATAAATAAAAATAAAAATAATAAACCTTCCATTTTACAGACTAGAATCTGGTGCATAGACAACACAATATTATAATCTGCCTGAGCAGAAGGTAAAGGTAGTCAGGGAATAGAACTAGTATTATGAAACTAAGTTATTAAATAATGGTCCAAATTGCAAATAAATAATCCAATATGGACGCTTTTAGAAACACTTTTAAACTGTATATTAAATGAAGATATTTTAATGAGAAACTGCAATAATAAATGAGAACTCCACAGGAATCATAAGTGTGTCTTTTATTATCAGTGCTATAAAGAATATTAATCAAATTCTTGATGATGAGACACTTAAAGTTCTACTTACTTTTAACAAATTAATTCTAAACATTTAATTTTAACTGAAGTGGAAACAGATGCTTTCATTTAAGAATTAAATGTATTAAATTTATGTATTAAAAATAGAGTAAATTACTATATTCTGCTTCAATAATTCAAGTTGTTTTATTAGATAATACATTTTTTATTTTAACAACTTTTAAAATATAGCTAATTAGTGACCTCCGCAAAGATATCATTTAAAAGAATACTTTGAACTAGAAATCGTAGTGAAGAAATGTTTCTGTCTCTATGAATCTTTTATGCTTTTTTAATTTCACTTTTGTTTTCCCTTTCAAAAGATAAAACCTATGGCTTCATTTTTTCTAAGTGACAGAATACAGAGAAAAACAGGACTGATTTGCAATAATTTTCAACTATCACCTCACTGTTACTGTCATATGAACACTATATCTGCCCACTGTGAAATGGCTATAAATTCATTAGATCCCAAAATTTTTTCACTAAGAACCCTTAAAAGTTTGCAACCTAAAGAATTTTAAACAATAAGGCCTGGTAGTTGTAACACTGCAGGTAAAATACTTATTCTGGTATAAGTGTGAGCCTACTAAATGGATTCTGTAGCTAAAAACTTACTTTATTGCTATGTCAAAAATGTATTTTTCTTGTGTTTTTACCACAGCAATTTCTGCTTCTCAGTTAGAAAGTAGTGAGGCAGTAGCAACCCTCAAAAGTGTCATTAACTGAAATCATGTTAACTCTCATCCACCTCTGTAGACATTGACTCAGACTAGGGTAAATTTTTATGATAGTGGTTTTATTTACACTGTAAAGAGCTTCATTCTCTATATTATCCTGTTAAAATTATTTGGACTACAAAGAAACAGGTGTTTACTCAAGGTATAAAGCCTAAGGATCTATCTAGCTCAACATTGATATTTTGTTAGGATACTGTCTATGAATAGTACATTTACATGAAATCCCTACCCATATTTTCTGAACTGTTTATGATATTTAACACCAAGAAATGTTTCATTATTGAATATTCAACACTGACGGTGTTTTATGAATTCAGTCTTATTAAAAGTCATAGCAGGCTAAGAAAGTTTGCAATAGTTATACTTTAAATATTGTAGTGACTTGTTCCTGGCCTCAAAAATTTGCTCTTGTCGTTTTCCAAATGATCAGACATCCATGAGCCCCAGATTCCTAAGAAGAGCTGTACTTCTGAATAGATTTGTTGGAAATAAAAAGTAATAATTGTTGACAGTGCAAATAAAAATATTGTTGACAATTAGAAACCCTATTAAATGTACATGTATGTCTCTATCAGATTCTCTTTGGGATTATCCCCCGCCCAGCTCATGCTTAGAGTTTTTGTAAAGAGCATAGTTTAGCAAACTTTAAATTAAGAAGAATTAAAAAGAAGCATGTCTCCTTACACTTAAAAGACCTATATATGTATTGATTCAGTGCTGAATAGACTATGCCTCTTTCTCAGGCATTAGCTCCCAGTCAGGATATATTTAGTAAGTCAAACATGTGAAACTAGTGATTTTATATCTCAGAGGTTATGCCAAAACTATGGAGCAAATAAGTTCTGTGGAGTTTCAGTCATGGACCTGTGTTTCCATGCTAAAAAAAGGGCTAGTCTTCAGAAAAAATCTTCTCTCCCCAGCTGACATCTGTGACAACCAATGTTCACAGACAGACTCAGGGGACAGAAAACACTCTTGTGTCCCGTGTGATATCTGAAGGAAGAAAAAGAGAGAATTAGTGTAATGATGCACATCTAGGCAGGAGATTTGTTAGCAGAATCATGAGGAATTAAATTAATATCCACCACCTTGACATGCCTAGGTTAAAGCACGGTCACCATAGAATTATAATCAATTATCTAAATCACCCCATTGACACATAACTGAGTTCAGTTAATTTTGCTGAATATACTCTGAGCTTAGATTTCTTAAATCTGTCATCTGTGGTTTCTGTTCTTTCATGAGTGGTACTAACATGCAAAAAGTGACCTCTGCTTTGCAGAAGAACTTGAAAATGCTTAACACAATGTAAAATCTGTTTTCTGGCTCAAGTTTCTCCCTCCTGGTGTTTTTTTCCCTCACATAATTTGAAAATATTCTTCTTGTGTAGGTTGAAGTATTTTTCTCCACTGTTCTTCTCTTCTTTTAGCTTTTTGTTTATGGTTTTTTATTTTTTTTTCTGTTTTGGTCACAGATAATTAGACCACACTTCTACCTACTGACATCAGCACATAAAATAGAAGTAAAATCCCTGATAATTTCATCACTGAGATGCTCCCACGAAAAGAGATTTTTTTGGAGTGGTTTGTTGATTTTGTTGCTTGGTTTGTGTTAGTTTTGGGTTTTTTTTTTCAGTATTACCCCTTTACAGTATAAGAATGCCCAGGAATGGAAGGAAGTTCACCTGTTGTCCAAGTGTTTTCTACCTCCTCACAGCTGCCCAGGAACACCAAAGATTAAGATTCCAATGTACACATCCTGGCTCAAAATCTATGGTGGGTGCTGCATAAGAGATCAGATTGCTTCCTTATAACATGAAAGCATGACTCTAAGATACCATCTGAAAGGGCAAGTCAGCACACATATGACTTCAATGCATTGAAATACAGAACACATTTATCCCATATGAATCTTTCTCCATACCACATTCCTTGTTTCTCCTCCACTGTTTTCTTCCTCTTACATTTAATAGAAAACAATTAATTACACAGAGGAAAATAATAGCTCAGTAGAGGTTAGCAGCATAATAAAACAGTATGTAATTCTTGTCTACAGATATTTTGCCTTTCCTATAAGAATGGAAGCTTCTACTTGAAATTGAAAGCTTTAATATGGAAAGTTTTCTGAGTGTATTCACAAGTCACAAAATCAGGCGTTTCCTTGAAAACCTCTTTCTTCAGATTGATGTGAAGACTGAAGCAGCTTTCTTCAGCAAGCTTTCTTTGCTCTCTAAGTAATTTAGAGCATTTCTCAATCATTTAGATCCAAGGAAGTTACCTACTAGCTCAGTAATAGAAAGGGGTAGTCTGTTCCTCTTTCTGAAACTACTCTCAGAGCATTGCCAAGCATCATGGATTATGTGCCATGTACCTTATGACTCTTAGTTACTCCAAAATTTTTGAAATGAGACAGAAATTCAGTACAGTTAGACATTTCTGAAAGCAACAAACAAAAAACTAGATAATCTATTGTAGAAACAAAATCACTGACATTAAAAATAATACTTAAAAAAAATCCAGATCTATAGTTTTCCCAGATCTTAAATTCATAAAGGATGCTTTGTCAATAATAAAGTGAGAACTTAAAATGTATGGTACTAATGTGCTTGAAACCTCATCACTGAGAAACACAATTTAACTTTAAAAATATTATTATGCAGTTTTGATGCTGAAAGAAGATAATTGCTTGACTAATATAAAGAATTCTGTGCAATGAAATCATGTTGCAGTCCTTTGTTCTTGATAGGTGTGTAAGATTATCCTGCTTCTTGTAACTTTTATTAGTTATCTGATACAGCGGGAAAATACCTCTACATTTCTAAAAGAATGTTCATAGAAAATACTTGAAAAGAGTCAGAAATATTTAAAAGTATTTTGGAAGCTTCACAATTCATTGTCAAAAGAGATTCCTTTTCCAATTTGGGGGGATTATAAATGACATTATCCAAATAGGAGCTAAATCTTTTCTTTCATGCATCTTCTACCATCTAAATACCAGTGATGATGATATTAAAAAGGCACTAATAATTCAGCTACATATTTTAATGCAAAAAATTGGGGAAAATGAAATGAGATGTTATCAATAGAGTCATATAGTCAATGCAAATCTTCATCTTCACTACTGCAGTTTATTACTTACTTTGTAAGAGTAATCCCTTTCAAAAATAACCCATACAAAACATTTTCATACCAAGAGTAATCTCAACGCCTCACTCAAGGAACATCTTAAAGCACTGTGGACTCTAGATATATCAAAGACAAAAAAAAATTACACATGATAACATCAAAACTATTCCTATGACTGCATATATCTTGGCACATACAGAGCCTTGTGCATCTGCAGAGTTTATAACATCACAGAACAGTTTTTTATTGGAGGATAGCCTCAGCATAGTAAGTTTGAACTTTATAAATTATTTAGTCAGATTCAAACATGGAAGGAACTTTGTTGATTGTATACTGATCTACAAAAAAACTTACATGCAGCTGTCAGTAGTATAACCAAAATCTGAGTATCCATATGTTAAGTCAAATAAAATAGACATGAATATTATCAAAGTTTATTTTTACAGTCACAAAATCACAGAATATGTTGAGCTGGAAGGGAGTCACAAAGATCATCAAACCCAACCCTTAGCCCTGCACTGGACAATACCCAGAAGTCAAGACATATGCCCAACTGTATCATCCAAATGCTTCTTAAACTCTGTCACACTTGGTGCCATGACCAGTTCCCTGGGGAGCCTGTTCCAGTGCCCAACCACCCTCTGAATGAAGAACCTTTTCTTAATATCCAACCTAAACCTCCCCTGCACAACTTCAAGCCATTTCCTCAGGTCCTGTCACTGGTCACCAAAGAGAAGAGATCAGTGTCTGCCCCTCCTCTTCCCCTCATGAGGAAGTTGTAACTGCAATGAGATCTCTACTCAGTCTCCTCCTCTCCAGGCTGAAGAGACCAAGTGACTTCAGCCACTCCTCGTACGGCTTCCCCTCAAGGCCCTTCACCAACTTTGTTGCCCTTCTTTGGACACTCTCCAATAGCTTAATGTCTTTCTTATATTGTTGCACCCAAACCTGCACACAATGCTCAAGGTGAGGCTGCACCAGTGCAGAGCAGAGCAGGCATACTAGCCCTGCATGAGCAAAACTTTTATTGAGATTTGCTTTATGTTTAAACAGACTTTAAATTTTCCTCTTCAGGAACACATCATAGAAGTAAAAACACTTAGACTTTGCCAAGTAGTCTGAAATAAATAAATTTTATTAGCATTTAGTTTATTTACAGAAAATAGTTGTAGATGAAAAATAAAATATCTTCTATTCCCTCAGAAAAGGAATCCATCTCCTTTTGGATGCTGAAACATTAATTATCTACATAACAGACAAACAGACTTGTAAAGGACATACTTGAAATTTCACCTTCTTCAGATTTTAATAAGAAGCCTCCAGATATGAGACAGACACAATTTAAATGTATAAAAAGTTTTGAAGTCTTTTAGATTAAAAGTTAAAACTCAGCATGCCACATTGGCCTTAATTGAGGCGCTTCCTGTTAAAGAAAATTTAGAGTAAATTTTGATTACCTGGTCCAGTTCTGTGAGCGATTTTACTATCACCATATGTATGATATGAAACAGTTTTGGGTAAGGAAACTAACAGAAAGTATTGGTTTAAATTAAAATGATTATCTTAATCTTTATGTCTGTTTCAATATTCTCTGCAGAAAAGCAGATGTAAGATGAATCTTGGTCAAATGAAAAAACAAGACATACTGTGTGGAGAAGGTGTATGTGCTGTCTCTAAAGAATGGTTTCAGCATTGGTCCAGATAACTGTTAGGAAAGAGAGACATGTTCCCTCGATCTGGATTTAACATCTACAACACGTTGTTGCCTCTTGTCATGGGTTTACCAGGTCCCCCACCCCAGGGCTGGAAAATAGTTAATTCCAGGTAGATTTCCAGAAAAAAAAGCCGATCAAAAGTTATAGTAACACCTCTGCGAATGACATATTTCAGAAAATGGAAAAGAAACCTGTGTCGCAGAGGAAATTCCAGGCCAGAGGAGAAACAAGAGATAGCAATGTAGCCTCCAAGGTCAGTGTAGCAGGAGAGGGGAGGAGAGGCCCGGGGGGGCCCCCTCTCTGCCTCCATCAGGGAAAAAGAAAAAAAAACTTAAAACTAAAACCGAAAAACTAAAAACTAAAACTGCTGCCACCTGTGGAAGATTATTTGGAGTGAGGAGACCCTCCTTCAGCTCATGAAGGAGCTTGTGCTGGAGCAGAGAAGTGCACGGAGAAAGCTGTAACTCCATGGGAGGCCTAAGATGTAACAGACCTGTGAGACCTGTGGCCCTTGGAGAGAGAAACCTACGCTGGAGTAAGTGTCCTGGGTAGGACTTGTGATCCCAGTGAGGGATCTATGCTGGTACATCTCATTTGTGACCCTAAAGGACAGCAGAGTGTAAAAGAACTGTTGTCTGAGGGTAGACTCACGCTAGAAAAGTCCATCAAAGACTATCTTCCATGGGAAGGGACCCCACAAGAACCAGTGGATGGACTCAATGCCATTATTCCTGTAACAGTGGCGAAGACCCTGGTGCAGCAAGTTGTCCCCTTGCAGTCCATGGAGGACCTCACAGGGCCCGAGTACCCCCCCGGCCTCTGGTCCTGGCCCGGCAGGGAGGAGCAGGGACAGTCCTGAGGTCGACGTGCAGCAGAGAGAAAGAGAGAGAGAGATTTCCAGCTAGAATGGATTGAAGCTGTCGTCCTAGAGATAATAGAAGAAAAACTTTCAAGTGCTGCAAAATTGATTTAGAAGAACTGTAACCCTGAAAGCAGAGAAGAGACTTTCCTCCTTCTGGACTGATACAGGGGGGAGGGATAATTTTGTAAATACACAAAATTTTCTTCATAAGAAAACCTAATTAGAATTGTTGTATATATTATTCTTCAGTCTTTATCCTGTTAGTAATAAATTTAATAATATTCCCCCACGTCAAGTCTCTCTTGTCTGTATAAAACTTCTCTCAACTTGTAGCAATTATATAAAGGGTTTGAAAAAACTGGTCCACAGTAAACCCTTGACACCTCTACCACTCTAATCTGGATCAAGGGAATATTGAAGCAAGCCACATCTCCTGCTAAAATGTAAAACATGAGATGAATTACTGAAAACTGAAAAAACTTGTTCAGAATCCATTCCCAGTGTGTGCCAATTGCCATCAGCAAAGTAGTGTTTTTCTTGTAAAGAAATATGATAAAACATACACAGCACAAAAGGGAGGAACTTTGTTAACAAAATATATCATGACAGAAGATATGATTTCATGATAAGAGCATTTTAAGGAACAATGCATACAAAAAGGGATTCTATAGTATTGATGACAATTTAAAAAAAAAATATTTTTTTCTTATAAGATATGCAATTACTGTGTAACTGTAGTAGTTCTTTAATGAACTTCTTAAAAATAAAGGGATAGAATAAAAAATCTAAACGAATTCATAGAAGAACAATAATGAAGAAAAATAAGGGATGAAAAATGGGAGATACATAGATCAGGTATTCAGGAAAAGACAGGCTTAGGACCAAAAATACATACAAACGTTATGCATGCATATAAATGTGTGTATGTGTGTCTACATATGTGCACATATTTTTATATTATTAAATAATATTTGAAAATATAATACTCGAATTAATATAAGCCTACTTTCATTTGGAGTCTTATTTGGCATATTTGTGAGATTTAGGCAGAGGATAAAATTATTTACCAACATTCTGTTGCTGAATAAAGCTGAGCATCAGGCCTGGTTAAATTTAAATGGTCATCAAAGAAGCACACTTTTCATTGTTAAGATGTAAGTATGAGTAACTATATTGTATAGGAGGACAGTATTTTGCTTGCAATATTAAAGAAATATTTGAAGATTAGAAAATACAGAAGGTAAAACCAAAACCACATATATTTGGAAATATCATTTTAAAATACATCACAATTGAATTTCATTTTAAAAAGTTATGTGCCTCATTGAATTAAACAAAATGTCATTGCTGAAGTCAATGTTTTAGGTTTAAGTATGTCTTGTATGCATGACCTTTCTGATCAGCTATTTTCATGAGTAAACTCTTCTCCAAATTCTGTTTCATAGATATAGCAGTAATATTGATTAATTCCAGATGGGTTATTCTAAAACCATACTGCCTTCTTTCTCTGCCTTCCTTCCTGCTTCTTGGAACTTCTTCATTCCTTCTGCTTTGCCTTGTCCTGCTTTTCTAAGAAATTAGAAGGGATTTAGAGACGGAGGAAGGACAGGAAGGGCCTCAGGGTGTTAGGATGTAGATTTGAAAAAAAAAAATTATGTTTTATAAGTATTTCCTATAAGTGAGAGGAACTCCATACTTACTATTGAAAAGGTTTAACTAAATTTAATCTAAAAAAGGGATATCTTGAATGTCACTTGAATGATGAATTAAGCTAATGAACACTGTCCCATATTTTTCAGGTCTAAAGCAATTTTATTAAACTAGTATAATAAAGTGAGTGCCACATGCATTTAAAAGCAAAATGAATTGATGAATACCTAATAGTGCAATGCTGCTTCCTATCACAGGAAGAGGACATGATTTCCCTTCATTATATTCAATTTTTGAGCATATAATAAGGATATTCTAATGTTTTCTTGAAAGGCAAATATCTTTTCACACTTTCCTTCTTTAAATATGTACTATCCCATAATATTTGATTCTGTACAGAAAAAAGAAACAACCAACCAAAAAAAAATGGACCAAACATTTGTCAAAACATAAGGTCCCACAAATTTTAAACTTTGAAGTTTAAGGTCCTCTGTTTGGATGCTGTAAACTCATTGACATTTTTTCTCAAAGGAATTTTACTGTAAGTGCTAATATCGTCTAAATGCAAAGGAAAAAATCCTTATTCAAAAAATATTTAGAATAGAAAATGAAGGAAACTTGTCTTTACAGAAGATGTGTGTTTACTGTAAACATTATGTGGCAAAGGATAAAGGTGCATGCATTAGAAGTCAACAGAGTAAAGAGTAACTTCCTTATTAACTTGTGTGTTAATATTCAATTCAAGTTAATAGAAAGGTTAGTTCATGCTCTCCCTAGGCTTCTAATTGACCTAACCTTAGTCAGGGGTCCATACTTTCTGAATTTGATTTGATATAAATTATTGCTGGGACAAAGTACTCACTGATTTTTAAATCGGAATATTTTTCCCTCTGCTTGTATGTTTGCAACTGGACATCATTATCACATTATTGGACTACTGGAGTTGTAGAAGCACATCAGAAACTCACTCATTTCCATGTTCTTAATTAGATCAAGAATGTACAGACCTTCTTTAGAGAAATACCATACAGGTAGCAAAGCCTTTTTAGTCAATGTACTACACAATTCTGCCCATAATCTCCTTTCCTGAAGTTCAGGTTTCTTGTCCCGTTTTAGAAGATCATGGCCAAAACATTGTTGCCTTCTTTTTTGGCAATCTTTATCATATTTAAAGACATTATTTTCTCTCCTCAGCCTTCTGTTTTGAAAGTTAAGTCACACCAACTCTTTCTGTTTATCAGATCTTTCTTCTTGATTTCTAATCACATTTGCTCAACTACTTCATATTTTTTTAGTTGATCTGTATCTTTGTTGACGTGTTGTTCAGAATATGAGGTAAGTACTCCACTTAAGAGGTGTTTGGAGCAGAATAGAAGATTATTTTAACAGTCTTAAAAACCTATTCCCAACTAGCAACTTTTTCTTTGCCTTATTTTTTTGTTAGAAACATTGTTAATTGATGACTGATATTCAGCCTACACTTCAGTAAAGGCACAAGACCTTATGCGATGCTGATGCTTAGCCAGTCTTTTTCCTATGAGGCATTTTTGCTATAACTGCAACTCAAGATTCTGAACAAATCCTTAGTGGGATTTACAATATTTATTTAGAATATTTACTTACTTGAGCAAATTATTTTAATTGTAAGAGTACTTGTAGTCCTCCTATTCTCCTTTCCTTTTCTTCTATTCTTTTTCCCAGAGTATCATGTCTAGCTTTGAATATGGTACTTCATCAAGTCATTAATGAGAACATTAAAGAATAAAAGATCCAAAAGAGCTCCCAAAAGTACCCACTGAACAGTTAGAATGTTGACCTTTGCAAAACCTTTTTTTCTGGGAACATTTTAATGAGATCTCCACTATCCCTTCCATAATTTCTTATAGTCTGTATTTCCCTTCAGTACATATAAGAATACTATATTTTATTATATGCTTTATTACATAAATGAGAAACTGTATGTGTTGTGAGTAAATTATCTTAACAAATAAGTAAAGCAAATTAGCTTATTTGCATATTTTTTTTCTTGGCATTTCCCACATGCAGGAAATGCAAATGTCTTCTCTGCATTTTCTTTGGTACTGTTTCACCTTCGTTTGAAGCTGGACAGTATTTTCATGCTTTATCTATGCTTAATAATCCCCCTGATTTCCACGGATCCTTAAACTTAAGAGTCAAGTGGTTCTAATTTGCTTTAGATAAATTTCTCACTACACAGGAATGATCTTGATTAGGCTTACTGAGCTTTTGAAGACATGTATGTAACAATTTTTTTTTCAACTGATTCTTTTTCTCATTCCAGATTAACCACATGTAAAAGTTTCAACAATATTAATTTTGCTACTTAGAAAATCAGGAGCTTTTGCTGTTCTATGGACATTTTTTGTACAGTAAATACTGATGTTAAATAACATTGAAAACTTCATATTGGTCATTTTTAGCTTTTACTATTTATTAAGCCAGTGATGTCTTCTACTCATAAAACTGTACTTCGACATTGTTTGTCTTTTACTGCATGACCTTCCATTCATTGTAACTTTGAATTGTATCCTTTCTTACTTTACTTCTACAAATTATAAAACTTCTTATACAATAACCTCTAGTAATACAAAATCATTTCACATTTTATACATCTTTGTGTCAAGTTTCAGGTCAGTTAAGAGCACATGAGTTAGCTATTGTCCTTTTCCTGCACTTCTCTGCTTTCTTTTCAGCTTCATTAATCAACACGTGTGCCCTTAAAAATAATATAATTTTAAAAGATGTCATTTTAAAAGATGTCATTTTAAAAGATGTCATTTACCCAAATACTGTTTTCTCTATAATTTATTCCCGAAGGTTTCATATAGATTCTTTGTTAATTTTGTTTCTAATGAAAAATGTGCTGTTCAAATCTACAGCTACTGTAGGTCTGTGATGCTCCTTTCCCTTCATGAGAATAAAGGACTCTTATATTCTATGTTTACAGTCAATATTTTGCCTTTGACACAGAGGAATTATTCCCTCTTGTCAGAATCAAGTGAAGAGTCTGTTGCTCTTTATTACCTGTATCAAAAGAATTTTTACCAATTCATTCAAAGAAATAACTGGATAATATAAAAATAATTAGATAATTAGATAATAATACATAACCTACTAATAATTTATGTTGTTTTTGCAAATATATCAAAGTAAATCAGGAGCCTTGTTACTCCAGTGTTGTACTGTTTACATTATTTTTTCTTGTGGGAACAAGTTTTTCATCATTTCTCTTTAAGGAACAATGAAAATATTTCCTTTTAATTTTCAGCTTCCCTGTTCAAGTAGATTGTCATCTGACTGCATTCAAACTACTAAGCTAATTCACAATATACAAAGACAGCAGTCACTTATTTTGAGTTACTGAGATTCCTTTCAGTACTAACAATTACATATTCTATTTATAATAAGTGCATTATAAATATTAACATAAAAAATGCAAATAAAATATACATTAGCTTTCTCATTATTAGCTCCATATCAGTCACTGGGTTCCTGAAAATTACATTTTGTCTGCGTGACTCTAAAGAGCACAAGTATTTCAATTGTATGAATTTAAAGCAGAAGTATTTGTAAAATAAATAATAACAATATGTTAATAGGACATCTGTGCAAAAGGTTAATTTTGTGTATTACTGAGTACTGTTTGAGAAATATATTTCTGCCTGGATGTTGCATGGTCATTCCCAATAGCTGCACATGAAATTTCAGCTAGAATAGATGAAATTAGTTTTTCTCTTGGGGATAGTCCCTATCATAAAAAGCAGCTCTGGAACTGAAGGGATCAAACCTGAAAGGTTGTTATTATTCCAGGTTGCTAGGTCATCTAATTTTTCAGTAAAGTTTCAAGGCATTTGCCTAGAATGAAGTCTTGATCTAACATCAGTTATAGCTGATTTCTCCTTATATTTTGCACAATATTACAAAAACTACATTCAGTTACTGGTCCATAAACTTCTTTTTTTCTTTATCCTTAGGAAAAATGAACAATTTTCAAATGCATGGAGGATGGCAAGGGTTTTATTTCATAATTTAATAAACAAATATATTGGAATAGATTTAATTCAGAGAAAATATCTTTCCATTTATCAAGAAAAATCTCCATGATGCTGTTACGGTTCTCTGTAGCAAACAGCAGAAAATTTATTTCAGTCACAGGGCTCTGGAAGAAGCCTTCTTATTCCCCAGTTGTTGCAATTATTGTTTGTAGTTCATTATGTAGCTTTTGTTGTAATTAATAGAATCCTTCTTAAAAGTAGTTATATTTTTTTGTGTGTGTCTCATAATCATCTTTCTGAGAGACTGTCCCAAAGTTTAATAGATATATAGGTTATGGAGAGACCATTGGAAATATTATTATGCATGTTCCAGTGATAATTTTTTAACATAGATAACCAAGGGATAGGAAATCAGAAAAAGGGATTTTATCTTCCCTTGTGTTTATGTTGCTGTTACATTTACATACAGAAATCCATGTTGCTAGATTAAATTGACTGAGGTATTTTAATCTCTTAATGTGACAGAGTCCACATTACATTGGTTTTTATTACCCTGAATCAGCAAAGTAATTTGGATCCCTTAGCCTTGTTCCGCTTTGCCTTGCTTAGCTTTGCTTTCTCTTGTCAATGGGAATATTCTGTTTCAAAGGTGTTTCCCACATCTCCATTAGTTTTTCAAGACCATTTCTAGCTTACTCAGCGATGTTAGTCACCATACTTACACCTGAAACCCTGCGCATCACTTATCATATCCCCTTTCAATATGACACTGACCTTCCACGTCATTCATTTTGCTCACTTCAGAGAAAAATATTTCCTCAGTTTTATTTCCTATGCATTTCTAGTTTAAATTATATTTTCCTATGAACCATAGTTGTACCGTGTCTGGCAGGTATGGAGTTAGCCTTTTTTCATAGAAACCCCTAGAATGCTGTGGTTTGGATTTGTGCCTGTGCGTGGCTAATACACCCCCGTTTTGTCTAACGCTGAGCAGTGCTTGCACAGGTTCATGGCTTTCTCTGCTTCTGTCTCTGCCCGTCCCCCAGAGTGAGTAAGAGAGAAGCTTGGAGGCAACACAGACAAAACAGCTGACCCAAGAGAGCTGACCTGAACTTGCTCAGCAACAACTACTGGAAGGGTTGGGCTGGTCTTCCAACCATTTCTCAGACCGGCTAGGCATTGATTTTCTTGTGGAAAGTGTTTTTATTGCCTTTGCAGCTCTTCCCACCACCTCCTATTTCCTTCCCTTATTAAATTATCTCAAATCATGAGTAGGCTTTTTTTTTCCACTTTTTTTTCTCTCTATTCTCTCCTCCTTCCCACTGAAGGAGCTGAGACTGACTGACCGACCGACTGTGCTGTGTGGGGTGCTTAGTTGCTGGACAGAATCAACCCACAGTAATTCATAGAAGTTCTAAAATTTTTTGTATTTCTTCTTTGTAGGAAAATAGTTATCTAATAACATTATCTGAGTTGTCTTGTCCTGATCTATCTTTGATATATTGTATTTTATTTATTTTTTCCTTTTATCCCCAAATATTTGTTCTTTCTTATTTGAGATCAAGTGCTCAGTTTTGTGTTTTCATGAGTTGTTCTTTCCTTAACTCACTTCTTACAGAGTTTTAACTCTTAGTCCATCTCTAGCATGACATATTTCAAAATATTTGTCAGTGTACCTGGAATTTAAGCATAACGGCATTTAGAACATGCACACATAAAAGTAAATCAAGGGAAGTGATTGTCCTGCTCTGCTTAGCACTGGTGCAGCCTCAACTTGAATATTTTGTGCAGTTTTGAGCACAAGAAAGACATTAAGCTATTAGAGAGTGTCCAAAGGAGGGCAACAAAGATGTTGGAGGGCCTTGAGGGGAAGTTGTATGAAGAGCGGCTGAGGGCACTTGGTCTGTTCAGCCTGGAGGAGATTGAGGAGACCTCTTTTCAGTCTACAGGTGAGGGGAAGTGGAGGGGCAGGCACTGATCTCTTCTCTGTTGTGACCGGTGACAGAACGCAAGGGAATGGCCTAAAGTTTTGTGAGGGATGGTTTAGGTCCGATATTAGAAAAATGTTCTTCACCCAGAGGGTGACTGGGCACTGGAACAGGCTGCCCAAGGCAGTGGTCACAGCACCAAGGCTGACAGAGTTCAAGAAGCATTTTGACAACACTCTCAGGCACATGGTGTGACTCTTGGGGATGGTCCTATGCAGGGCTAAGGGCTGGACTCGACGATCTTTATGGGTTCCTTCCAATTCAGCATATTCTATGATTCTGTGATTCTGTGAAATGTTAATGGCATTAATTCACAAATTTAAAAGGAACAAAATCTTGTACCATAAGAATCTGGTCAAAGGGCTGACACCAGATGTCTGGTGTACATCACCAGGACATCAAAAGCATGAAAACAGTCTGTCAGAACTGCTTACTGCAGTATATTGGTACAAAATGGTGAGTTTTCAAATGCTACTATTAGAAAAGATCTATCAAACAAAATATAGCACCTGTACCTTTTTCTGACAGTTACATCCTTTATAACACTAAGTTCAGGAAGATAGTTGAAGGTAATTTTCATTTACTAATGGGATCATATTACCCAGAATTAATTTAATATTATTTTTGTGTCCACATGTAGAAAAATTAATCATAATTAAAAAGACAAAGTTATTACTCAAAGACCATGAAAATGATCTGAAGGAAAGGAAATTAACAATGGACCAAAGATCCAATGAGAGTATTGTCTTCAATAGTAGTTAATAGTGAAAGCTCAGTGAAAATTTACTGAGGATAAGTAAATTAGCCCCCCCCCCCACATATTCTCTTATCATTTTTAAACCTCAAGAATTTCCTGAAATAGTTAAATGAATGAATGAATGATTTTTTTTTTCTGTCCTCTTCTGAATTTATGCCAGTGTTGAGTGTTCACAGCTTTCCACAGCAAGGAACCCACAGATCAGCTATGTATCACATGAAAGGTAATTTTCATTCACGTTTTGAAATTACCTTCTGTTAGTTTCTTGAGATGTTCACACAGTATAGGAATAAGTGTTGAATAATTGCTGCCAATCAGTTTTCTGGGATGCTCAACTGCATGGACACCTAAGATACCTGCCATCTCCATGGACATCTAAGATTCCCACCACTTCAACCGTTTTATTCTTTGGAGAAAATTCTTTCAGTTGTTCCCTTCATTAAATCTTTTTTGACCAACCTTATCGCCTTTCTCCAGACTTTTTACATTTCTACTTTAGTAGAAGGTGTGAGATGCAAGTTGTTGACTACCTACATTATTCAAATATGAGTAAGAAATACAAATTGAGTTCTATGTTTGCTTGCATATTCCCATTAACCTGTCAGAACAAATAGATGGTTCTCTCTCATACCAATATACGCTTCCTATATATTCAATAAATACATAAAACAGTTGCCTAACAAAAAAGTTGGCAATGTTCTTGATATTTATTTCCTTTTTTTTTTTTTTTTCCCAAAGAAGTATTGCAATATTCATTGCTGATCACGGGTTCTTGAAAATTGATTAGAAATAATTCCCAGGGCAGGTAAATTATTTTTCTTTGTTCCCAAAAGAATCTATAAAATTCCTACATAAATGCATTTTTTTTTTGTCCTCAAGCTAAAAATAATCACTGAACAGGCCAAAAAATATGCTAATATGAACATTCTTAGAGTTGGCCTAGTTGTAATTCAGACAAAGGAACTTACCACACGTTGCACTGGAAACCATGAAATCAGTCTTACTTCCTTAGGTGAATGGTAATGTATTTTTTGGCACTTGTAAGACACTGCTAAGTTATTTATATGGACTCCGTATAAACAACTTTATTCTGTGTAGATTTTAAATACTATGCTATCTTCTCTGTTCATTAGACTTCATACAGCAAAGTGATAAATGTTGACAAACATTTTTTAAAAGATGTGTCCTCAATGATTATTATTTCACTCATTGTTTCAAAATTTCCCTTTCCAAATGAATGCATTTTGATCTATTTCCTTCTGTTTAAAGAGTTGGCATTGGTGCAGGTGTAAAATAGAATTATTCATTAATTATATAGAAAAAGTAAAGTAATAAAGTGGAGTCATTCCTGAAACTGAAATGTAGTTTGTACTCAGTTTTGTATTAATAAAGTCTTATAGGGACTTTCAGGCAATATGGTTTTTGAACATGTTTTGATCCAGTTTATAATGTTGACTTTAAAATTTTAAGAAAAAGTAAAAGAACATCTAACTTCCCTAAATGGGCTAAACTGAACAAATAGATAGAGATACCTACATAGATTAATTAGTCCTGTTATTGTACTAATAGTAACAGTAGAAGTTAATGTCTGACACTGTGTGGGGCGTTTTTATTTTAAAGGCAAATTGCATATATTGGTTCCCTGAAAACAACTTTCCTGGTATAAAAGGAACTAAATCAGTTTTCTTCTAGTGTTGTAAATTTAACTAAATAAAAGTCTTTTCGACTTGAACACTACATTTGTCATTAGATCTGGCATTGTCAATCAGATCATTTAGATCATTATTTTAAGTTGGTACAAAATCTACTGTTTGATAAATTTCCTTAAGACATAAGAAAATTATGTCATATTGTATATGCATTGATTACAATATTTTGTTCAAATTCCCAGTTTCTGTAATTCTTATATTATTATTTCCTGTTCCTTGGAAAGGCAACATTTAAAAGTGATGGCAGCTCTAATGTCCCTTTTTCATCATTATGAGATCAAAGTTGTCTTTCCTTCTCTTTTGCTCACCATCATTTTGATTTTATGTGTGAGAGGTCACTGATGGTTGAGTTAACACACAGTAGCATTGCTTTTGTACCTGCAAGAAATTTGGCATGGGAATAGTGGTTGACTCAGACATTCAGGTCCCAAACATAATATCTGATTGTTTCTTAAGGACAGAACAGATAATTTGTTTTCCACCCTTGATGGAGTAATATTCATGCATAAAAGGGTGTACAATACATGAGGTGGCTACACAGTTTTGCCGAGAATCAGCAGTGTTTTGGCCATGAAACAAGTTGATACCATCCACATCAGTTTTGCTGACTTTCAGTTTTCCTACTGTTTCGGACTGCTGGCTCTGGGAATTTATCAACTAAAGTCAGTCCTTCCCTCCTGTTTCCTTTCCATGAACAGGATTATTTTTCAGAGAATACTAATGGTACGTAAGTGTTTGGATGTACATTATGCCTGTCATGGGCACTCCAGAAAGGTTTTGAAAGCATTATCCTCAGTGAATATAAATACCAGTGTAATGGTATAATTTGTAAATGCTATAGTATGAAACCTCGTGGACCTCTCTGGGGAGAGAAAGTTCCTGAAGTGAATAGCCTTGGCAATTTTACTTATTATGAATAGGCTGATGTCACAACATCAAGCCACCAAGCACCACACAGCTCACTCCCCCACCAGAAGGACCGGGATAAATATCGGAAGAATAAAAGCTAGAAAACTCATGGGTTGAGATAAAGACACTTTAATAGGGAAAGCAAAAACCATGCACACAAATCAAAACAAATAATTAATTCACTGCTTCCCATGGGCAGGCAGGTATTTAACCATCTCCAGGAGAGCAGGGCCCCATCACAAACAATGGTTACTTGGGAAGACAAACACCATCACTCCAAATATCCTTCACTTCCTCTTCTGTCCAGTTTATATACTGAGCATGATGTCATATGGTCTGGAATATCCCTTTGGCCATTTTGGGTGACCTGTCCCAGTTGTGTCTCCTCCCAGCCTCCCATGCATCCCCCACATCCTTGCCAGCATGGCAGACAGAAAAGCAGAAAAGGCCTTGGTCCTGTGTTAGCCCTGCTCAGCAATAACAAAAACATCTCTATATTTTCAACCCTGTATTCAGCACAAATCCAAAACACAGCCTCATACCAGCCACTGTGAAGAAAATTCACTCTAGCACAGCCAAAACCAGCACAGCTGACAAATAGAAAATAGTTGAGAGTATATCGTGTTAGAAGTAGAGTGGCAAAAAATTATCAGCGGGCTTTTGGTAAGTCTTGGCACCCATGTTAACAGTGTATGTCATTTATAAGGTAGATGAAGACATGGGGATATGACACAGAGGGGCCTAAAATGGGGGCAGAAGGTATAATTTACCTAAATTACTGTTGCATTTTAAATAAAATTGTTATCAGTAACAGACCACTGGCTGACATTTTTAATCACAGCTCGTGATATCCTCGCTGTGTAAGCGTAGCCTTACGACCTGTAATCAGTGCAATGTCTCTACACATATGTTTGCGAAGCCACATCTCCTGATACATTCTAATCAAAATATTTCTGCTTCTGTGATATCTGTGAAATTCATTGTGATTTTCAGAGTATTTAAAGATGCTTTCTGGAAAAAATATGAAAAAACATAGGTATTATATGTCACATACTCCTGTCATTCCTTTAAACTGCTCTATGAACTACAGGAAATCTATATAAAATCACCAGAAGACCAGGCATATTGTAAATGAGACAGTTTGTTTCCCCGTCTCACAGGCACATTATGTTTGGAGAGGGTTCAGGCAGAGATAGACTGTGTAGTAGAATGGCCTGTACTATAATCTATAATTAATGTAAAATTATATTAAAACTTTATATGTCTTCCAAAATAAAATCTGACCTTCAACAATAGAAATTATAATAGGAAAAGCCTAGACCAGCCCACTGATAAAATACAGTAAATTTTAGGATTCATTATCAGAAATTCCTTCCTGTAGAAAGAAGAATACACCTCTACTGAAGTTGCACTCAGGGAATTAGCAATTTCCAAGAGGCACTACTATACCATTTGGGGGCAAAGTTAAATAATTATGAGCCATTGAACAGCACACATACACACACACAAAAGATATGTTGTCTAAGAAACTGAATTATGAAAGCATATGGTTATAAAATTTAGAAGAATTTAATTTCAGGCATTCCTTCCTCTTTGTTCTACATATCAAAAATATCCTGATAATATTTGTTGTAAGCAAACAACTGTCTAAATAGCATCACATATTTCCTCCTAAGATTAGCCTATGCTCTACAGCTGGGAACATATTACTGCCTCTGCAGTTTTTTGTTGGAGCTCTAGACCCTTTGAGGAGGATTCCATGGAACGTGACCCCAGATAGCCTGAGATCACATGTTAAATAAATATTAATTTCAAATTTATAATATGAAGATTATGTATAGAGGACTTTGCTGAGATATTTGTACAAAACCAAAAGAAGACAGCTCTTAAAATACACACACTTTGGTTCTGACCTGCCTGGTTCAACAAGCTAAGAAGCTGTTTGATGGCTTGTATAGTCCCAGTTGCTGCAAAATATTCTTTCTTTAGATAAATTTCTGCACAGGGGATGAGATTTTTCTTAAGGTCTGTGACACCACCACTGTTGTGACCTACCCCACAAAGGGGAGGGTAACCTAGGCTCTTATTAATAAATCCCTTGAGTTGGATTAGAGTGAAATGACACCAAATAATTGGTGTTTGAAAACGTATATACGTAGGGTTTATTTTAGAACAATTTTGTTTCAAAGGTAAACAAGTATGTTGCCATTTAGGGTGTTGTCATCTATATCTGTCATCTGTACAAATATAACAATCCTTAGGATAACACTTAAGGAAATACATAAGGGAGGGAAAAGGAAAGAAAAGATAAAGGTGGAAAGATACATAAAGTCACCGTCCACAGGGTCCAGTGATGAAACCTGGTAGTTGCGGCTTCCTTGCCTATTAGTTGAAGTGGTAGTCTTGATCCACTGGGGGTGGAGGAGGGAAGCCCATACACTTAAGGAAATTATGAGTTACTGTATACTTCCAGAGTGCAATGTACCTTCTAGGGGCAGGGAGTTTTTCCATGGATAGTCTCACGGCCTCAAATGTCTCCTGGGCTTGCACAGGGTTTTTCTCACCTTTCAGGATTGGCAGGGGGATGGGCTTTGACAGGCCATACCTCTTAGCCTCCAACATCTCTGACAGCCCAGGCCAGACCCACAGAGTTCATGTGAAGGGCATGGCAAAAACAGCTCTTTCCACTTCTTCTGGACTTGACCCCTCAGCAACACTGGCAGGCAGACGGGCCCTGCAGGGTGAGCAGCCGCCTCTTCCCAGCCTGTAAAAGTCCCCTGGTGATCCTAGACTGTGTAAATCATTAACCGTTTCAGTCTCTGACAACCACACAAGCTGAAACTTTTCCCCAAGTGATTTATGTTATTCATGCATTTGATGCTTAATCAAGCTATCCATTTTTGACACTTCTCCCAAGGATGTATTGACTTCTATTACACAGAATTTCTTCTGCGTATGGCGAGGTAGAGCCACCTCCTACCTGGACAGTAAATATGACACTATATAGTGACCTAGTACTTAGTCTCCTTAAACCTGGTAAAGGGTGGGGTTTCTGGATGGGAAAATTAATAAAATTCAACAAATATTTTGAGGTTTTATGTAACAGTCTACTTACCTCTGAGTGTAGCTGTGACAACATAAGACCTGTTAAAAGTACTTGAGCCTTTGACGAAGCAGGACGCCTATTTTGCTGACGAGAAAGTTGAAAATGTCAGCTCTAAATATTAATGGTTTCTTCTCCTTCTTGTTATTTATTTTGCTTTAGTTCATAATACAGTTCCAACCGAGAACAGATTGAAAGCTGCTCCATGTATATTCTTGTTCTTTTCTGCCTTTTAAAATGAAAATTTACTTCCCCAGATTCCAGCAGTCTCCTAACTCATCACAAAATGATGTTCCACTTCTTTCTTGTTCACAGGAAAATGACTGAGAAAAGAGAGGTGATAACTGCTTGGTGCTGCCTAATCAGAACCCACCTACAGCTGAGCTGATCATGAATTTTGTGCAGTATCAGAGGACTAATATTTAAGGAAATCCTATGGTGAATTGTAGCTACAAAGGAATCACATTTTTAGCATATTGTGCTCAACATGGATATGTTTCACAATGTGTCACACTGAGCACAGTCACATGTTAAAACTCCAGATTTTGGCATGCTTTTGTGATAAAGGAAATGTTATGTCAGTCACATATCTGTTTCAGCTCATGAGAAAGTTTCATTTGCTTGAATTTTGGAGATCAAACTAAAAGTTTCAGTAGCACAGGCAGTCCAAATATTTGGTGAAAATATATTTTTGTATTTAAAGCCAGATTTAAAAAAAAAAAAAAGGTGTTTTTTTAGATTTTTTTTTTGTTAACTTCTTGTATTTTTACATTGTTCAGGATCAAATTAATTGTCTAGGGATATCCCAACAACTTCCAAAGTATTTGGTGATATGCTTCCTGTTTTGAATAAGACCTCCAGATCTCAACAAAACATCCATAGTATCCTTTAGTAAGAGAAACAGAGTCAGACTTTGTTCCTTGCCTCCAGAGTATGATTACAATTTTATGAGTGTTGTGCTACTAAAACCTCAGACACTGTATCTGGTTTCGTGGGTCTTCCTTACTGACTTGCCCTGTCAGTCAAGGGAGGATTCCCCAAGTCTTAACTTCTGAAAGCTTTACAAAATTGCACTAAAATTTGCATAACTATTTGTTTAGCTTTTTTTTTTCTAACTTCACAATTTGCTCTCAATCAGTCTATGCTTGTGGAAATTCAGTTGAAGAAACAAACAAAGATGAAACTCTCAAATAATTAAATAAATAATACTCTTGATGTTTTCCCTGTAAGGCCCATTGACAACAATGATTCGTAGACTGCATCAGATATCCTAATCCTTCCACAGGTATTGTATTCTCTCTGTAAATAGTTAATAACACAAAATGTATATGAAACTATCTGTGTCCAATGAGACATGCTGAAACTCACATAGTTTATAATGCTGACATTTGTCATCATGTATAAATGTGATGGGTTGATCTTGTCTAAATGCCAAGCTCCACCCAGCTGCTTTCTCACTCCCACTCTTCAAAATACAGAGGGAGAGAATAAGATGAAAAAGTTCTTGGGTCAAAATAAAAGCAGAGAATTATGGTCATGGCTAAACCAGACACAGCTTGAGAAAAAGCTGAGTGGAGACCAATGCTGAATGGTGTTCCTCTGGGACTGGCATTGGTATCAGCACTGTTTACCATTTCTGTCAGCACATGGACAGTGGGATTGACAAATTTTCCAGCAGCACCCAGCTGTGTGGTGGGATTGACACCCTGGAAGGAAGAGATGGCATCTAGAGGGGCCTGGACTGGCTTGAGAGGTGAGTCTGTGCAAATCTCATGAAGTTCAAAAAGGCCAAGTGGAACCCTTGCACACGGGTCTGGGCAATCCAAGCACAAACACAGGCTGGACAGAAAGTGGATAGAAAGCAGCCTTGAGGAGAAAGACTTGTGTGTGTTCGTCGAGAAGAAGCTCAACATGACCTGGCAATGTGTGCTTGCAGCCCAGAACGCCAACCGTGTCCTGAGGTGCCTCAAAAGAAGTCTGGCCAGCAGGTTGAGGGTGGTGCTTCTGTCCCTCTACTCTGCCCTTGTGAGGCCCCACCTGGAGTACTGCATCCAGGTCTGGGGTCCTCAATACAAGAAAGATTGAAGCAGTTTCAGAGGAGGGCCACAAAGATGACTGGAGGGCTGGAGGACCTCTCCTATGAAGAGAGATTGAGAGAGTTGGAGCTGTTCATCCTGGAGAAGAGAAGACTCTTGAAAGAGCTTATAGCATCTTTCAGTACCTAAAGGGGGCTACAAAGAGAGATGGAGATGGACTTTTTACAGGGATATGTAAAGGTTAATGGCTTGAAATGGAATGAGGGCAGGTTTAGATTGGATATTAGGAAGAAAATTTTTTTTGTGAGGGTCATGAGGTACTGGAACATGTTGCCCAGAGAAGTTGTGCATGCCCCATCCCTGGAAGTGTTCAAGGCCAGGTTGGATGGAATTTTGAGCAACCTGGTCTAGTGGAAGGTGTCCCTGCCTGTGGCAGGAAGTTTGGAACTACCTCAAATCATTTTATGATTCTAAGATTTTATGTACTAGGGCATCTCACATTGCTCCCAGATATCTAGGCTGATAAAGCCCTCCTGTTTAGTCAATAACCAGCTTCAACACCTACAGTGCCCCATGCATGTGCCTTATCTCGTGTGGCTATTTTAGGATGAAATGGATAATCATCCAGAGGTATTTATTTGTTTCTGTTGATTAAAACCAGAATATCAGTCTTGATCACCTAACTTCTCCATGTTTGCATTGGAGAAAGTGCAAATTTCAAGTTTAATTTTCCTGAATTGTTCTCATGTTTATTCCTTTTTTATTTACCCCAACAAAATAACCCAAAACCAAAACCAACAAACCAAACCAAAAACAAAAACCACAACCAAACCCAAACAAACCAAAACAAGAAAAGACAAAATCAACAATCCTTCATTGTGTTAGGCTCACATTAATATACTTAAATATTGCATTTAAAAACCATTACTCTTAGATGTTGTGCAATGCCAAAAGATCCCAAAACTCTGTCTGTCTACTTCTCTTGCTTATCTGGAAAGCAAGAAAGAGAAAAAAATGATTATTATTAAAAGCTTCAAGATCTCATTTGGCAATCTGGAGTAATAAAAAATGCATTATACTTAAGCAAGAAATTACAATCTTTTGTTCAATAGTTTCTGAAATTATATGTTGAGAATTTTGAACTTTCTTTTCCTGTGGTTTAATTGAAGACAAAATATAAGACAAGGATAAGTCCTTGAGATAATATGTGGGGTTTTTTATTGCTTAACAAACAGGCATTTCTTACTGAAAAAGTATGGCACTGTGAACTTCATGATCAATTCTTACACTGCAATGCCCTCCACTGTGAACAAATAAATGGTATGTGTGAAAGGTAATTAGAGAGTAGATTGGAAATAATATTATATCATCATAGCAGAGAGTCACAGGTCATGCCCATACTGTGCAACAGAGGGAAGTGCACTTCCTTAACTGGCCCTGACTGATTCAGCTCTGCAGCAAGCAGCAGGAGAGTTAAACCCAAGCTGTATTCTGTTTGGGCTGATTAATCATACTAACAGGCATATAGTGTTACTGGGACTGAATCACGAAAACATGCTGGGTGTTATGCTGCACCATGCAGAAATGATTGCTTGCGCCAATGAGAATGAATATCTCTATCAAAATATTGTATTCTGCAGCACAGCCTTTGTCAGTTTCAAAGGGTACTTTTGGCAGGATTTCTTTTATTGAAACAAAATAGCTTGGGGTTGGTTTTTGTTCTTTTGGTTTTGTTTTTCAGGAGGGTGTTTTTAACAAAATAAATAAAGGGATCTCAACTGAAAAGTGAATTTGAGAATATTCCGATCACTGTTTCTTCAAAATTTAATGTTATTTGTGACAATATGTGATTTTAGTTTGCTTTGAATAAACAGTCTCCTGGTATTGCCCTACAACCTCTTAGATTCAAGGGATTTAATATGACATACTTTCAAAAACAAGTCAGTTATACTTCATGCAGATATAGAATCATAGTATCATAGAATCATTAAGACTGGAAAAAAGGATCATCAAGTCCAACCTTTCACTGAACATCACTTTGTCAACTAAACCATAAAATGAAGTGCCACGTCTGGTTGTATCTTGAACACTTTCCAGAAAGAGTGACTCCACCACTTCCTTTGGTGGCCCATTACAGTGCTTAACCACCCTTTCAGTGAAAAAATTCTTCCTAATATCTAATCTAAACCTACCCTAGTACAACTTGAGGATGTCTCATCTTATTCTATCTCTTGTTACCTGGGAAAAGACACCAACATCTAGCTCAGTACAGCCTCCTTTTGGGTAGTTGCAGAGAGTGATGAGGTCTCCCCTGAGCCTCCTTTCCTCCAGACTAAATAACTCCAGCTCCCTCAACCACTCCTCTTAAGACTTACTCCTAGACTTTCAGCAGCTTTCTTGCTCTTCTTTTGGAAGAAGAGCAATGTCTTTCTTGCAGTGAGTGGCCCAAAACAGCACAGGACTGGAGGTATTGCCTCACCAGTACCGAGTACAGGGGGACAATCACTGGCCTGTCCTTCTGGCCACACTGTTTCTGATACAAGCCAGGATGCCCTTGACCTTCTTGGCCATCTGGGCACACTGTTGGCTCATGTCCATCTGACTGTTGACCAGCACCACCAGGTCCTTTTCCACAGCTAGCTTTCCAGCCACTCTTCCTCCAGCCTGTAGTGTTGCACAGGGTTGTTGTGATGCAAGTGCAGGACCCAGCACTTGGCCTTGTTGAAACTCATACCATTGGTTTTGGCTCATTGATCCAGCCTGTCTGGATCCCTCTGCAGAGCCTTCCAGCCCTCCAGCAGACCAAGACTCCCACCCAACCTAGTGGATGTAGTATGCAGAAAAGCAGATTAAAAATGTATTTCAAACAAACATATTTCTGATAAAATGACATGAAGGAAAATATTAATTCTACTCTCTCTGTAGAATGGTGCTTATTTGGTGCTTATTTTATTTTTACAATGTGCTAGTTTAAAGGTAAACCAGCAGGAGAAATGAACCCAACTCAAAAGAGATTATAAGTCAGAATTAAAATTCCAAAAAAAAATAATACAATAAATACAATTATACAGATGAACAATTGGTTTTAACTCACAAAACCCCAGATGTATAACTCTGCACCCTGGGGCATGAACAGAATGGTGTTCGTTGGCCTCTGTGCTGAACGCCACGTGGACCCCCTGAGTCCAAAAGTAAAAAGAGAGGAAAAACCTGTTGGTGCGAGTGATGGTCACAGTCTGGTCGAGAGCAGTGGTGACAGTCCAGTTGGGAGTGGTGGTCGCAGTCTGGTCTAGGTTCTGGTCCTCCTCTGGATCCCATGAGTGGTACCAGAAGTCTCAGGACCCCAAGATTATATACATTCGGGTTTGGGTAGGAATGCCCAGTACCTTTCCCAGGGCGGGGAATTCCACAATTGGTGATTGTGAGTTGTGGGTGTGAGGACAGGAACATCCCCCTATCTCACAGGTCTCTTAACACCCAGCTGATAGACTGAGGGGTCAGGTGTGCTCTGGGCAGCTGCTGCAAAGGGTCTACTGTTAACAGTTTCTGGGAAATGACATAGAGGGTGTACAATACACAGTTTGGGTTACACTCACACAGTGATGAACTGGTCCCGGCTCTTCTAACTAGGACATACGATATCAAACTCACTGAATTACCACGTTATATTTCAGCGTTCTGTTACCCTCTTACTCCTACATGCCCATCTCCAACCTTCAATGACAGTAAAAGAATTATACCAGTTTATAATAGCTAAGCCCTCACTCATAATTCTCAGTGACTTTAGAGTTGGCCACAAAGTAATATCACTAGATAAGAATGACTTATCAAATTTGGGGAGGCACATTTCCACTCTGGAGCCTGAATCACAGGAAGTACTACAAACCCAGGAGCTCTCAGTATGTTTTGTTCAGTACTCCTTGTCAGCACGTTTCAAACAGAAGTATAGCTATGTTTTTGATAAATTTGTACCTCATAGAGAAACAGATGTGTGTTTTCAATATGAAGTTTAGACTCCAAAATAGCAATTGTCTAACTCACTCTCTAATAGAGATCAATTCAGAAAATGGATCTCCGTCTTCACTCATTACAGTAGAGATTATTAATTTAGGTATCTGTATTTGTGATGTAAACACACTTCAGATTCTAAATATAGGTTTTGAAATTAATGTAGAAATTCTCAACCATAATTGTATTTAAATGTGATTATTCTATTTGGTTTATTGTGCCATAATCTAGTAACCATGGTGGTGTTGGATCAAGTGTTGGACTTGATGATCTCAGAGGTCCTTTTCAACCCGTCTGATTCTATGATTCTACAATTCCATGAGTTATTTGAGAAATGAATTAGTCTAAACTTAATTTCTGCTGACTTGGGACTATTGTAAATGTGGGATGAAGTTTTAATATAGTGTTAGCAAAAGTCCCAAGGACCTTGCTCTGCAAGTTATCACTTTTTACCAAGGATAAACAACCTAAAACTACAATATAGAATCTTATGTTTTAAAGCAATTGAGAAGGCCTTTCCTTCCCTCCGTGCTCCCTCCCTTCCTTCTTCCTTTCTTCTTTCCTTCTTTCCTCCCTTCCTCCCTCCTGTGCTCACTTCTGCCCTCCGTTCTCCTCTCCCTTCAAAGAATAACTTCCTCCTGTTATTCTTCCTTTTGTGTAAAAAAGTTCTGGTTACAACTCTTGTCCACATTTCATTATTTCTTGTGACTGAAGCAAGGGACACATAATCATAGAATCAGTCAGGTTAGAAAAACCCTTTAAGACCGTCGAGTCCAACCACCAATCCAGCACTTCCAGATCCACCAATAAAAATGCCCCTGAGTGTCACAGCTACACATATGTTAAATACATCCAGGGCTGGTGACTCAACTACTTCCCTGAACAGCCTTTTCCAGTGAATGATAACCTTAGGGGAGAAGAAATTTTCCTAATATATAACCTAAACCTCTACAGTACAACTAAGGACTATTTTCTCTTGTCCTGTCTCTTGTTATCTGGGAGAAGAGACTGGCCCCCACCTCAGCATAGCCTCCTTTCAGCTGGTCGCAGAGAGCAATTAAGGTCTGCCCTGAGTCTCCTATTCTCCAGCCTAAACAACCCCACCTCCCTCAGCCACTCCTCATGAGACTTGTGCTGCAGACCTTTCACAGGCTTTATCGCTTTTCTTTCAACACGATCCAGAGCCTCAATGTCTTTCTTCTAGTGAGGGGCCCAAAACTGAACACAGGACTCGAGATGCAGCCTCACCAGTGCCAAGTGCAGGGGGACAATCACTGCCCTGCTGGCCACACTACTTCTGATACTGGCCTTTGGTTTTCTTGGCCATCTGGGCACACTGCTGGCTCATGTCTATCCAGCTATTGTCCAGCACCCACAGGTCCTTTTCCACCAGGCAGCTCTGTCAAGACAAGTTTATGTATTTAAAAGTTTCTAATAAACTCCATTATAAATTTCTGAATCAGAGCAGAAGACTTTTACAATTCTAATGCTGATTGTTATACTTTGGCAATTCCTTTGGCTTGTCAATATACCTTGTCAATGTTTTGGAAATAGAACTGGAAATACAGGAGGATGACTGCAGTCTGATGTCCTAAGCAGAGTCATGTAATTGTGTTTATAAGGGGAATATATTCCTTTAATAATATGTGTAAGCTATTCTGAGTTTACACAATCCTACTTCTTATAGAATGCCAGATGTGTGCAAAGCACCCTAAATTTTCCTAATGCTATAATATTTGCTTCAGTTTCTTTAGTAAAATAAAAATGATACACATTTTATAGGCCTATAAATGTAAAACTTTCATAAAGTACATTCATTAAGTTGCCAAATAAATCAGGAATGTATTTAAAAAATGTATGAACAGTTGCCTACTTGCACATATAAATTCACTTTAAAAAATCTGTATATGTCAATATAGTAACTAAATTAAAGCTGTATATCTAACCTACAATCCTCCTAGCTTTTCCTTAAATCTTCATTGCCAGAAAAACAAAGCTTGAAGGTGAAAACTTATGATACTGGAAACTTTTTTCTACAGTAAGATTTTTTTCACTCTGACAGTAGCAGCAAAGTGACATACAAGGTCTGAAAATACCACCTACATCAATATTTAATGAACTGTGATTGCTGACTTCTTTTGCTTGGTGTGCAGTAAAAAAATGTTTTCATTGTAATGTTCAACCTGTATCCACATTTATTAACACAACAGAACATCACAGTGGGAGGGGAGGGGNGGAAGGTGTGGGAAGGGAAGGTGTGGGAAGGGAAGGTGTGGGAAGGGAAGGTGTGGGAAGGGAAGGTGTGGGAAGGGAAGGTGTGGGAAGGGAAGGTGTGGGAAGGGAAGGTGTGGGAAGGGAAGGTGTGGGAAGGGAAGGTGTGGGAAGGGAAGGTGTGGGAAGGGAAGGTGTGGGAAGGGAAGGTGTGGGAAGGGAAGGTGTGGGAAGGGAAGGTGTGGGAAGGGAAGGTGTGGGAAGGGAAGGTGTGGGAAGGGAAGGTGTGGGAAGGGAAGGTGTGGGAAGGGAAGGTGTGGGAAGGGAAGGTGTGGGAAGGGAAGGTGTGGGAAGGGAAGGTGTGGGAAGGGAAGGTGTGGGAAGGGAAGGTGTGGGAAGGGAAGGTGTGGGAAGGGAAGGTGTGGGAAGGGAAGGTGTGGGAAGGGAAGGTGTGGGAAGGGAAGGTGTGGGAAGGGAAGGTGTGGGAAGGGAAGGTGTGGGAAGGGAAGGTGTGGGAAGGGAAGGTGTGGGAAGGGAAGGTGTGGGAAGGGAAGGTGTGGGAAGGGAAGGTGTGGGAAGGGAAGGGAAGGGAAGGGAAGGGAAGGTTTGTTAAGGGAAGGGAAGGGAAGGGAAGGGAAGCTTGAAGCAGAAATCCATTTTACTGTAATGTCACATATAAAGTTGTTGGCAATTCCATGTTATTCTGCTCTTAGATTAAGTTTTCTGGCTTTCTTTTACATTCAAAAGGCCTATTCACAGAGCCTAGCTAAAATTTTCCTAACTATGGAGATAGTCTCTTCATGTATACAAGCAATTGTTATCACCATCAAAGGGGGCTACATTTTCATCAAAGGGAGTAAAAGCTATATTTTGGTCTCATTTGTTCTTTTTGTACATGACAAATTTCTACATCCTTTGCAGTATTTCAAGAGTACTCAGTACAGGGATAGGGACATCAAACCATATTGTAATCCTGAGATTGCTTTATTAGTGGGCTTATCTGTAGTGTATGCTGAGAATTATGTTTTATATATTGTCATCTGACACTATTCAGGTGTCAAGGGATCCATTTTCTTCCCTCTTCCTGGAATAACGACAGGAAAGATTTAGCCAAAGAAAAAACATGATAATGAGTCCTTGAGGGCTTCTTCTAATGGTTGCTACAATGGTTTATATTATTCAAGTAGTGCAAAGGTATCCAGATGACAGCATTCTCCAGACCTTAAAGATACATAAAGACAGTGGGTAACATTTTCACTTCTTGCATTATCCCTAGCACAGATGTAATGCAACGAGCTATAGAAGCTTAATATACACAGCTCGGTGTCACTGCTATTCCCTGCTGGAAAAATGCTTGTGTTGTTATGATTCTCAGCAACTTCGGGCTGAAGCAAGAGGAGCCTGAGGTAATTTCAGACATCTGAATTGCTATTAAGGGCCCTGTGGTACACAGTCATGAAGATGTGAATGCAACTATTGCTCTCTTCCTCACATCTTTGTTACTGACACATCTTTGTGAATATCTGCATAACTCTGCATAGCTCAAATACAACTGGAAGTTTCTCATTTCTCTTTGTTGCTCACAATAAACACAATCCAATAATACAGATTGTCCAACTGAAGTTAAAAGCATTTTTGTTAATGGTGCAAACTCACAATGAGATTTTATCCCACACCATCCTTGAAATCAAAATAATAATTAATTGTTTTGAAAGAACTCTAGTGAGGTGAAAAATTAGATAGGTTGCAGAGCTCAAATGGTTGTATTTAGTTCTATGATGTCAAGCTGACTCTTCATTACCTGTTTTGTTCTTTGCAGAAAAGGACCTGGGATGCCAGTGGACAAGTTAAACATGAATCTGCAGTGTGGTTTTGTAGGGGAGAAATTCAGCCTGGGCATCCTGAGATGAATCAACTAGAGTAATGTCATCAAGTCCAGGGTAGTGATTGCTCCCCTCCATTTGGCACTTGGGAGAGTAATTTTGGGGTCCCCAGTACAAGAAGGATACTGATGTACGAGAGCAAATCCAAAGGTCACTGCTCAGAGGCTGGAGTACATAATGTGTGAAGAGAAGCTGGTTGCTGGGTCTAATGTAGGAGGAGGTGTAATTGTGCTTCAGATATTCAGCAGAGCATAGGGGAGAAAGACTCATCTTGAAGGTGCAGAGTCCTCCTGAAGGTATACAGTGATAGGACAAGAAGCAATGGACACTGAAGTTGCCATATAGGAAATTCCAGTTAGATCTGGAGGTGTTTCTACCATGAGGGTGGTCTTACACCATGACAACCTATTAGTTGAGAGGGGTTTTTTTGTTGTTTATTTAGAAAAGAACCATAAATAAACAAATAACTATTCTGTTTTGGAGATAAAGATAAACCTTTAAATTTGTTTATTTTAAGACTGAAAACTATCTTCCTGCTGTGTTCAAAAATTAGAAATAAGTGTTCTAAAAGCTGGCTGCTTTTAAGCAGTACTTGTTTTTGTTGATGATACAGTATTTTCACAAGCCAATTGTACATAAAGTATTTTCTGTCCTCAAAAACTGGTTGAAGACGTTAGCAAAATCTTACATGTGTATTCTGGTCAGATATAGGTATGTATGCTAAAACCAGTAGTGTTTTTTCAAACTTTGTTCACAATTATCACAAATTAAAATCACAGAATGCGCTGAATTGGAAGGGACCCACAAGGATCATCAAGTCCAACTCCTGGCCCTGCACAGGACCATCCCCACGAGTCATACCATGTGCCTGAGAGTATCATCCAAATGCTTCCTAACCTCTGTCAGGCTTCTTGCTGTGACCACTCCCTTGGGCAGCCTGTTCCAGTGCCCAACCACCCTCTGGGTGAAGAACCTTTTTCTAACATCCAACCTAAATATTCCCTGACGCAACTTCAGGACACTCGCTTATGTCCTGTCACTGGTCACCACAGAGAAGAGATCAGTGCCTACTACTCCTCTTTCCCTCATGAGGAAATTGTAACTGCAATGAGGTCTCCTCTCAGCCTCTTCTTCTCCAGGTCAAACAGACCAAGTGACCTCAGCTGCTCCTTATACAGTTTCCCCTCAAGGCCCTTCACCATCTTTGTTGTTCTGCTTTGGACATTCTCTAGCAGCTTAATATCTTTCTTTTGTTCTAGTGACCAACAGATTCTCAGAATCGGATCAGGAGTGAAGTATCAAAAAAGGTATGTAAAATGCTGGAAAAATGTGCCTCTGTTCAAGCACCTGAATCCAACCCCTGCGATTTGATTTATATGTCCATATAAAGTTGTCTAGTGCTATTTCTATGTCACTCGTTTACAACATGTATATCTTAAAAAATATAATCTACATTCAGAATGGTATGTTACTGAAAGGAGTAAGTTACCAAAATTTTCGAAAAGTTTGCAGGCTCTAGCACTCTACAGAAATCACTAACATCTATTCCTGCAAGCCATTGCTAAGATCAATTTCAAACTACATATGCTTATAATTAATTTAAATAAGCATCCTAAATTTACCGTGATGAGGTTTTGAGCATAGCAACAGTTAACATGTTAATTTTGGCAACACACAATAATAATTTTTATCCATGTCTTCATCTTTGTGAGAGTGAACAGATATCAGCAATTTTCTGTAAAACTGCATACTTCATTAGTTGGGCAGACAGTAAGAAAGTCATGGTACCACAGAATGGTTGAGGTTAGAAGGGACCTCTGGAGGTCATCTGGTCCGAACCACTTGCTCTGGTAGGGCTTCCCAGAGTGAGTTACCCAGGACGATTTCCACACAGCTTTTCAATATCTCCAAGGATGGAGACTACACAACATCTCTGGGTGATCTGTGCCAGAGCTTGGTCATCCTTGCAGTAAAAGAAGAAAAGTGTTTCTGCTGCTCAGATGGACTCTACTAAGTTTTCACTAAGTTGTGTCCATTCCCTCCAGTTCTATCCCTGTACACCATTGAGAACAGACTGTCTTCTTTGCATTTTCCCTACATTGACAAGGTCCCCCTTGGGCCTTCTTTTCTCCAGGCTGAAGAATTCCAGCTCTCTAAACCTTTCATCATAAAACAGATTATCCAGACCCTTAATGATCTTTATGTCCCTTTGCTGGACTATGTATAGTAGCTCCATGTTTCTCTTGTTCTGGGCGAGGTCAGAAGTGAATAAAGTCCTCCAGGTGTGGCCTCACCAGTGCTGAGTAGAGGGGAAGGGTTACTTCCCTTGACTTGCCTGTAGCAGCACATTAGCCTTCTTTGCAGCAAGAGCACATTGCAGGCTCATGTTCAATTTCACGTCCACCACTTTTTCTGCTAAACTGCCTTCCAGCTGGCCAGTACCCACCATGGGGTTGTTCCGCCTCAGGTGCAGGATTTGGCACATCCCCTTGTTGAACTGTCAGCCCATTTCTGGATGGCACTGGATGACAGCATGATCCTCTGGCTTTTTAGCCATTCCTTCATTTTGTGTTTCTTCAACCTTGCTGGGGGTTAACACTCTGCCACATCATCCAGATGATTAAAGAGGATGTTAAACTGGACTGGACCCAATATTGACCCCTAGGGTACATTGTCAGTCACTGTCCTCCAACGAGACTGTGCCACCACCCTCTGAGCCTGGCCGTTCAGCCAGTTTTCAACCCCCCTCACTGTCTGCTCATCCAGGCCATATATCAAGAGCTCCTGTATGATGATTATATGGGTGAGAGTGTCAAAGTCCTTACTGAGGTCCAGGTAGACAACAGCCACTGCTCTTTCCTCATCTATGAAACCAGTAATCTCCTTATAGAATTTTATCAAACTGGTCATGCATGACTTCCCCTTGGTGAGGTCATGCTGACTATTCTTGATGATTTTCTGGTCATTCATGTGTCTGAAAATGATTTCCACGATTAGATGCTCCATCAAATGTTGCCTATGTCAATTACATACCTTAGCAAATTTCATGCACGCATAAGTGAATCACATACTTTACAAAGTATACAAATTTGTATTTGGTTAAAATCCTTTGAAATATAAGAGTTCTTATCATTGAAAATTTAACATATAATTCTAAAACTTAAGGTTGTGGACGTACTAGATAAATCCTTATCCTAGAACATATTGAGGCACAAATTTACATGACCCATCTCAAAAAAATATCAGTTATTAAATCATCTGGTATACAGTATGCATTTCAATCATAGGTTGGCATAGAAACTAGGTTCAGCATTCTCTTCAGCAGAGAGAGAGCAGTACAAAATCTTTAATACTTGCAAGCTGTAACTCTTAGTTGACTTGTGCTCTGAAAACTGAGGTTTGCTGTCTAGAGACACTTATAGAAGACTAAGACAAATAAATCAAGATTACTGTAATTCTCACCATAGATCCTTAGCTGGCCTCTTTCAAAAATAACTGCAAAACATTGCAATGGAGGGTTTGACTTTGCTGTATATTTTGTCTTTATTATTACTCCAATCCATACACCAAAATCCCTGTTAAATTTAAGGGATCCTTCAGAGTTGAGCTAATTTGATCAATAGTGGTAAAGTGAATGTTGCTGATGCTCAGGGTAATAACAGCAAAACTTCTCACTCTGTATGTGTTGTGTGATTTTTTTGCAGAGTTATATCACTCTGGTTTTATCTAGTTTCAGTAACTTAAGTGTGACGATATGATCCAACCTTTGTAGTGTAGATAAATTGAGCATAAAAAACCAGATATGCTGTCCCATTAAGTAAGACAAACTTACATATGTAAATGTCACCATTGGAGATGGTGTTTGGACACCAAACCCCACATTTATTATGATCCTGTAGTCACACAGGATAGTTAAATGAATCAAGTTAGATAAGTTCAGTCCTCATTTTGAAAAAAAAAATTTCCAACTACCAGTAGTGAGAATTATAGAAAAATTATAGAAAAATAAAAAAAACACAAGGGTAGGCAATACTTAAGGAAATTTGTAGAATTTATTTTATTAGTCCTAACTAGGTATTAGTCTTCAAATATATATTTTGATTATGTCCAGACTGAATATGTCTAGATTATTCTGATTGCAGCTTCATGGGTCAAGGTCAAGGCTCTCTTATTGATACGTAAAAGCTCTTATAAAAATTCAAAGCCAAATAGAATACTTTTAATAATTCTAGAAATCATCAATATTTCCTATTACTGGTTTTAAAATTTCCTTCCTCAAATGTTAAATACTCATTAGAATAACAGTGATTTTTGGGTCAGATGACAATAACATGGTTTTTCTGTAACAAAATTAAATTAATACACATTTCTTTACATAGAGGTTTATGTATTACAAGTGTGCAATTATATAAATATTTTTTCCATGTTTAAAATAAGAATCAACGATGATCAGAGAGGAGAGTCATAAATGATAGAAACTTAATTTCTACTTTCATATGAAAATATTTGTAACCCTGTACATCCCTCTTCTTTGATACGAAATCAGACTGAAACTAGAGAGAAAAAATTTTGTAAAAGGGAATGGTATCATATTGAGACAGGAGGATGTAAGAATGACACAGTGAATAGTGTCTGTTTTTATTCAATTACAAGTAAGGTTTTTAAGGAGAATTGAATTATGCTATTTTTAAAATATTTATATATT
>VXAY01006439.1:224243-247461 GCA_013399855.1 Oxyruncus cristatus | reverse complement strand
TTTTTTTTTTTTTTTACTTACTAGCCAGTTTATTTTTACTGATGTCTCATTTGTTCCTTTCCTTGCTACAGTCCTCCATGTTCTGTTGGTTTAACAGGTGGTGCTTATCTCTGCACCTTTTGGTATTTCTGATGTGCAATAACATGATTCTACTTTTTTTATTATATGCTCAAATACTTTTTTCATTTGGGGCAGTACTGGCAATGTAAGAGAAGACTTTATTTCTGGCTCTTGCCAAGGTGATAATTATTCTATTTTTGCCTATATAATTTGATTTTCTATTTTAAGTAAGTGTATCATCAAACATGTCAGAGAAGTGTAAGGTAAAACACACGCAGCTATTCTTCCCAAGAATGCCAAGGCAGTGGAAGGATTAAAAAAAACGTTTATTTCAGATGCAAGGAGCACTTCTTAACGAAGTGCTCACACTCAGCCCCCGGGGGAAAACGCAATGCCCCACCTTCTCCAAGGCTTTTTGTATCTTCTCTCTCTTCTCCCCCACCCTCTCTGGCCTGACGAGGCCCTGTACGTGTCTGCAAACGTGTTCTCTCTCTGCATAGCAGGGAAAGAGATAGCTTGCTCACAGCTTCTCCCTGCAACTTTCTCTGAAATGCAGAAGGAAGGAAAACAAAAAACATCTAACCCGTTTGAGAGGGCATTTTACAGTCTCCCTAAGTGAAATTGAGTTCTAGCTTTCCATCACAAATTCTTCCGAAATTGTACCTGTCCCTACAGGTAGTTTGTGCAGAAATTAATCTGACATATGCACTGAGTAGAGTTTTAACTGGCACAATTGGCTTCAAGGAGCGTCAGTGTGATCAGTTGAATGAGACGTGTCAAGTGTACGCAGCAGTCAAAAACAGGGAATTTTTTTGCGTCTTTAGGTGATATTCTTGGCATTTCTCTAATTTTTCAATATAAATCTGGAAAACTGTACTTAGCTTTGGTCAGCTATGAGGGACCAGGGAAAGTGATAGTGACTGCTGTATCTCAAGAAAAGTGAATGAATTTTTGGCAAGTAAGGAATGGCCACAACAAGGTGGTTGTTCCTTGTGGGTGTTTTAAAGATTCTAATGGGATCCTGATTTAAACGGACAGCAGACGTGGTATCAAAACCTACCTACTGCAGAAAATAAGCCACTACAGCCTTTCCCTTCTTTTGAACTTCTCAAAAAACAAGTGGTTGATGTAATCAGTTCTTCCCTGATTTTAAATGTAGGCAGAAAAATCAAATGCAATCCTTTTCTAAATTGCTTTCAGCTTACCTGGACTTGTACAACAGCAATGTAGCTTTAATGGCTTGACATGTAAAAGTTCAGGAATATTGATTGTAGATTCCTAGAAGTGGATTTCTGCATGGGTTTTGCCTCCTTTTTATTCCTTAGAGCTTTTGAGAGCATAGCATATTGTTCTTATTTCAAATTTTTGATAACCTCTTAAATGAAGACAAGATTTATCAGAGGAAGTTTTAAGGGATCCAGTAAGACATAATTTTACCACAATTTTCCTCTGAAGGATGTTTACCTCTGCAACAGATCATTGATTAATGACACCTTTACTTACTGAAAGGGAGTATCTCTCTATTATATAAAGTAACTTACTGTCTTTTTCCTGAAGAGAGATGGAGAACCCTTGATGATTATTATTTTATATTATAAAATAGTAAATTCTTTAGAATTTTAATGTTGTAGTTCATAACATTTAAAATTCCAAGGTGTCTTGTTCTCAAAGGCAACTTAGACAATACTGAAACTGAAGTTTACTGATCATATTTGTATTGAGTATGATAAGATGAAGCATAAGGTTCATACAGTACATGCATCACCTTATACCCAAAAAATCTCTTAGATCTACCTGTATAATCTTACCTCACTTGACAGGGAGGATTCATTAGCAATGGTGCAGCAGTGCAGTGATGAAACTGTACTGCCTCCTGGATTAGTGTTCAGCACACTCATTCAGGTGTTGAATTTGCACACACAAGTCTGGAATTAGTATTACCAAATAATCAGTTCAAAAATCAACATCTACAGTGTAATGAGGTTTCAGGTGTGAGGAGTTTTAAGTTTTTAAAATTCTGAGATGTTTTTTAAAAGTGGAGTTTGGATCCATGGGGCTGTTCTGTCTGGGGAAGAGAAGTCTACAGAGGGTCCTTAATGTGGCATTTTCGTACTTAAAAAGGGGGCTTATAAAAAAGATGGAGACAGACTTTGTAATAGAGCCTTTTGTGATAGGATATTGGCAGTGGTTTTAAACTAAAAGAGGGTAAATTCAAACTAGATTCAAGGCAGAAATTTGTTTTGGTAAGAGTGGTGAAGCAGTGGAACAGATTTCCCAGAGAGCTGGTGGATGCTCCGTCCTTGGAAATGTTCAAGGTCAGGCTGGAAGGCACTCTGAGCAACCTGGTGTAGTTAAAATGTCCGTGGTCATTGCAGGGAGGTTGGACTAGGTGACCTTTAGAGGTCCCTTCCAACCCAAACTATTCTATGATTCTAGCTTTCTGAAGAGGTTTTTGTCTCAATGTTAAAAGCTTTGGGTATTGAGAACAATCGCTGCAGACTTGCAGGAGATCTTGACCTGGTGATTTTAATCTGGACAGAGAGATGGAGTAGACATGTTAAGGTGAAGTACCAGAAGTAGAGGGTTGTCAGTACCTCACTGTGGTTGCAGTTGACCTATAAATTATCCTTTATTAATATCCAGCAGTGTGAGGTGGAGAACACTAACTCAGAATTTTATCAGAGGGAATTTTATGTGGGTATGAGTCAAATACTAGCTTTAACAGGTCTGTAAAATAAAGTATTCCTCCTAGAGTGTCAAGATATAAGAATTAGAATCTAAAAATAATAAAAATACATCCTGAGGTTATACTTTCTATATAGAATGTCATGATAGTCTGAAAAAGAAGAGGAACAGGTAATCAGAAATGAGTGTTTTGAAGTATTGTAGCTTTTGGAGGAGCTTGAAAGAACCTGTGAGTGTGGACCTATGAGTGCTTGGTCATTATATGTTTCTTGGGTCTTCATTTGCTCCTTGACAGAATTAATTTACACCTTGTCACACGTCCTTAACAATGGAAAAACTGTGTTTTTGTGAGAGAGAAGTAATTACCAGAAAGTGTTCTTTGAACTAGACCAGTCATATTTATCGCACTGAAGTGCAGCCTTCTGATTTATTCTTTTAAACACTTCTGCCTGTAAGTACTGAAGAGCATATATCCAGTCTTTTGGAAGAAGAAAATGAAGTAACAATAAAGTGTATGTTGCACAAAGAGCCCAGGGATGGGGGGTGGTGATGGTTTCTTGAGTACCATTATTTTTTTATCCTTATCTAAAGTATTTTATGTTTTTCATTTAGAAACTTTCAGAGTGGGGGGAAATTCACCGACAGTTCCCAACTTGCTGAAGACTTCTAGAGGGAATTCTGGCTTTTTCCAGGCAGCAGGACGGAACAAAGGAAGCTCATGTGAGCAGAAGGAATTTGGACCTGACATCACAAAAGACTTTTTTAAAGTTCTTAGTAAAATGAAGCTGAACACTTTTTACATATGAAAGAGGCAAATTGTCATTGCTGCCATCAATAAAACCACGGTGCACTATTCTATTCTTTGCCTTGTATTCTTTTCACTGAGCCTCCATTGTTAGTTAACATAATAATGTATCATGATTTTTATTGATTTTGAACTGATTTTGGTTCTAATATTGATTCTAGTAAAGTAAAATTAAAACTTATATTTTCTGAAAAGGTGACAGGATTGGGCATTTAATTTAGATTTTTGGCTAGCATTAGTAAACATTTAAAAAAAAAATCAGCTAATTATTGTACAGTAAAATTCTGAATATGTTTTGACTGGGGTTTCTGTGTTTTGTTTTTTTTTTTTTTTTTCCAAAGTTGCTGAAGGCCAAATTACAGATTTGCCTACTATGTTTTTCATGATCTGTGACCAGAAGGTCAAAGGGTCAAAGGGGAGAAAAGAAAAAAATCAGTTTCAATAGTCTTTTTCTAAATAATTTTAGGTAAACATTTTATTTTTAGGAATATTTATAATACAGAAATAGAAGCATTTCTAAAAGGTACAGAAAAGTCATTTAAACAAAAAATGCCTGAAGATGCACGACCATTTTAAGCATAACTATGTGTATACATGCACACATGTGCAATAGTAGGTACTTTCTTGCAGCTTTAAACTCTGCTTTTATTGCTTCATATTACTAGAATTTTTTCTATTGTCATTGATGCTTGAAAGAATCTTATGTCAAACTACTTTTCATTCTAAGCTGTATCTTCGAATCTTATGTGATTATGGCAAATAGTTGAAATTTCACTATTTCTTTATCTGAGAAGCACTCAAAATCTATGTAACATGCAAATCCCTTCTAAGGGGATTCTGATCACTTGATTAAGACTGAAATAGCACTTGTGTCTTGAGGTAGTTTTGTAAAGATAGAATTATACCTGAGAGATGTATTGATGGTATAAGTTGTACAATTAATTCTACTGAATTTCTCTCCGAGTGCTCATACAAAACTCTGTTTGAATAGAACCTTGTTTATTTGGATGATATGAACTTTTATATTGAGGATGTAATTGAATGTAGCTGCAGTACAGAATGTGGCTTTCTGTCTGAATGCAGTCACATCTTAACCAATCACATAAATATTTTCAGAATAGTAAGAAACCAAATGTTTTGCTGCCTTGATGGATCCTAAGCAGCTTCCTGATAATTATGATGCAACTCATTAATAATTCTAAAGAATTTTGAAAGTTAAAACATGAGCTATACAACATTGAAGTTCTTCACTTTTAACTGACACACAACAAATTCTATGAAGTCTGTTAGATTTAAGTTAGAAACCACTTTCCAAATACTATGAATCATCCTGATCGGTTCTGCAAAATTGTACCAGCAAATAAATAAACTCTAGATCTAATATGTTGGATGTTGGATGCTTTACTTCCAGTATTATTGCTAAGACCACTGACAGCAGCTATTCAACTTAATAAAAAAATTCAGCCATAGCATTGTTTTAAAAAGCAGTTTTGATTTTTCTTTGCAGATAGGATGTGCATTAAACAAGTCGTACAATCAGTGTACCAAAGCAATTTCTGAAATTAAAATAATTTTTATGTTCTTTTGGGCTTTCATTCCTGCTGTGAACTAATTCATAAAATTCAGAAAACTACAGACTGATTTAGCAAACTATAAAAAATAATGCCTACTTATGAAATTTTAAGACTGTACAAATACAAAGCAACATTCCTCTGTAGTGATTGTAATATTCTGAGATTACGACATGGATGTACAGCTGCAGGAAAATGAAATGTCCTTTAGAATGTTATTTTTCTTTGTAAAACAGTAAAGACCATGTCCTGGTCTTTTCACTGGTGCTGTGGAACTGGAAAGCCAGAGTAAGCAAACTGCTCCAGAGTCTTCTTGAAAAGTCACGTAGTCTTTTTGTGTCCTGTGATTATTTACTGTTTTAGTTTTGGCTGAAATAATGTGTTCTGAAAGCTCTGCTTGTTTAGGATCAGAAGAACTGGTGTTTGAATAGTTAAAAACTATTTCCAATCTGTTGTGAAAAGCAAGAATTCATACATTCATGCTCATTGATTCCTATATCTGGAAACATGATGATAAAATAGGTATATAAATTATTTTCTTTATTTTCATAGTCCATCAAAACCAAAAATACAATAATTTGCCAGTCATAATGTAGTAAAGTTTGCATGCACAAGGACAAGATTAATTTATTTAGCTTTTGTGTACGGAAGAAGTTATCATGTCTAGATAGGTCTTCAAAACTGATGTGAAAGTTAACTTCTAATTTGTTAAAAGCAACAGCAAAAGCAAGCTCCTGAACTTTGTGTGGCCACATCTGTGTAGTTTAACAGAAAAGACTGATAAGGTGCACTGGATCCTGGTCATGCACACTGTTTATTTACTAACTTAATTTGTGACTCTATTTTGGAGTGTTCTTTACCAGCTATTTCTAAGACAAACCTGTCACAGAGGAACTTTGCCCTTTGCAAGCTGGGCATGAGCCAACCTGTGCTTTTTGACCTGTGAACCAATAGGTCCCTGGTCCATGGCCTTCCTTTACTAAGGTTATAGATACAGCTTTTGAAAATTTCTGTTGAATTTAGGAATGCAATTCTAATGAGATGTTTTCCTTGCCATGAACTTGTGTATAACATTTTTACTGAATGAAAAAAAAAGTGGAATTTCTGGTTTAAATTATTCTAAAAGTTGTATGCCAAGTTGCTGATACTGTCATTGCATATGGGTTTTTTTCCCCCTTTTATATGGTTGAGATACAAAATCATTTTGAAACAGAGTGGAAATGTTCTGTTTTTATCTTACAGGTTTTCAGAATTTTGTATTAAAATATGATTGAAGTCATGTTTTTATTTAAAATTCTTCTTTGGTCTAGCATCTGATACATATCCATAAATATATATTTTATTATAGCTTTTCCTTTTGTCACTAACAGATACTTTTTTTAAGTCTTTGGCAACAACTGTGCAAAGCATTTTGAGGATCGTTGTCAAGGTCGCTCTTCCAAGAAACATGGCTGGAATTGTCTCTGCAGAATCTCTGTAATGACTTGAGCCTTATGGGGATTGAACTTTTTGGGGATATAGCTTTTCAAGGCAGTATTAATAACACTTTTTTTCCTTGGGTGGCAAGATGTTGATATCACAGGAAGGACAGATGTTATCTATGAGATGTACTTGGCATTAGATACATAAAGGTTTAGCTTGAGGTAAACCTGAAGACACATTTGCAAGAGAACTCCCAAACAAATAAGCTAGCTACAGAATCTGGCAGTGTAGGGTGTACTGTCCCTTTCTAGCATTATGGTTGAATGGAATGTGATTCAGAAAATCTCCAGGGTTTTTATGCATAAGCAAGAACATATAGTTTGGAATGATTCTCTATAGATGCTTTTTTAAAGAAGAATCCTAGTGCAACCGTCCTTTCATCACATGACTTGATCCAACTCCAGTAAAATACCATAATTTTCTTGAGAACTATGTAAGCTTGAAGAATGTCTAATTGCACAATTAGGTTCAGTTTAGCTTTTTGCTTGCTATACAACTATTGGGGTATTTTCCTGGGTTTGTTTTTTTTTATTGCCTTTTGTTTGTTTGTTTGATTGATTGATTGATTTTTTTTTGTTGTTTTTTTGTTTTGCTTTTTTCTTTCTGAAATGTTTTAGAGCAACTTATTGCAGGAGAGTAGCTAAACTATGAAAGGTACTCCAAACATGTAGGCACTGACCTTTCTCATAGAATGATTTGCATGTGAAAAGCTTTGTGTAATAGTGGCATCCTTCAAAGCAATGGTAAAGCCTCATAAATACTCTTATTTTTCAATATTTACATCATATAATTTGCTTATGCTGGCCTGTTTTAGCTTTAAATTGCAATTTTGTTTTGAGAATGTTTCAAAATAATTTTAAAGGTAAAGATAGAAATTACATCAATACTTAATTTTCCCACGAGACTGAAAGGCCATAAAAGTCAGTTTCCGTGCAAACACTTGGCTGTTGAGGGACATAATTATATTCTGGAAATTGTAGTGGTATGAGTGAAACCAGAATCTAGTCTATATTAAAAATAAATCTTACCTATGTTCAAATAAACAGGAACTGTGAGAGGGCAAATGATTAAGTAATAGTGACACAGAGCACTAAAGATGGGCTAAAAAAATTCTGCAACTGCTTCTAAGGGAAATGTTTGTAGTCATTTTATAGTGCCTTGTCATTCTTCATGCAACTTGACTAATCTGTTTTTATCCTATGCATAGGTAAGTATTGTGCAGAAGATATTAATGCAATTTTCAGGCAGTTTAGTTTGTCCTGGGATCTTGAATGCTTTGCTTTGCTTTTATACCATGCATTTCTAAACTGCAAAAGTTAAAGAACATAAATAGTATTTTATATTTGTTTTATATTTGTTTTTATATTTGTAGTTGAAATAGTCTTAATGCCAGGTATATTTTGTTAGTCATTAGATAATGGCTATCCCTCTGCTAAAACAACTGTAATCTAACATGACTGTGCACAGACTTAAGTCTCAACCCATCTATACTTGTGTTGAATATTCTTCTGTAGCTATTTATTACAGGAACTTGTTTTCTTTACAATACTGATAAAATGGAAAAGCAGAATAAATAGGGAATGCTTATCATTTTGATATGCCACAAATGAAACAGTGTTTTTTGTACCGGGGGACTAGAATAGCATATACAAAGTTCATGTTCCATGTGCTATTTGAATGTAAAGTAGCTTTCTTCAAAATTGATATTTTTAAGTTTTTTTCCTCTGCTGCTAATTAAAAAATATTCGAGCCCAGTGTAATTCGTGGGATAAGACAGATGATCTGCTCTGACATTTCACTGCTCTTGCCATATCAAGATCATATCTCATGATCAAATGCTCTCAATAATAGATATTCTTGATAGCCAGGTACTAAATGTGGTTTCTACTCCTATTTATTGGGTTAAAATGTATAACAAAACTTGATTTAACATTGTACACAGCAAAGATGAGATATGTCATCCTGACTTTAATCATAAGTAGAAGCTTCAGCTAAGTTTCAGTGTACTACAGCTGCAGAAACAATAATAGAATTTAGTTGTGCTGCTCCATTTTACTTATTTGTTTTAACTCTCATTTTCAAAAGGAAAAAAAAAGGAATTCTTACAGCTGTACATAAACAATTGAAAATGTGACTGAGTTTAAAATGAGAAGCTGATGCCTATTGCATCTTTAGAAAGAAACAAAGTTACAATGGTAGTGAAATGTGAAAACTTGCCATGCACATCAGCTGAGAGCATTTCTGTTCTATGGATATGGAATCTGGCCTTTTTTTTTCCAAAATGTTGAAGATCTGACCAATTCTGATACAGAATAGTTGTATTTTAAAACAACTTATCCCAGCATTTCGTTCAGACTCTGTACCCTGTGAGGAACCTGGCTTTCAGGTCTCTGTCACCCTCGCACAGCACTTTGCAAGAAGCCAGACAACAATTGGGAGTATCAGATGAATATTGATAGAGGGGTTAAGATACTGATACTGGTTTGTGAGTACCTCCAAACTTAATTTGAAAAGCTGAACTCTATACCTGGAAGATATGAAAGAAGCTGTGACACTCTGGTTAAATAATTGTTGAAGGTGAATGCTGTATCATTAATGTGTTGTGAAGTGCAGTTGTTCGTACTGGAACAGGGACAAGACCGGTGGAAAAAAATACCTGTTTAAATGATGATATGGTAACAATTTTTCCAAATAAAGTATGCCGTCTGCAAAGGACTTAGCATCCTGAAATGCTAACACTAATGGGTAGAATTCACACTATTTATAGGAAGAATCTCAAATTTAAGATGCTTTGAATGTCATCCATATTGGCACCGTTTGTTTGACTTGACTGTTTTTTAGTAATGTGATTAGCTTGATGTGGATGTTAAGGAGGCCTAGGACACTGTTTGACTGAGGTGTAGGTGAGATACTGTTATTTTCCAGTAAGCCAATATAACTAGTCTGCCACTGGATTATTTGTTTTCTCTTTTCATTGGTGGTTAGAAGTAACAGTGGCTATGAGTTATGGTTTCCATGATATGTTTGGAGACCCCTCTTTTAGTAAGAGCAGACCATATAGGCTTTTATGGAGGATTTGTGGGTCATATGCTGAAGCCCAGCCAATCTGTATAACTGAATTTATGTCCTCATCTGACCAAAATATTGAAGTAATTTTTGTACCTCCTACAGTGGAGAAAACATTCATGAATGATGAGTCACAGTATTTCTTTGTCTTGTACAATCATGCTTGTTTGGGCAACAAGTGCCCATGGAGTCATCCATGTATCTCTCAAGAGAATGTGTGTCTGAAGTGTTTGGACCACATTGTTCAGTTGGGGCATTTCTGTCCTGCAGTCCGTAAACTGCTAACCACTGCATTAGTAATTTTTGTCACTTTTCCCTGAGTGATGTAATACCTACAATTTAAAGCCAGTGTAGCAGAGAATAATAATGATATTTGGGTTGGTTTTGGTATGTTTTTTTTTTCCTGGTAAGAAATGTACTGTGAAACAGGATAAATATTCTGTTTCGAGGTGGACTGGGCAGGCAGAATACTACTGTGTACTTTTGTCTCAGATCCTTTCATCAAAGTCTGTTTATCGGTGCTACCTTGCATTTTAATATGTTTTTAAGGCAGTTTTGACTTTGATCACATAGGATGTAGACTTTTATCCAGATATTTTTTCAGCATAGCAAATACCACTCTCCCGAGGCCTCTGCATATGAGGTCTTCATTATTTTTTTTTTTTGTGGACATTGATTAACTTATCCCTTTGATAAAGTTCCTTAGCTCTTGAAAACACTTAGCTCTAATTCTCTATTACTCCTATTACCAGACTGTTCCAGAATTTAATTCATCAGAAGGCTAAAAATCTTCTAATTACAATCTAAACATATTCAATTATACACACTTGTGCTTGTGTCACTGTTGACCTTCACTTTAAAGAACTCTCATCTGACCCTTGAGGTATTTTTCTAAACTGTGCTGAATGATGGCGTGGAAGAACAATATTCTGTGAATCGTGTCCATCAGTCATTGAGGATGAGGTAGCGTGCTGTCACAGGAGGTTCTGTGGCTCACATGGGCCTTCATGCTTATATTGTGTACAGTAATATCTATTCAGTTGTATATGTCTTCATTGAATTGATTAATTCTTTAAACTTGTCTTTTTGTATACCTTTCTTCTAGTGGTCAGGGAAGAAGACCGTGTGGTATTACAGAACAGTGCAGGTTAGATGGGATCTCAGGACGTGTATCTCTAGGTCAACCTCCTATCAAAACAGAGTCAGCTGTGAGATCAAATAAGGGCTCAGGGCTTTATCCAGTCAGGTCTTGAAAACAGTCTGGGATGCAGACACATAACCTTTTTGTGCAACCTGTTCCAATGTTTGACTTGCTGTCCCCATGGGGAAGAAAGCCTTTCCTTTACATACAATCTGAGTCTGTCCTACTTCAGTGTGTGGTTGTTGTCTTTTGTCTTCCTGCCATGCACCACTATCTTGATAAATCACCCTATGGGAATAGGTCTCCCTGCAGCTGTCTTTTCTCTAGGCTGAACAGGCCCCTGCTATTGACCATGGCAGTAGCCCCGCACTGAACTCATTCTAATTTACTGGTGTCTTCCTTGTAGTGGCAAACCCAAAACTGTATGTGGTATTCTAGTGGGGTCTAATGAGACATGAGTAAAGGAGAATGATAATTTGCCTTGATTTACTGTCTATGCCTCTCTTGATATAGCCCGGAATACTGTTGGCCTTCCTTGCTGCCAGAGCATATCACTGACTCCCATTCAACTTACTATCTACTAATATTCACAGGTCTTTCCTCACAGAGCTGTCCCCCTGCCAGTCAGTTCCTGGCTTGTAGCATTGCGAGGGGTTCTTCCTTCCCAGGGGTTGAAATTTTTATTTGTCCTTTGTTTAGTGAGGTTCCTGTCAGCCAATTTCTCCAGCCCGTCTGAGTCCGTAATAATGGTAGCCCTGCCTTCAGGCACATAACTTTGTTCTCCTTTCAACCTGCCTCGAGTTTGGTGTTCTTGCAAATTTTATAAGGAACCAGTTCAGTTCGCTGCCTCTTTCAGATCACTGATAAAGATGCTAAACAGGACAGATTCCAGGGTAGTCCCCTGTTGGTGCTCCTGTTGTTACTGGCATCTCAGTGACTGCTCTGTTCTCGAATCATCTTTTATCTCCTTAATCACTGTAGAGCACAAAGGAACATTGGTAGGACAAAGCTTAGTTGATACAATAACAAGAGGTAATTATTCCAGTAGCTGGGGGCTCAGGCAGTAATAACTTGTGCTATAGAAGGCAAGTGAAACCTTTGCTCAGTAAGAGAGATTTGCAGTAGGACTGTGTGGCAGTGAGTACCTGTTACTGCAGCATACCGTGTGATATTTACTATTCTAATTACAATGTCTATGTTCCCCCCCACCCCCAATCTTACAATGTCTCACCTTCTTGTAAAATATTAGGAATATACAAACCCAGGCTATTTTAAAAATTATTTCAAGTAAGCAGAGGTTAGGATATAACTGTGATGGAAAGAACAACTTGGATTGTTCAATCTCTAAACCTGGCTGATCTCATGCTGCTACTGTGAATTTAATATATTTCTAGAATAGTTGGACTCATACTCCTGGTATGCCAGGTGACTGTTGCTCAACAGAACAGAACAGTTATCTGCTAGCAAATATTGGAAGACTGTGTCAACCTGCTGATGTTTCTTAACAAGGTATTGACCTGACTGATTGTTAAACTCCACCTTGAATATAAAGGTGGGCAAAGAGTGAGCACACCCACCACAAAACTCAGACAGTAGCAACTGAGCCTAGAGCAGAAGAGGTTACTTATTCTATTATTGATATTGCCAGTATTAAGCAATTTTTTAATCTTAAATACGCTCTTTGGAATGAAGTAGAGCAGGGAAGACATCCACTGACAGTAATACGTGATATGGTAGGACCCAGAAGCAAAGTACTCTAATGCTGTCAGAGGAAAATCTCTCTGCTATCTACTTGTGTTTCCAATGGGGAATAGAAATGAGTGTCTTAGACAATGTCAGGAGCAGGGGTAGCCTTGGGCACAAGATTAACAAAGTCTGATGAGCATTGACTTGGCAGCAGAGAAGCTGGGCTAATGTGTCTATTCCCAGAAGTGGGACCTGAGGAACAGGGAGCTCCAAACTGCCTCCAAAGAAAGTTAAAACTGTACAAATCATAAGGGTAGGCATATCCTGAAGTGCCCATTTAATGAAAAATAAATGCTCATTTCCTTCAGGACTTGCTCTGAAATGGGTATGTTTTATTGCTAGCAGTTACTGGCAGGAGCTGTAACATATATCTGTTTGTCCCGTAAAACTTGGAATAGACTCTATTGGTCACAGAGTAATCTGAAAGACTGGAATAACTGATTTTTTATTAGTTCACCACATCACTTTAAGTACGTCTCTTCCTCTGTATTTGCCTGTGGACTGCAGAATTAAAGCATCACCTGAGGATTTATGCGAGAATAAATTTTTAAGAGCCTACATTTATTGAGACTTTTTTGGTCCAGTTCCTCCAGCTGCTTATTTGAATGTACCAAATGTAAAAGTTGTTAGCATATTTAAAACTTTACTTTGCATGGGGATTTATACTGTGTGTTCATTTATTATGAGCTATGATATGCTGTGAAGATAAATAACCCAAAATACAATCTGCAAGTCTGATCTGAACATCTATATGTGTTTAATTGAAGGAATTATGGAGAAGAGACCTCAGCTGTGCTTGGCAGATTCAAAAATTACTTCCAATTTATCTAATGCCAAGTAATATGAAGTGAACAAGATCGAGTTATAATGCTGTGATTCATTGAACTTGTTTAATTAAGATCACTGTTCATTCACCTAAGACCTGTCATTTAATATTTACATTGTTAGAGAAATGCATGACTCTGAACCTAGTGGTGCTTACCTTTTGAAGGAAGGACTGTTTATAGAACACAGTCCTTTATGAATATCTTAGCATAGGTAAGTGTATCCTGGACCTAGGATACACTGAAATATGTTCTCTGCCTTATAACTAGATCATGTGATAGTAGACTTTTTCCTTCCTGAGTAATTATACTGGTAGAAATTCTCCTATTGCAAAGATTTATGATAATTTAAAGAGTTTTCTCTTTATGGGAACTGATTACAGTAGTATAAACACTATGGCTGTACCAGTGTAGCCAAAGCAGAGTGATTTTTATTTGTATCCTTGTGACGTGTCCATGTCCTCTGTCGTACAAGAACCTGGACCTACTCTTGAGAACATGGGTGATAAATGAAAAATGCTGGCTCACCAGCCTCGGGGAACATTAGAAGATACCCAGTCCCAGGTGGTGGGTATGACTGCCTCTGCCCTGTGGGAGGACAAGGCTCTGTGCTACTCTGCAACACAGACAATGTGAATGCGAATCATAATCTCTCCCTTTTTCCTTATTCCTTTTGAATACCCAGAATGCTATGTCAGAGTCCTAAAGACTTTTTTTTTTTTTTTTTTGTAGTGCAGGAAAATTACTGCATTGGAAGATTGATATGTTGTGATAGAAAAACATACCAAAAGATGAATGTCACAACTGCAAATAAGCATCTGTCTCAAAAACAGTTTATGAACTCTGCAAATACGATGTTGAAATCGTCACTTCTTACATGACAATAAAACTTTTGCTTTCAGAAATAATATTTACTTGTTTTTTGGGGTTCTAGCACCAGTTTTAACTCTGGTTTTGCTCTGGTTTCATACCTTTGTTGTGAATTGTGGCTTCTCTGATACTCTGTCATGATGATTCTGGTATTTACTATGGTTTATAGGATATTTTTCTTTTCTAGGGAATAAGATTTCTCTGCGTGCTGATATCCCCAAATTACAGGCTTAAATATGTTAGAGGTAGAAGAATTTTTCTTTGTCCAGGATATAAAAAAATATGAATTAGAGGTTTTATTATCCATATAGTAGAAAAATAGGGCTTGATTCTGAAAGGAAATCTGAATGGCTTTTGTACTACTCAACTTAAGAGATGTCAGCGTGAATCACAGGAAGCTCACAGAATTTGTATGTTGAGCTTGATTAGCGCAAAGCTCGCATTTCTATGGTGCAGTAAGAAGTAGATAATTTTTATTCCTAAAGCAAGCAAGCAAACAAATCAAACCCCCAAAACGAAACCAAATCAATTTCCTTCACTGTCCTTTTGTGGCTCCTCCTTGCCTTTTTGACTTTCAAAATATGTGTTCTAATAAAACACTTGAAATTACCTTTCTCTTTGTGCTGTGCTCAAAACACAGTGAAAAAGTATACAACTGATTATGAATGTTGACAGATTCACTATGTAAGCTTATAAAAACAAAAATATTTTACCTCTGATCTTTTACTTACAAAATAAAATTACTGCTCATATGAGAAGCACTGTATGATAATTTATTTTTAAATAATTACGAAGTGCATAATCTACACCTGAAAAATTTCTTTATTTTTCACCTGATATACATGGAAAATTGACAAAATGCTGCTCATTGTAGTCCATGTTTTGTGGAGGGATAATCATGTTTATTTGGACAGAAAGCACTTATAGTCAGGCAAATACATAGGTTTTGTCTCAAACTCCTCAATACAGTATGCTTCACTTTTCCGTCTTTAAGGGAAGGGGAATTAATAGACTTTCTGAAGTCAGTAAAAATTTATCCTAATTCTTGACTGATATTCACTTTAAGAATTTCTAAGCTTCTGTCTCTGATGTGTGTTCTTCAAAGTGCTTTTGTTGATTACTCAGATTTTCAGCACCTCTTGACAGAGCTTTGTTATTCTCTGGTGATTACTTTGAGAAACATACAGGCAGTCTTTCAAACTGAATCCCTCCAGTTCTAAATGAAAAATGTCTAAATCGAAGTTTTTCGGATTGTGCAGAAATTTAAGAATACAGCTTGTTCATTAGGGATAATTTCAAGCAGATGCTACTTACAGCGATGGAGAGGAATATGTCTGACAATTGCTATTTGCTTTATACCTCAGATGATTTGTTTCTGTAATGTCTCTTTTTGTAAAAGTGTCTCACTTCTAGAACAAACTTCTTTGAAATAGAAGGTACAAAACCGTGAAAAAAATCCCATTGGATTTATTTCCAATTTCAGTTATGTTTGTCTTCATTAATAAATGCAATATGTTACACCTCTGTCCATACTACCTAAAATTGCACTGCATTATGTTTCAACCAGGAATGCCCATGGTTCAGTCTGTAGCCTTTGTGTGCTTGTGTCTGTTGCTGTATTAGAAAGCTCCTCCCAAATCCTGGTAGTCTGTAGTTTACAGTTTATCTCAAAATAGTCATTTGTCCTTGTTGCATCAGTTAAAATACAGTAGTCGTCTTTTTTTAGTTGGTTTTTATTTCAAAGACATTTTGTGTCCTTTGCTGTCATTATTGAGCAGATTGTTGTTGATTAACAGACCTGCATTTAGTAAGCAAATTTAACAGTTTCTTTGCAATTGTGAGTTGCAATCACTAATCTACAGAGCATGACACGGCTACCTTGAGGACCGTCCCTTCTTCCTCTCTGCCTTCTGTCCCAGGGATAGAAAATTAAGAGTGTAAGCCAGCAGTTTAGATATTCCTGACAACAAAGAAACAATCCTCGAAGCATCCACATGGAGCTTATTTATTGAAGAATGTATAAATTTTGGGAGAAGAGATTGACTTTTCACTGGGAAATTTTAGCATGAGTTGATTTTGACAGAGCAAAGTGCTTGAACTTTTACAACAGAGTTCTGTGAATTTCTAGGCAGAAGAAGCTCTAGCAATGTGGTTTACATTGGCTGTTGAGCCAGGCATAATAAAAGTACATGGTGGTTTGTGACTCCTTGTCACAGCCCTTACCTTGGGAACCCAATGGTGGGTTGTGTATGGAGGCTGTACATTCCCTGGCCATTCCTTTTGTGGGGGACAATGTCCTGGTGGATGTCCACAATGCAGGAAAGTGGAGAGGAAGCAGTGGATGCTAGTTAGCTGTCCAGCATGGACTCCCGAAGTGATGTACCTTACTGTGAAAAGCAAGAATGTAGTTGTGGGCAGTAATGGACAAAATGGTGAATAAATACATGGAATGTCTTTAGGTCCAGCTGAGGTGTATAACACTGCTTTGAGATCTCAGTTTGAGTAGTCAGTATTTTCATAGAACATTTTATTTTCCTTGTTTTTTTAAGCACTGATTCTATTTATGAAGTGATTTAAAGAAAGTGTAATCAAATGTAATTGCTAGTTGCTTTTTCAATCCTGTATTTAAGGTCATTGTTTTTTCTAGTAATAGAGCAGTACATCTTACTTCAAGAGCATGTTTATTTTTCTTTGGTATTATTAGTTCCAAGAACCCGATACAGTTTGGATAATTTCCAGGTTTTCTGGCCCACAAAATTTTGCCTTTCTCTACATTCCTTCTCTTTCTGTCCTTAGAGAGAAGGTACTTCTCAGGGAACAGTGGAGAAGTTAAATGAGTTACAAGGTGGAAATATATCTGTCCTATTTCCATTTTTATTGCACAAGGAATCTATTAATCTGTATTTTTATTGGTTTATAAAATAGAGTGAAGTTCAACAGCAAAAGACTGCTTTTCCTATTGTCTCTCTCATTTTCATCTAAAAATTGTTTCCCTGTTCCAATTTTCTTTCATGTTGCAGGGAAAACCTATTTAACTTGCTTTTTTTTATCTTCATTTGAAGGGAGATAATTTAATAAATTTTAGAGTTAGAACCGGGTCACACAAATGGAGCTGAGTAATCCCAAGAGAAGATTTGCTGATTGTATTAATGTGACTATAACAAGTTGCTATGAGTTTCCAGACGTTTAATTAGTACCTCTACGAGCATATTCTTTTCAGCTTTAGTTATTTTATGCCCTGCAAAGTGTTCATAGCAACTTCACTGCTGTGAGATGAAGCTTAGCTCCAGCTCTTCTCCTTCTCACCAGGGTTCTCCCTTCCCAGACAATATGATTTCTTGTCGGAAACATGACCATTTGGGGAGCAAGGCAGCTAGCAGGCATATAAATCTGCACATGGCAATACTTGTTAGTCTGGGGAACACACCATATAGAGTTCTTCGGTTGGAACAGAAAATCGAGACATACAGGTGCCTTCAGGTCACCCTCCTGCTTAATGTAACATTGTGTTTCCTTCACCCAGCAATACTAGTTTGAAACTGCCCAGATTTATGCTGTGCTGGTGGCTTCAGTAGTATGCTGTGTTCTTAGGTGTAGGGCCTTTGTGTGTAAGGGTCATATGAACACAGAGAGAGTGAAAAAAAGAAACCGATCGTTCAACTTAGTTCAGATTGTACATAAAAATTTGAGATCTCTAAGGCTGAGGGTGGCAAGTGGGTAGGTGAAGATCTGGATTCCTAATGTGACACACACAGAGATCACAGTGTTAATAAATTCAGAGTTTAATTTGACAGAAAATAAATTACAGGAACACAAATATACAATTCCCAGGAATTCCTGAGACAAAGGAGCCCCCCCTGAACTGGGAGATGATGCCATTACAATTTAAAAAGACTTACAGCAAGGTAGAAGTTTTTGAGAGCATTAGGAAAAAGAAATAGGGTGAAGTATGTGTGAGACAGACCAGGTTCACTTTCTCGTGTGAATACAGTGAGGATTACACCTTGCCTTAACTTCTGTAGTGAGTGAAGTCAAGGTCCTGGCGCTGGGCTTGGACCTGCTTGCTTTCCATTCTTTCTTCTTTCCTTCTCTCCTTCCCCCTCCTGGCCCCTTTTGCTATGTGCAAACTCCGTATTTATGTAGAAAACTTACCCCGATTCTTATGGAGTCTTGTCAGATTCACCTTTGCTAACCAAAGGGGCTCTTAACATGCAATCTCTGTTTGGGACAGTATCAGCAGACAATAAAAGATGATCCTGGTTTGACTCAGGAGAGTGGTATATGGCTTCTTCCCCCAGGGAAAAAAAAAAAGCATGTTTCAGAAAGCCATTGTCTGGGAAATTCTTTCTAAAGCTGGATCATCATGAGCTACCAACTCTTCCCATCTCCTTCTAGGTACTGGCAGTTGTCCGCCAGACAATAGGATACAGTGTCATGCCTGAAAGGAGAATTGCATGACCATTTGTTCCCATTCCAGGTCCACCATTGGTATTGCCATCTTAAGCTGACACAGAGAGCATCCAGTTGATACAGAAGCGTATGAAATTGACCTCTGATCAAGTCTGTCTACTCTTCTTTATTGCTGACAGGTGCTGGCTGAGCATGTCCTTAGACATGGCCCTTGGATTTGACCTACAGTTTCAGCCAGTGTGGCTTTGAGTCAGTAGATTGGATGCAAGCCAGGAGCTCTGTGTTGTTGTTGATTGTTGGTTTGTTTGTTTGGTTGTTTTTTTTTTTTTCCCCTTTGGATGTACAGCAGAACCTAGCTTCTTCTAGTTACATTTTTCTAGTTTGTCAAGTTTTCCAATTCTAATAGAGAGACGAGGACAAATTGAATGCAACTGTGTCAAGTAGTAATGAGTGGAACAGCTTATTGAAGAGGAAGGTGCATTCTTGTCGAATTACTCAGGATTTTAGTAAGAATGGGATGATGATGGGGAAGAGATTGTTACAGGCCAGTTCCTTACAAGGTTGATAGAAAGGAATTAGGGTTATGGAACAGAGTGCATGAATCCACTGTGTGAGTCTTGGAAAGGTGAATGGCCCTGCTGACTAACAAATAGGCACAGCTGATGGCAGTCAGCCCAGAAAAGCTAATTTTCAGTTTAGAAGTTTCAGTTTAGAAGTTTCACCATGTTAGGTGAGGGAAACTGTGGATAAAATAATCCTTGAGATAAAGGGGGCCGTCAGTCAAGAAAGGTCCTCTTGAAACTTCTCTTATTGTTAACGGAAATAGAGCCAATTTATGCAGACTAAAATGCAATCAAAATGGCCAGAGTAGTGAATAATGAGTGTCTGGTGACAGGAATAGTAGCAGCTCTTGACCTGTGTAGCAATTATAGCACCAGTTCTTGTTCTGCCTAACAGCTCCTGGGAAAAAGAGACCTTACGTGGGTGCAAGGACACAGAACCTGCAATAGATGGGGGACTGTTCACAGCAGTGGATAAATTAAAATCTTCCTACTGTGATATCTATAACTATCCCTGAAATGGATTATTCATTTGGGGATACATCATTAACCAATGAGAAACATGAGGTGCCTAAGACTACATAAGTATTCTAGTTTGTTTTGAATTAAGATAAGAAGCCTTTGCGAAGGCTGGAGATGATTAAGCAGAAGATATAGTTATCTCAGATTTTAACCCTGCAGGAGTGACTAAGGAGACAGAGAGGTTCTGAACCCTGTGGCTGAAAACAGAGATGAGTTTTCTCTCAAGAAACAGCAGAACAAGTGCCCTTGGAACAATTCCTCTGGGTGTTCCCAAGGGGAGTCTGGAAATGAGATTTTACAAGTGGATGCTGGGCCTGGGAATGGCAGCAGCACTGTCAGAAATTCAGCTGAAAGTGTATCTACGCAGCAGCCCACCAGAAGTCTCCAGACCCTAAGGCATTTCACTTGTAGAAGAGAAAATTTACACATTGAGACAGAATCATAGAACTCCTTTAAAAATCCAGGAAATTATCTGGAATTTCTTGATAATGCAGATAGGCTCAACTGACAAAAGATAGTGTAGAAAGTATAGATGTCTAAATATTTATTTTACAAATTTCAATCATCCATTTAGGAAAGAAAAGGAAGTTTTCAAAAAGGAGTCAATCTCATGTACAGGCTCAAGTTCGGTCTCTCATATTTGGGCAAAACCTCCTGTATTTATCTTCCAGCTGTTCTGGTTTTTATTCTGTATTCCATTTCTCAGAGAAGGGTTCATTTTCAATAAAGTATCTGTGAAGCTGTTCTTGCTTGTGGATACTCACCCCTACGTTTTTTCTCTTTGTGTTGGAATTTAGAAGAACTGAAGAAGTTCTTTTTGTGGGTTTGTTTTGGTTTTTTGTTTTTAGCAAAGATCCGCTTATCTGAGTGATGCCTAAGGTATTAGGTTCTGGGCTACGAGAAATACACAGTTGCTGAATTGGAGTTATCTTTCCTCCTCACTGTTGATCTAAAATGAAGGGCAATTCATAATGCTTTGCCTGGCTCTACAAAGTCAGGTCTTTGCATCTTCTTTGTTACCTATGGAACGAAGACAATCAGAGAAAGCAAGGCAGAAGCCGTGCTGCTGGATATGAGCTGTTGCCTGCAGCATTTGACAGCAGCCAGTGAGTGGTATTTTTGTGTAGGGCTCTCTGGCTCAGTTGCAAAATAAGCTTCCCAGGCTGTAAGAAAGACCCACACAGACCCTCCACCTGGTCTGAAAAGTTCAGGAGTGTTTGAGTGAGAAGCTGATTTTAATTGCATTATAATTTGAACATGGGTATAGTGATTCCTGTGTCATTGGGGCATTAACTGAATGCAACAAAAAATTAATATAAATTGCTTATGAATACATGTAGGTGGGAAATTAGGAGTTACCTAAATTAGGTTTGAAACAGACCAGCAATATACTATTCTCAAATTCATTCTGAATCCTGTGAAATTTGCCAAGGACTACCACAGACCCTGAAACATCTTGCAGGTTATGGATATGCTTAATCTTTACTCTACAGTAAAGAAACACAGGGGTCTGTTGTGCCTTTCCTATCTTAGGAGTCACCCAGCCATTCTCCCTCCCTGGCAGCAGCTGTCAGCTTCAAGGTTTGCACAATTCAGTACAACACCTAGCCATTTGGTTTCTATCCCTTGTCTTGATTCAACTGAACCTGTAGACTAATCATCCTTGAAATGCTGCTGACCTCAGATGAGGACATAGTAACCATAGACTTGGTTCTGCCAGCACCTTCTTTCATCATAGCCGTGTTGGTCTTGGAGGACCTATTGTTTTTGTGCTCTCTGGGAGTCCAATTCCTAATCCCAGTTTTACTTAATTCTAGCTAGACTTCTGGCTAGAACACCTCTCTTATTATACAGGCTACTAACTGCTCCCTGGCCTAGATCAATGCTGTGCTGGAAGTTTAGCTTTTCCTCTCTTGTTCCAAACACAAATCGTAGTCACAATCCTGACCGTAATCTGAATATCCTGATTTTGTAAGGAGGTTCCTAAATGTTCCTTGAGTACAGGTACTATGACAGGACAGACTGATCTGTCCCAGAGTTAGCTGTCCATGTTGATGCTGTAAGTCATCTTAGCTCTGTGTGCTGTGAATGATTCACTAGGAAGCTGATTTCTTCCATTCCAGCCTTATAAAAGCCTGAACTCTCAGACTAACAATCTCATGTTTTCTTGGCTAGGATTAGGGTAAAAACTATCAATATAAAAAATCAGGGATTGTCTGTTGTCTGATGGATATATCCCACAACCTCATAACAGATGTCCAGTTCCTCCTATCCCAAACCATTAGAGTTTCTGTTTAAGGCTAGAGTGGTAGCTATAGTGCATTTTCTGCCTCAAAAATAACCAAAAATCATTACTTTTTACCAACTCTGACCTTATGCTACTTCTGTGAATTACACAGGATACTACAGCAAACAGTCCACATTAAAGTTGGTTTTCCAGACACTTCTGTCTCAAGGTCCCTTCCAACTTAGAATGTGATTGTGGGTGATTCCGAGTTACCTGGATAAGCCCTGTACGTACCTGGGCATCCTACCTGCCCTGGGATCAGCTGTAAGTCAACATCTCTATGACAGCACATCTTACTTTATGCATTGTTAGTCTTCAAAACCTTGTCAATAAATGTCTCTTCACATTCTTCCCCCCTGCCCCCACCTTGTGTTAGTTCTTTCCCCCGGCCTTGACCTTCTGCTGCAAAATCCAAGCCCATTCTTATCTTTTATATTAGTTAATCATGTCTTCTAAATCAGTAACTCTGAAAAAATTAAAAAATGCATAAATAAAGATACTGTTACACAGTACGTGAAGACATGGAGTACCAACAGACTTTTGACCCAAATGATAACTGAAAGCTCTTTCAAAGAATTAAGCTGCCATCAGGCAAAATGAAAGTTACTCTTTGGGAGAGGTTAAAAGACTATGAAGTGAAGAACAGGAATAATCAATTTACCAACAACATTTCCCTTTTTGGGAAAGTGTTATCAAATAGATATATATATATATATATAGATATATATATATACTGTTTAACATAGCCATTAATCTCAAAAAAAAGGAGTGACTAGTGAGATAATTTAGTCTGATGATGAAGATTTATTTAAGGTGGTTATAAACATGAAGGTATAGAATCATGGAATGGTTTGGGTTGGAAGGGACCTTAAAGATCCTCTAGATACAAGGCCCCTACCACAAGCAGGGACACTTTCCACTGGACTGGGTGGCTCAAAGTCCCATCCAGCCTGGCCTGGAGCACTTCCAGGGATTGGGCAGGGAGAAGGAAAATGGATATGGGCTCCTCTGGCTGCACTGAAGGTGTGAGAGTTTTGACTTTAGAGCTACACATCAGTCCCCAGACCTTTTTCTCCTCAGCAATGTAGGTTTCACCTTTGTATATGTATACATGTGCACACAGCCTTTAGCATTTACAGAATGTAGATGTATGTGTACACTTTTTTTTTTTTTTTTTTTTTTTTTTTTT
>VXAY01006439.1:188654-224210 GCA_013399855.1 Oxyruncus cristatus | reverse complement strand
TAACAGGGAAAGATGTAGGTCTTCTTTGTAGGGCAAAGGAAGGCAGAAACACAGCTATTGCATGAAGAGTAGGAAAGGACCTATTCAACTGAGGCACTCATTGCCTCCTGGGACCATGGTGGAAGTTTGGTCTGCTCACAGTGCTAGGATAGGGGGCATATGACCTCCCTCTGACTACACCTGGGATGGACAGGACCCAGTGTAGTAGTTTAACAGTCAGGGTTAGGATAAAGTTTAGGGATATCAGAACCTGAAGAGATTGATTTTTTGGTGCATTTTGCAAGCTTTTCAGGTTTAAGATGGAGTCATGTTCTAGTAAGGTGAAGTTAACTCTGGGATGTTATTTTAAGATTAATATTATGTTTGGTATGGCGGCAATATGGCATAAAACCTCATGTCTACTAAAATGCTGAGGTATCCTGAGGGAGAGAGGGGCATTAAAAAGAGTTGAGCAGAAATCAGGAAGGAAAATGAAGTTAAATGCGTTTATATTTGGATATGTCACTTCAGCTTAATTTACATATTTTCTTAAAAATAAATTATCACCATAAGTTAAGGGTACTTTCCAACTAACAGTCCTTCTGCATTTTAATAATCATCTGTAAATATAGACACAGGTGATATTCAAGCCACACAAAACACATTGAATCTCTTCACTCTTGGTATGGCAGAATCTCTAGAATAACGCTTCTTTTGGAAAAAAAAAAGAAAAAAAATTGAGTTTTTCCTGCATCCTTTACACAAGAGAAAAACAGAGACAAGTTTGAAAGAATGAAATAGAAGGCTTAATCCATGTGGAGACTGAGACAAAGCTCAGGTAGCTCACTCTAGGGATGGATTTTGACTGTTCTACAATGCATGATGACTTTTCTACCCTTACTTTACTTCCTCTGAGATAAAGAACTGTACATTTTTTTTTCTTGCCATGCTGAGTAAGATGATTATATTTCGTCATACAATGAGATTCCACATTGTTGTGATTTGATTCTGCTATAGTTTGTTTTTTAATCACATTCCTTTACCTTTCCTAAATCAATATCCAATCACTGTTGCTTCAGGTGAAAAATTTGCAATTCATTAAGGCTTGCCTGAAAGAAGAGTATGAGCTTTATCTCAATAATGTGCATGCCAAAATGTAATGAATCATTTAAATATTTTTCATTGTTTTCCACTTTTCATACAATGGAAATGTCATTTTGGAGTTGACAGAGAGCAGGGTAACAGGACTAAAACAGAAAACCCATTTATAAACTACTTTTTTTCAGGGCTTCCTATCTCGACATCATTTTCCCATTCTTGAGAAGGTTAATCTTACTTGTGTTAAATTAGCAATCACCAACACGTTCTTATTTGTGGAGTGAACCTGCCTTTTTCAGTTCTTGTGTAACAGAATCTTTCAATATTCTGAAGTGTCACAACTGTTAAAATAGTGATGTTTGCCTTTATCCCCATCTGTTTTCTGTGCATAAACTGATGTCTTCAGCTGTCCTCAGCATGTCTCAATGGGGGAATGATTTTTTTCCCTTCTAAAAAGAAGGTGAAGGCAGTGTCTTTTAAGTAGTACACAGGCAAGAGATGGGGAGCAATGAACACACGCTGCATCAAGGAAAATGTTAATTAGACACTGGGAAAAAAAAATCATAGGTAATCAGATACTGGAGGAGATTGCCTCAAGAACTTGTGGAAAGTACTTGAAAATACTTTGAACTCAGTTGGGTAAGGCCCTGAGCTACCTTATCTAATGGCAAATCTTCCCCTGATGTATGATCAGACCAGATGACCCCCTTAGGTCCCTTGCAACTCAAATTACCTGTGCTAAGAAGCAACCTTATCAGGCTGTACTTCCCCTATTTCAGTCAGCAAATTACTTTAACTGGTAAAACGTGCAGCATTTTTCTGTCTAGAGCTGTTACCTGTTGCATAGTAAGGCTGTCAAAGTTGGTGTAAGTGGCCTGTCCTTAGTCATTGCCACCAGTGTGCAAATTATTGTATTTATCCTACCACATCTGTTTAGGTAAGTCAGTGGGGAGGGAACTGATAAGGACAGTAATTTTTTCAATTGGATTAATCTAGGCTGTATCATCACATATTGGCAGGAACAAATAGAAGAGATTCAGCCTGAGACCAGTGAAAATCTGAGTCCTATGAAAATACTAAAGAATTCAGGAAAGCCTTCTTGCCATAGTTTGCCTCTGCTTTTGAAATTGGCTTTTTCATGTGGCAAATTTTGATCTAGCAGTGGAATCCAAGTTAACAACAGTGATGATTCACAACTTTTGGGCATTTTCTATGAAGCTTAGTTCAATCTTCTAAAAGACAAGAAAAATGAGGGGATTGGAGGTTTTGACTGTTTCATCGGGGGCCATTTCACATATATATTTGCACAAATAAAATTATAAGGCTTCAGGGATATAAATTATAAAAATATAAAATTATGTGCATTGGTATACATTTTCATTTAAATCTAAGAATAATTGGAAAAGTGAAGCAAGGCAGAAATAACATAATAATGAGTTTATGACTCTACACTGTAAATTCTTGAAGCATAACCTAATGTATAAGCAATTATAACCTTTAGGCAGAGGAAATAGGGCACCCAAGGCTCTTTTGCCCTTGTCTGGTTTTGTGGTTTGGCAGTGAGGAGAAGCTGTAGAAAGAAAATCTTGTAAGCTGAGTCTGTGCATTTATTTTTAGTTTTATACAAGGCATTTACTAATGGCAATATGTCCTTGAGGTTAGGCAGAGGGCTTTTTGTTTGGCACAGCCAAGTTTCTGCCTTCCAATTTTGTTACAATTTGCTCTTCGCAATTAATAATAAAGCAGTTTGAGAGGAAACAAAGGAAAGCAATGAGACTAGAGAGACCACGTTATTAACTCAATGTTATTTTTCCCCCTTATAAGCAGCAAATATAACCCAGAGCACACAGGTACCATTAAGTCTGTACCATACACCACGTCCTACTCATTTCTACTGTAGATTTACTCTCATATAACTTCCTTGAGTTCAAATGATTTCAAAATGCAAAATGCTGCAGAACAGTGGCACTAGGATTACCAGGGAATGGAAAGTCAGTCCTTCCAGAACAAGTTAAAAGAAACAGGCTTGTTTAGTCTAACAAGAGAATGTCTAATTGCATAGTAGAAAAGGGTAAATGCTAGGGTAATAAAATAAAGGGTAAATGCTAGGAAACAAGAGAACGGTAAAAGGTGAGCCAGATGTATTCATTCTTCCATGGATAAAGCTAGGTTGGACACTAAAAGAAGGTTCCTAACCTTCAGAAGGGCATGGGTTTTGGATGCATTTGTTGAAGGTGAAATAGCTTGATTGACTCTGTTAAGAGGCACTGGCCTTGATTCAAGAGGTTCTGCCAATCCGTATCCAGGGAAATTACAGAAGGATATGGAGCAATGTGTGACTTTTCTTATGTCTTACCTTACCTTTCTTGTCTCTTCTTACCTTACAGAAAATTCCAAGTTACTTTTAAAGTATTTTACAACATAGTGCATAGTGAGAATTCTATTTGTCAGTCTCACTGAGACTGAGCTTGTGTAAGTTTCTAAGCTTAAATTTTTTTTTATTATCCTCTTTCCTTCTTGCCTCCTTGCCCTTCAATAGGGAGATATATTTTCCATGGATGTACTAGTAGAATCACTTCTTGCTACTTTTAAGCTGGTTTTGAATCACTGAATTTGCTCATATCACTGTTTGTCTTATAGTAGTAGCTTTTCCTGGACTGTGACTTGCTACCTTTTGAGTAACTTCTTGATCTCCTGGGATGCAAGTGTGCATTTGTGATCTGTGGGTTGAAAACCTGTCATGAAGGTGGGCTTTCTTCTGCTTTCTAGTCCTTAACTAAGCATATTGACATATTGTTAGTAGGGGTGATAAATTCCTGCCATGAGAGCTTCCTATCATGATAGCTATTTCTGTGGAATAGCTGGCAACAGCACTGATTCTGCTGTTACATTTATTTATGAGATATCACAGTAGATGGGATCATCACTTTGTTCACTGAAATCTTCATATACTAGGAAGAATCGATCTCTTTCAACACAGAGAAACTGTACTATTCCCATTCTGATTCAAAGACATGCTCAGAAATAGGTAGGGGTGACCTCAAAAGTTTGGAGAAAATTACTAGGTAAATGGGGTAGGTTTTTTGAAGGACTTCAGGAGTAAATGAAACATATCAGGGCAGATTCTCAGCCGGTGTAAATTGGTATCAAACTCTACTGAAGTGAGTACAGCAAAAGGAGTTTAACCAACTGAGAGTCCCTCAGGTTATGCTTTTCTTTCTTGTTTTGTTGCTGATTTTGAAATAAGAGGACTCCAAGTTAACTTTTTGACCAAATTATGCTGTTGAGGGTCAGAGCAGGTCACAGATAAAATAAGTACAAATCAACTCCAAGCTCCTTCCACATGAGTTATACACTCATCATGGCTCCATGCACTCCCAGAACTCAATTCCCTGCAGCCTCTCTCCTTGCTTCTGCCTGACCCCAATCTGGAATTAAATTGTTATCAGAATCACTGTAGCATATATTGTATTATTGTGTATACCACATAAAAGTTGGAAACCTGGCATATTCAAGACTACGAATCATCTCATCTACCATAAAGCACTTTCAGAGAGCAGTTCATCCAGTGAAAGCACCAGCACCTCCAAAATGCTCCTGCAAACAGGACTGCAACTTAATATTAATAAATCAGTGAAGTATTAAGACAACATATGATGTAACTGATCAGTCTGCAAGTGAGTTAACTCCTGCTAACTGTCCTGATCAGATTTCCTGATGGGTAATGCTGTGCTTTGTCAGACAATTGCCATCCCCTCTTTGCTGTCTGAAAAGAATTTAGAAACATTTTAAGGTTTGATAATTAATGTTTAATGATACTGCAAATTTAAGTCGTAATGATACAAAGTAAGGTAAAACTGTTCTATTTGCCAAAAGAGGGGTGGGTTTTGCATAAGTAAAATTAGCTTCTAAAAACTTGTTTTTAAAGTGAGTTCAGACTTAAATGTTTATTTTCGTGTGAAGAGTTTATAAAACTTAAATACGTACCTGAGTTAGTGTGAGAAATGTTTCAGTGTAGATTATTTCCTATGTTTGCAGCAGGCAGAGTCTGAACCTCAAGTGTGTGGTGAACCACTTCCTTCTGGTAATTGCGTTTTGTAGCGGCAGGACATTGCTATGTACAGACCCCACAACAGGTAAAGCCAAAATGTCATTCAGGAACATGTCTCAACATGATTTCGCCAGGTCCGGCCGAATTTTGGAAGTAAAGATGATGGAATGCCCAGTTGGTCCTTCAAGGACCAAGCCACTCTATGCCACACCTCCTTTCCTTGATCACACTGATATGACAGGTGTGTTCAGTAGCTTTAATGAAGTTAAACATTTTTAATTTTTATCTAAACTTCAATGTTGGGTTTTGTCGAAGGGATAGCGAGTCTACATGTGTGTGTGTGCACGCTCCTTTTCTGCTGGGTCTGGGGCTGCCCTAGTTCCCCTTCCCCTCAAGCAGAGAAGTTACTCTGTAAAACTGTAAACTCTGTAAAAATCAGACTTTTTTTATTGTAAGATTAATTTAAAAATTAGCTATTCGGTGTGATCTCTTCTTTAAATAATGCATATATTTACCTTAATTTCTATTTTAAATACTCCTCTACTAGAGTATACCACTCTATTAGAAGAGTTTACTCTCTCTATTAGAGTGCTCTTTTGTTAGAATAACAGTGGGAAGCCACGCAGCATGACCACCCAATAATACATATTAATTATTCTGTAAATTGAAGCTATAGTCAGGAGTACTGTTGCATGCATGTGCTGAGAATATGGTAAGAAATTAAAACTTCATGTTGTACAGTCAAGTATGGCTCTTTTTATTCCCCGTTAAATCACTTCTTTGTATTTCCTTGGGTTTGGTTTAGTTTAGAAGAGATTAATTGTATACATATGATTTTTTTTAATGTATTCTAGATTAATATTAGTAAATTGATACGGTGATGATGTAACTATTAATTTTTCACAAGTTAGATTTTATTTGACATCAATGAAAGAAAAGTTTCTTCATTCTTTCTCTATAATTATACTGATTACACTATTTTATTTTTCCTGTATTGCTAGCATTTAAACACTGAACAGCTTGTTTCAACCTTTGAAAATTCAAGGTGTAATAAAATCTTTTAATACAATTAGCTCTAGTTCTTGCTGAATGGAAAAGACTGAAAGTGTAGAGCAAAACCATATTTTTCCTTTGACTTCTCAATAATTAGTCTTTGCCTTCTTTTTACAATGCCGATGTCCTGCCACTTTGCACAGAATTTAACAACATTTTCTGGGCTTTACAACAAAAATTCCAAATTGAGCCAGGCCTAGTTTCTTAATAATTTTAGCATTTTAGAAATATCCAGGAATAATTTCACATGCTTTTTTACTTTGTGAACCATGAAATTTAAACTACAACAGTACAGGTTTTCTTCTGTTGCAACTTGAATATACTTGTACTTTGTGTTGAAGTCAAGAGGATGTCTGCATGAGGACTGAGAACTGAAAGTTCTGTGATTTACACTAGTGGAAGGGTTTCTACCCTGAAGTGACTAAAGAAATTGGAGGTCAAATTGGAATCTGGAATTATAGGAGAAATGGAGCATAAAAAAGCTAGCTTGCTTCTACTGCATGGACTATTTTAGGAAAAGGGCATGCCTCCAAATACCTAAGAAGCAAAAAATCTCAAATTCTATTTCTTTGACCTTGTTTTTCCTTGGATATTTAGGCACAAACTCCCTTCCCAAAGCAGTATGAAGCAATATCAAATTGAGTGGGAATAGACTGAGCAACCAGAAGTATGAAATTTGCTTTGCGATATGGTATCCTCACAGGAGTACTCCTCCCTTGGGCTATGGACACTGTAAATTTGCCTGGTAGTGCCAGCTGCCTGATACAGTCCCTTGGTATCTCTTGTGGAGATCTCCCGTGTTGCTTGAGGTCTCTCTTGTGGCTTAGGACCTGAACATAGGCTTCACTATGTGCCCCAACACAAGAGGGGATAACCACTGAACAATGCTCTGATCGATGCTGATCAATGTCGGCATTAAGCCACAGGTAATTCTTACAAAAAAGTTTTATTTCCTGCGATGTGTTCTGACTCATTACAGTTAATGACCTTTCCTGAGAAATGCAGCAGTAGTCACTGAGAAATGAGGCGAGGATTCAGAGATGAATGAGAGGAGAGGTGGCTGGCTATGCTTTGAAGCTTTTGTAGTATTTACATATCTATACATGTAGGCAGCCTGGCTTCAACTGCCTCTACTGTATTTATTTTTAAAAACTGGATCTCTGTCCTTCAGCAGAGAGAGGGTGTTCTGGCCTAACCCCTTGGTATATCACTCAATGATTTGCTTAACCTCGTGGTAGACCAGGGACTTGAACTTGGCCCTCATGAACACAAGGACATGCTCTGACCAAAGAGCTTCTGTTCCTCCTAGTCAGGCTTACAGCTTTAGAGTAAATGGCTGGTTTTGCTTCACTGTTTTCTGATGCTGGTTTCTACATGTGCTGGACAATTCCCTCATGTGATTTGGAATGACGCGTTTACTGTTCCAGATGAGATTGGCTCTGCAGGGAGTTCATCTGTGCGGCAAACATCGATGTACTTTGCTCAAAGTTGGAGCCAGAGGAGGCAGAGAAGTGGAGAAATCGCAATAATAACTGTGTCCCACTGGAGGGCTCCCCAGCACTTGCAGTAATCCTCTTTAACAGCTATCCCGCTTTTAGGGCTGTCTCTTCCCTGCAGTGCAGTGCAGAGCTGCTCGCCTGCAGCAGAAGAAATGGGTTTAGAGATGCAGGGGGGGTGTGTGCCAGACTCATTCCTGCACTCTTCTCTATTTTTAATCAGTGCCCTCAGTATTGCTATCAAGAAAATTATGAGCTAAATACACATCAGAATTTAATGTTACTCATTGTATTTTGAATTTTCTGTTGATTTCTGAGTGAGGTTGGCTAAAAATCTTCACTGCTTCTTTTCTGATTACAGCTTTAGAATCATATTATTCTGGAATTGTTCCCTTTATTGTACTTCAATTCTTAATAGATGCCTTCAGTACAATCCAACTACTTAGAAGTACTCTAAAGGGAAAGGGGCTACATTTGAAGCTGGTTTTCTTGGTCGTTTTGCTTTTAATTATTTTAGAGTTAAAATAGTTCAATTTAATTCATGAATAGTTTTAATTTTCTGTTGAGATTTCAGGCGTTGAGTCTTGAGGAGTTGAGTGCTTTAGAAGTACTCTAACTAGAAAGCTCAAGTGATTTTACAGGAAAGTGTATGAAGGCACTTTAGTGGCTTGTTTTGTGTGTAACAATGCAATAGCTTTCTACAGCCCTCCGTTTCATCTGAAATGAGTTAGATGTGGCAGGACGTTGGAAAAATAGTCAGTAATGATAAATGAACTTTTGTGACTATTGTAATTTTTCAGCTGCTCTTAAAAATGTTAATTATTGGCAATTTAATTTCTAATTCATAATTTTCAAACTGGATTTTTTACTAGCTTACCTTGAAATTTGTCTAATGTACCTAGTTACTTTTGAACTCATGATTGTCTTTTTACTGAATCAGTTGTGTAGTGTTTCAAAAGCCTCATATTTTACGTTGGATGCAACTACTAACTTCTTCAAGCAAGTTCCTTTACTCGGTGTAACAGGTTGTCTTTGTCTTTTAGATGTCAGTAATCACCTAAGCCCATTTTTACTGACTGTCGGCTGATGAACAAGGACTTAATGGGCTGATGACTCTATGTCATGATTCTTTCCTTTTCCATGATTGTTTGCTTTGAAATGCATCTTTTTAACCATAGGGGCAGTTTCTTCTAAACCATGAATGGTACGTCTTGTTTTTACTCCCCAAAGCAGCTTTCTGTAGCCTTTTCCTTTCCCCAGCCCACTGCAAATGTTGAGGCTTCTTCTGGGATTTGGAAAGAATTACCCTTTTAAAGTTATTAATGTGTTGCTTGGGAGGCACGTGAAATCATAATCAAAAAAATTTCTACTTATACCAGGAATTGCTCAGCAGTGAGGAAAATTATTATTGGTGAAACTTTCCTATTCTGCCAAGTTGTTAGCCAAAGGAAATCTTGTGAGTTCACGTGAGTGAATTTTTCTTCATCTTTCTTAATGCTCTACTGATATTATTTACTTCCAATTTGTACTGAGAAAGGAAACTATGCACAGCAAAGTACAGTAAAGCTATCAAAATGTTTAATATTCTTCACTTAAAGAGACAGCAGCATAGATAACTATTCTTAATTATTCTGAGTATGGAGATATTAAAATTGTGTATTAAATAGAAGGCAATTGTAGCACAATGGCTTGTCTGCTGGGTATCATGCAAGAGGTTGGAGCACGTTTTTGTTTTGTATATCCTATATGCTTTGTAATTTCTGTTTCATCCTAGTAGTCTGCTAGAACTGCTCACTCTGACTCTTTTAAGAGCTGGAGAAGAGTACCTGTGTTGTCTGGGAACTCTGCTAAAATTCGTACGGCAATAAAAGTACCAGGATTCCTTTCCATTAGAGACATTGTCAGTGAAGTGTAACATACAAAACCGTAATGAGCAGACTGTACGGTTTGTAGTTTCTAAACTGCACAAAACATTAGCTCTATAAATATATTTTAAAAGACTCACCAGCAAACATTTAAAAATAATTGCAAATTCTTCAGTGATGTAGATACATAAATGAAGGAATTCTGCTGAGGCAATTATAGTGTCTCCTGCTGCTCTGCCAAAATTACTCCATGATACATGAGACTTTACAGTGTTTGTAGATCTCTGCAGTAACTAAAGATTTAAGGTTTAGAACTTGGAGGTGAGCTGAAAAGATGTTGTAAATAACTGCACAGGTTTCAAATCTAACAGGATGACTGTGTTGCTCTAATATTGGTGAGCTTGTCCAAGAGGATTTGCCACTCTCTGTAAAAGCTTTGGGATGGCTTGTCTTTGTGAGTACTGCAGGAATGGACTGTAATCAAAATATTCAGGTGAATGCCTCTTAATGTGCTTAGGGACTAAAGATGTACTTTTCAAAGCTTAGATGATTCCTTTTATCTCCCCAACAGTTGATGATGTCACTTAATTTACAGAGCAAAGTAGGGAATAAGTCTTTCCATGTTAGAAGCTAGGCTTGCTTCATCTTTTATTTTTCTCTGAAAGAATGCATTTTTTGCCTGTTGTCTCTGAAGATCTCATGACACCATTCTATAGGCGGCCAGCAGGATACCTTCTCTGGGATCACATTGACAGTGGACAGCACAGCCGGAAACTGAACCTGGCATCCTTGTTCCCAGCCCTGTGTTACATTGTTTCCTTGCTGGCAAGAATACCATGTATCTACATAAGTAAAGAAATCCTGGTAAGCTATTTAAATCCAGTTATCTATGACTTTTAAGCTTACATTTACTTATATGAAATTAAGAAGGTATTTAGAAGTGTGGACTATTTTTTAAAGCTGCTTGTGCTTTATATGTATAAGTTTCTCATTTTATTTTTTAATAAACCTGATTTTAATTAACATTTCCATGTTTTCTAGATATCACTCAGATGATGAGAGTGTTGGAAAAGTTTCTTTGCAAAAGTGAAATATGGATTTTATTTGAAATTTTTCTCAAATGTCATTAAAAATTAAGGAAAACATGCCTCTGTGTTTATCAGATATTTTATTACTCTTCTTTTAATAAGAGAGTTAATGTAAAAAAAATTAGAGAATTGTTATCTTCAGGTATACCTAGGTGATGCTTGAATCATGACTCTTACTTGTGGAGGTGCTTCACAGATCCTGGTGATCTCATTCATATCAGTTATGATATGTGAACCAAAGTGTGATCCTATCCAAACCCTGTGGGTATTTGGATCTCTGTTTACATCTTAGGACCATCGATTTTACCTAGATTGTTGCCGCTTCAGAGAACATAGAAATAGATACTTGGATGTGTTCAAAGTGTACTGAAGCCAACCTAAATGTGCAGTCAGTCTGACCATGTGGATGCAGATGTCAAAGTACTCTCGCTCCTACACTGTAATTCTGATCTGGGGATGAAAGAAAATGACGGTGATGGATGAATGACCATATTTCTTTGACTAGATTTTGTCTTTTTCACCAACATTTTACCTCATAATAGTTCTGATACTTTAAAAAAAAAAAAATTGTTCTTAATAGTGTTTCATTTTATAAGAAGGCATGATTACATCTCTATTTATTTTTTGACATTGTTAAAGCAGAGAGTTGGTCCAGCTGTGAATCTATCAGCTGTAAACCATGTTTTTTGCCTTTGGCCAAATTTTAGTCTCCTAATGTTTTCACTCTGCCTGGAGTGAATCACTGTGACCAACAAATCCTGAAAATAGGAACATATAATGGAAAAGCTGACAAGACCCTTAACAATAGCAGAGCCATGGGTTTTGGTATAAACAACATAATAATGGAGTGTATTTGATGGTCATCCTGGAATTTCACTCTTTTGTTGCATTTCTTGTCCAATTGCCTGCATGACTATTTCACAGTAATACTTCCTGGCATATTCCAAAAGCTACAATTATTCATCTACAGGCTCCTGCCATAGCCCAGCAATAAAATGTACGCTGGGATGCTAACTGCTCTTTCTTTTAATACAGAGTAAATATAGAAAAACAGAGTTGGCTATGGGATTAGGTAGTAGTTAAATTGAGCCTTAGCAGTGAGTTCTCTGGTTGTGATGTGTTGGGATATTGAGTCTTGTCAACATGGGGTGCTCTGATAGTGCCTAGCTATGTGCTAATGAGTCACAGTGTGAAGTTTAAAAGGAGAGCACAATCCCCTTTCTTCTCCTTCTCATTGACTTTATGTCTTATTTAAAATGAAACGACATTGTACTAGATGCACATGTACCTAATCAAAGACAGTCTTAGTCCCAAAACAGGTATCTGAGCTTCTCTATTGTGACTGGACACCAGGCACACACCAGGCCACTATATCGCTCCCCTCCTCAGGACAGGGCCAGAAAATAAGATTGTAGCAAACCTTGTGGGTCGAGATCAAAGCAGTTTACTAAAGCAAAAGCAAAGGTCATGTGCATGCGAGCAGACCAGAAAAAATACCCAAAAGAGTTTATTCTCTACTTCCCATCAGCAGGTGATATCTGGCCACTTCCCAGGAAGCAGGGCTGCAGCAGGTGAAATAGTGGCTCCGGAAGGCAAACATCATAAATAATGAATGAATAACGAATAACTAATGCTTCTCCTCTCCCTGCTTTCCCCTTCTTTCTCTTAGTTTTTTGTATCTGTTATATGGTATGGAATACTGCTTTGGTAAGTTTTGTCAGCTGTCCTGGCTACGTGCCCTCCCAAGATCTTGCCCACCCTCATCCTACTGTGCAGGGGGTGGGATGTTGAGAGACAGCACTGATGCTGTGCCAGCTCTTCTCAGCAGTAGCCAAAACACTCGTGTGTTGCCAACACCTTTCTAGCTACCGGTACAAAGCACAGGACTGGGAGGGCTGCTGTGGGGAAAATTAACTCTCAGCCAGACCCAATACACCTGTACAACCCACTGTGCAAGCAACACCCCTGAGGAGCCTTTTAGAATGAAACAAAGATGCAAAAGAGAAGGAAGTTGTTTTGCATTTAACTGTCATCTTCTGGGCTATGAAAAGCCTCTCCTTACTTCTCTACTTCTTTCCTCTAGATCAAGGGCTCTGAACTTTCTTTTTGTCTCAGCTGCTTGAGGTTAGGGGAGTGTAATGTTTTGATTGTGGCTTTTCTTTTTAAAGATTTGTAGTAATTCCACTGCTATTGCCTTTCTCCTAGTTGGAAACACATTAATTAAAGCACTCAGGAAAAGTCCAATCCTATGTAATTACCTCAAGGAAGTATGACTATTAAGATCAGTGTCCCTATGGAACAGCATGGCAGTTCCTATTGCCCTTCAAAAGAGAGTAGATCTCTGTTTTGCCCCAGCCCTAAATAAGAGTAGCAACTCTGAATAACAAGGTTTTACTCATGGGTCCCAATTTAGGCATTGTACTCAACTCAGGAGCCAGGAATAGTTCATAAATAATTTGACTGGCAAGCTTGTAAGGTAAACTTTAGATAAATGCTTTTCGTGCTTTGTTTTGTGCTACTAATGCAAGGAAGCCACAAAAGACAGTTTGAAACCTGTAGTGCTAACATAGTTCCTAATTTTTATTTTGTGCCAGAGGCTAAATGACTGCATTTTTTTATCATTTTTTAATGAGCTCTTCAGTCCTTTGTAGGATGTGTGGAGAGAAAAACTCAGATTCCTGGAGATAAGGATGGGAGAGTAGGAAAAGAAGACTATTCTTAGACTGGATTTTCTCCATTAACTCTTTTCCTTTATTTATGTCCTCAAAGTTGCTCTGCTAAGATTCCAGACTTGAGGAGATTCAGGTCATACTGAATTGCATTAAATGTAGACTTATTAATTGAATTTCCTGTTTCCAATAACATGCTTTCATACTTCACCTGTCCTTGACTGAGTAAGATACAAAAAAGCCCCATCTGCAGTTGTTGTGAGGTTACAATTCAGTAGATAATCCAATTATATGCTTTTCTGAAGCTAGGTCAAGATCACACACAGAATTGTATTGATTACATTTTAATGCCAGCACTGTCATGGCAGCAGAAGGGCAAAACCAGTCAGCTGCCACAGAGCAGGTGAGTTGCCATGCGACATATTTAAGTGCTGTGGAGTAACTCTAGCTAGTTTCAGTGGATAGTAAGTTATTTAATGTGTGATGCCTCTGAAAGGTAATGACTTAAACATTGCCTAAACTTGTTGACGCTATTGTTAGCTTTTATCTGTCCTAGTGCTCTGTCCCAAAGCTGTGCATTTCATTGCAGAGTTCTGATGAATGTTGTAATTTGCTCATGTTGGGAAAGTCACAAATGTTAAGATGCAAAAAAACCTTCTATCTTTTATGCTAAAGCTGCAGTGAAACTTCAGCAATAAGTACAAGCTTGTAATCAATTCATTTTATGCCTGATGTGAAAGGGCATGGTTTTCTGGACAGTGCCTAAATTTCAAAAATGCCCAGAATTGTCTTATTCTTTGTTTTCATGCTGGTACCTACGACTTGCCAAAGGAGGACTGGATTCCAGGCACTTAACTTTCTGCTTATCTTCCCCCTTTTAAAATGTTGCAGAACAGAAGGAGGAGAAGGTGTTAATGTTGTGAGAGCATTCACAGTTAACATGAAAATCCCTCCTCCATTTGATGGGAATCGTATTTGCACCTTCCACAAATTGCCTTATCTATTAGGCGATAGTCCATCTGAAGAGACAATATTTCCTCTTCTACTGTTGAGAGCTTGCTGATGTGCAGGCAAAAAATCAGGGCACTTCTATCTGTCCGCTCTTACTTCAACCTCCCACCTCACAGTCACATCTCCTCTTTTTTTTTTCTAATCCTTTTTGTCACTCAGTTTTGTGCTCTACCCTCCAAATGACATAGTGCACTTCAGAACATTATGTGAGCAGAGTGCCAAGGAAAGAGCTGTGGTTGGAAGCAATGATTCTCAAGCTGTAATTCTGGGAGTATCAAAGGTCTCTAAAGGCTTTTCTGCACTTATGTGAACAAGATGTCTTAAGAATTGAAAAAGAATAAACATAGGGACTGAATGTGCTAGGAAGGAACTCTATGATTTTCTCCGATTAAGTTGTCTGCAGAATGAAATGTTGACAGATTTGCTGGGTTGAAAGAAAAGCCGTGTTCTCATATGTCTTCCTTTCTGGAATTACAAAGCCATGGTGTACGTTGCTGGAAGCTATCATCTGTGATCTGACAATGAATGCATCTCCTCCATGAATGTCATCTTCTATAAACGGCGTCTGGAAAAGAGTATTAAAACAATGAATACTCCGGATAAGTTTTGTTAGTTGCCTGTGGAAAAGACAGTGCTATGTACTGCTTTATTGCAAATTCATAGACAACTATAGTATATTAAAATTTCCACTGTGGTGATGAGTGATTTAGGATTTTTCTGGGAAACAATTAGAATTTTATTGTTTTAATAGTTGAAGATCCACTTGCTCACTTTAAAAAAATTGTCTCAACAACTCAGCTTCATGGAGGAATTTTTGATAGATTCTTTCCATAAGGGAAAAGGAAATGGTAAATTATATGAAGCACAGATAACCTTCTGTGTATACACACACACACACACACATATGTAAGTGTGCATACCTGTGTGTGTGAATACGTATATACATACACACATAAATGTGTACTTTCTAAATATCTCCATATATATGTAATTATACACAAACACTTACATATAGAAGTGTGTGTTTTCAACTTTCATATTGTGGTCAGTTGTCCTGAAAAAATTATTTTGCAAATCTTTTAATGAGATAAATTTAAATTTGTTGAAGCTGTAAAAATTTAAAACAGAAATGCAAATTTCTTTACTATTTGAGAAACATCCTTGTTTTGAAAATACTCAGAGACTTGACCTTTATCACCTCAAAATAAAGAGATATTTTGACATTTATTGTACATATTAGTAATACAGCATTTGGTAAGCTTATATTTGAGGACTGTATGTGAACAATTATGATTTAATCTTAAAATTCTGGTAGGAAGTAATTTTCCTTAATGTTAGTTTTTAGTAACTTTTAAAAAATCTTGTTCTCTATTTTTGCTTTACCTACCTGTAGATGCTGAAAGATCCTTTGGAATTGCAAGCTGCTCAGGATCAAGAGCCTAGCATGTGTTTGATGAGTTTCATGTGACGGACTTGAAGAATGATTTCCTAGGAGGGCTCAGATGATGGAATTAGGAAGCTTTATCTCTCCTTTCTCTTTAATGCTATGCAGTATGATACGTGTTTAGAAAGGACAGCTTTTAGGAAAAGAAAAAAAAAAAAGAAAACTAGAGATTGAGCAATAATAATTTCTGATCACGATGCATCTCTCTCTTTCCATTTGAAGCTAAATGGCCTAATTTCCCTGAGTACCTAGTGTAAATGGTTCAGGTATCCATGAGTATGAAATCTCCCTCCGCCTGGTTGCTTTGCAGCAGGATGTTTGGTTATTATCTGTCTAGTGTATTCCATCTCGTGGTTTAAGGAGAGAGAAAGACAGAGGCTGTGAAGTTAATCATTGCAATCCCCTCTAAAAAAATAGCCTGTGAAGTGGTGGTCTCTGCTACATGTCTGAAAAGAGAAACAAATCTGTGCACTGGAGAAAGGAAAAGATTAAACGTGAACAGGGTTCAAAGAAATGGGGCTGTTTGCCAAAGAAAGTCCTGATAACAGCAAGGGGGATCCAGATAAAGATGTTTTGTTACTCTCTGCTGTGGCTGTTAGCTATCTTTCTTTGCTATCACTTGAAGGTAATCACTTAGAGTCTTATAGATTAAAGTAAAAGTCTTACATCAAAATCCAGCAGTTTTACTGAGAAATTAATCGGAAAGCAGAACTAAGTCGTGAGTTCACTCAAACCAGACTGCAGTAATATGTACTGCCTGCATATTCAGACTAGCCTCATGTTTTTAGGTAAATTTGGACCACATATTCTTTTTTTTTTTCTGGGAGAAAACCTTGTTCCTGTCCATTGCACCATTTAGGTATAAAGAAGTAGCTCCAGATAAAACAACCTATTAAACAGTTGTTTCAGTTCAATTACATGTGATGTTCACCAGGGGATGGTCAATGATTATTCCATATTTTCAGAATAGTTTCTACAAAAAGGTGGGAAGATTATGGTTCACTACAAACAGTTTATCTGCCAATTTCTCTGTGACTAATGCAAATATTCAATCCTCATGACTGTATGGTGAAGCATCTGTAGTTAGACCACAGTGGGGAAATTAGATATTTTAATACATTCCTTGGAGAGACTGTCTCATCTATCTCATGAAGGATTGGTAACATTACTATAAACATTTGTGTGTAGGCAAATCCAAAACCTTTTTTTTTTTTTAACTTGCTGATAGTAGTTACTGTATTTTGTTAGGCTTCAGGTTTCTTTGAAGAAAGTAACTGAATATATGTCACCTATATAAGAGGAAGTTATTTAAGTCTTAGGAAACGTTATCCTTTACTTTACAATTGTGTGTTACTGTCCACAGGGCTAATAGGATCCATCATGGGATTCAGGTGGAAGAGCATTTTGATGTTTGTGTAAAACTTATCATGGGATATTTTAAGGGAATTGTGGCAATTTGTGAGGTTTACACATGGGTAGGGGTGGAATGCTGTGGGAAAATAGAAGAAGGGCTTCAAGGACCTTGTTGAGTGTATTCAATTTGTTCGTCAGTACACTTCTCTGACTGAGCCTTGTGTTAATTATCACCGTTAATTATCACAGTTTTATCTTCTTATGAAACCCAGTTTTTACTGTCTGTGTGGGTGAACTCTCCATCCATCCTGTGGGGGAATGTGTAAACATGAATTAATTTAAAACTGGACTAGCCATTGAGTAGGAGAAGAGATCTTAGTACCGCCAGCTGGAGTGGAACCATGAACTTCCAGGGGCCTATAGGTCTGTGTGCCCACAGCTGGGGAGACCAGAGGATCAGGGACCAGCAACTGGATAGACTGAGTATCTAGGCCAGCTGCTAGAGGGATCAATATTGCACCTGCACATATAACAGATATACATATTTGTATCTGCATGTATGGTCACCTATGGTGTTATATTCTACTAACAGGCTTCAACTTTGATCAGCTGAAGAGGACAAAGAAGGATCAGGCTGCCTGTTCGTGTGAGTGCTGTGTGTTTACTGTCTGCGTTGTTCTGTGTGTGAATATGGATATATCTCTACATGTGCACTACATAAGATGCATTTGGGCTTACTGGGAATGACTGCTCAACCTCAGTGCTGGCTGGAGATGGGGACATGGAGACCAGCAAGCTTGCATCTATCAGGCTATGGGGTTTGACAGCTTATAAGAGAGTACTCCAGTCTGAGCAAGCAAGGTTCTTTTTTAATTAAAAAAACAAAAGCTTGTGTGCAAGGATCTATTACTGCCAAGCAGGTTTAAACTTCCTCCTTGTAGAGGGTGGTTTTTTCATATATCCACTAACATTTCTCTATAATCCTTAGAGACTTTCCTTAGGATTGCCTCTCAAGCTATTTTCATAGAGTAAGGAGACTTTGAAATGAGCTGACAAGCAGAAGAATCACAAGTCATAAGACATAAAGAATAGGGGGACTCACTTTATTAAGCTGCCTTTTTTTTTTTTTAACAATGGAACAAGCAAGACTTCTGCTTCTTTATGTGTAATGTTATAACAATGATCACTTTGCTATTACAAATTATTACTGCAGTGGGAGAAATGACTAGCTGAAGTTCATTTTTTGGGGGCTGTGGGAATGGGGTGGGAGGCTGCACACTAAATTGGAGCATTTGGTTTACATCTTTCCTGGGGCTAGAAGCAGCGTACATTCCCATGAAACAGAAAAAATATTAAGTTGCTTTTCCTTTTGAAGTGCAGTTATACTTCTCTTCCTCTACCACCACCCAGATGTGGATATTATCAGGTAAAGAGAGAAGGTACCTGATCTAAGGACTGCTGAAGAAATATGCTTCCTAGGCAGATTGATCTGGCCCTTGCAGAGAGGCAAAAAACCTCGCTGTGTTCACAATGCAGAGGATTCTATTACCTCTGTCTTTTTATTTAGTGTTGCACTGTAGAAATTCATTGCAGGTGATGTTCTTACCTGCAACAATTCTACACACAGTATCCACTCTATGTAGTGCTTGCTAGATGATCTAAGCAAGTGATCTAGTTTATACAGCAAAAACATATGAACCAGGAAAAATAAGATGTTAAAGAAAGCTTTGTCAGGTGCAGAGGTACATGGTGAAATCAGAACATTCTTAGTATGACCTGGAGTTCCTGATCCTGTTCTTTTTCATCACTGCCATAACACAGGCCGTGCCACGAGGAAGGACACAGACTCGCGTTGGGGTTCTTGAAGCACGATGAGGATCGGAGCGATCCTGCTCTGCAGTTTACTGATGTTAACAAAACTCCAAGGATGTCACAGATCCAAAGGGAAAGGGGGGCTCCCTCTTTTATAGAGGAGCTGAGGGAAGGTTCTAGAACTGGGGCGGAATATTACAAACATGGAAAGGGTAGGTTGGGCTAGCTCCAGGTAAGGTAAAGGGTAGGAGGGTACAATCTTAATAAGGGAAACAGGGGTGGCAACAGACCATATTGGGAAAATGGTACAATGCACCAAACCTTAACCAATCAAATAATTTTAAATAAACTGAGGGTATAAACTAGGGAAAATACGATAAAACTGGGGTACATCAGTCGCAACATGCAAAAACAATAGTCTAAATTAGTTTAAGTAGAACAGCTAAGTCCATGGGTGCTTGTGTCTTGATCTCAGAAATTCTGTTTAGCGTAGACTGCTTTTTTCCATCTCTCCCACGTCTCCTTTGAAATCCTCTGATCCCCGACACTGCCATGTCCAGCCCTCTCAAATGTCCTGCCTTGGTCCATTCCAGAATGCCACTGTTATGCACCATGTTTTTTCCTTTTGAGTAATTCCTTTGGGGCACCCATAGGAATATGCTTTTTTCCTATTACACAATCACAGGTCTGAAGACAACATGCTTTCCAAATTAAATCTCTCCATCTAGGGTTAATTACCTTGCATGGAAAGTCAAAACCTAATTTCTCACTTTCTCATTCCTGTGGCACACTGGCTCCCACTGCTCCAAAGGGCAGAAGTGCTTATAATGGTTCACGGGAATGTACTGCTCCACAGTTTCACTAGTGCCAGGTGCTGATCCCCTGGCTTACAGCCCACCTCTTGATAAAAGCTGGTTATTCTGGCAAGTGTGGTACTGTGCTCTGGGCTTCACAGTCTGTGTTCTTAACTGCCTCTCTTGAGATAGTTTCCTCTTCCTTCAGCCTTGCATTTTTCTAGTCACAGCTTTCCTGCCTAGCATTTTCCTGCCCAATAAAATTATTAACTAAGACATCATGGTCTTCTTTGAGTTCCCAGTTTCTATTCTTCTGCCAGCCTCACCAGATTTTTTTTTTTTTTAAATTTTTATTTTGTTGGCAGCAGTCTGTTCTTTTCCCTCCACTGATTCCTCTAGGTTTCTTACTTCTGCAGTTTTCTGCATTGAGGGGAAATTGGTTGCCTCTGATAATAGAGGTGGACCAGGTTCTTTGTTCATAATTTTGTCTTCTCCATAAAACACCCTGTCTTGGCCTCCACCAGCTCCTAGGTGGAAAGACTTAAGGATTCCATGTAATGGATTACAAATGTGAAGTCTATTTTGGCTTAGAACCTCTGATAAAGCTTTTGCAGTGCTTACAGGGTATTTCATGGTTTTAAACATTTAAAATTGAAATCACAGCACATAGAAAATTTTGTTCAACTTGTTGAAGTAATAAAAAGGGAAATCCCATATTTTTATACCAGAAAGTGTTACAAACCTGAGTCTTCTGTGCTGTTACAGCCTTGGAGCTGTAATTCCATGTCTGTTTAAGTCTCAGTTGGATTCAAAATTCTTTAACTAAGGAACTAAGTGCTCTGAGAGGCAGGTAACTGTTACTCAATTAAACTGGCAAAGAAGACAGGTTGTAACAAAGGGGGAAAAAAACCCCAAAACCAAACCACTGACAGTTACCACAAAGGACATCTGTCCTTTAATGGGGGAAAAAGGTGCTAATTTGAGACACAAGCTTACAGTGACCATTTAGGTAATTACCTTAAGTCATGGTTAATGTAAGTAATTATAGTTATTTAGTTATGACACAGCCATGAGACATACTTGCTACCTTGACCACAGAGAAGGAATACACTCAGACATTTGTATCCTGTGTGCGCCACTGCATCCAAGTCTGGCGCAGTCTCTAGTGCCATTCACGCAGCTGTGAAGCTCAGGGAATGACAAGTGATTGAAATATGAAAAGGAAGCTGCGTACCATGCCTTCTAGTCAATGAAGGCTTGTCCTGGGAGTACTCTTTATAACATTATGTCTGATGGCAGTTAAAATTCCTAAGTACTGCTCTGCTTTTTATTCTTTCCTCCAAATTATTATGCCATGGTGTAATATTTCCCCATATCAGAGTATTTTTTCTAATAATCACTCCATGTTTTCACTTTCCGTAACATAATTATATGGCACTTTTTTTCTAATTAAAGCTACTCTTTTCCTTATCTAAGTAAAACAGAGAGGATTATTTTCTCCTTACTTCTGTGACATGATACCTCAATCAGAATTGCATTGCCTTTTTTGTGTTCCTGTCATATTACATATTAATCTAATTTATTCCCAATTAAGAGATTCAGGTCTCTTTTGGGATCAATGCCTTTCAGGATCTTCTCACCCAGAGGCTAATAGTTAAATTATTTTTCCCAGCTGTATTAAACTCTAATCCTACAGAGAGTCTTACATAACTGCTTGGTTTTATTCTTTGTGAATATTCTTATTGGAGTGGATAGGACTACTCAGAGTGCATAAGAAAATATTTGTGATATCAGACTTCTATTACAATGAATCTTGATTAAAAGTAAAAGTGATATGATAATATCAACTTTTAGATCTCTTAACCCTTTGATGAACTGGTGTTTATAGTTTGTCTTAGTTAAATATCATATCAATAATTTCTGAATAAAACCAAAATGAATTGTTTTATATATATTGCTTTAGTCTAAGAATATTTTATGTCTCTCAAGGCATTTTTATTTTTCTGAAATGAGAATATAAATTTAGAGTTCTAACAAAAATTCTGCTTGTTTTTTTTCTAAGGAAGTTAAAATATTTTTTTCCCTCTTCATGCATTATTTAAAGCAGCCAGATGCTTTGGGTATTGTGGTTGCCTTTGGAAGGAAACTAACATTTCCAGTTTAAGTTTATAATTTAAACTGAAATATCTAGGTCTCTCATAGTTAGTGTACTTTATTGCTTTCTGTCTGATTAAACACATAAGACTGAATTATCTTTACAACTCCCCAGTTTTGGTTTCTCTAATGTTCTAGACTATTTTGTTGAGGTATGTTGTCTTCTACGTCTTTAAGAACTGTCATTTCCCATCAGCTTTGAAAAGTTTAGTATTTTGCCCTCCTTTTCTTTTTGACTCTTTTTGGCTAAATCCTTTTGATGTGCTCTGGCTAAACCACAGTTAAAGGACTCAACGCAGGATTTAATATGTGTGGCTTGTGTTACACAACAGAATCAGCTGTTGTAGCAATGGTACCTCTCTCCTCTAAGTCCCAGAGCTTATGTAAAACTCTGATTTATAAGGAAGTGTGTCAGCTTGAACCCTGATTCAACCAGTCATCCTTGCTTTGCAAATCTCTAAAACACATGTGTATAGTAGAATGCTTGCTGAATAGAGAAGGATGAAAGGACTGGTTATGTTTTGTTGAGCTACTTTGTAAGAAAGGTCAGAATAGCTGAAGATGAGGGAATCCCTTGGGAATTTTGATAGTTCTTTGGAATGTCTGAGCTTTTATTTCTTGAAACATTTTAGATGATCAGATGAAAAACATGACTTAACAGGAAATGGAACAAGCTAGGTTGCTAATTCTGAATCCAGAGATTTCTATCTCTACTCAGATTATAAAAAAGTCAGCATAAAAGATACAGACTAAATCTCTTTCTGTTGATCTGTTTGCTGGATTTTTATTTCTATTCACTCTGTGCCTATGGGAGGAAACAGATGATTCATCTTCTATTCTCTTTGGAATACCTCAATCAAGCGAGATTTTTCTTTCAAACATTCTTTTTTCCCCACCATGCTTATCTAAATTCACTCTCGGGAGAGACAGTGACAGATTTTCTAGGATGTCAGGGAGAACCCCCAGTCTGGTAAGAGTATTCATGACTATGACAAGAAAGACAGAATGTGTCCCTACTGTGTCAGTGTGAATATCTGCTAAGTAACAGTAGCCTAAGGAAGAACACATGAAGACAGACAGCATTTGGTATTTTCCAGAATATTCTCCCAACTTCCAATTGTTCCTGACTGATGGATTTACGAATTAAGGGGTGTCTTTGCATTTAACAGCTCTTGGTGATTTTTTTTTTCGCCCATGATGTTGTCCTGTTAGTTTTGAACCTACCTAGATTTTGGCATTGGTTGACCTTCAGTAGCAACAAATTCTACACTATGGGGTCAAACCAAGGAGATAAACTAAAATGGTTTATTCATTCTGACACTTCCAGTTTAAACTAGCTCTTCTCTATCAGACCTCATGGTTTCCACTCGACAAGGTTAGCACCTCATCTTTTACTATGATTCTAACATTAAGTTCTACTGTTACAAACAGTAACAGCAGTGTGTGTTATAAACACACACACACTCTCACACATCACTTGCTCATGGTCTATTCACACAAAACTTGCCATGCTTTGGTCTCCAGCTTTCAATTTCCATCAGCTCTGTCTGTCCAAATCTTTTTGTATTGGATTACAAGCCTTGGTCTGTCAGCTGCTGGATGAATTCTCTTGGGCAGCTGAAGGAGAAATGAGCCAGCTGCTGGCCCTGCCCTCTTAGAGAACAGGTTATTTCATTGTGATTCTAAGCCAATTACTTCCTTCCCAGTGCAAAACTGTCTCTGTGAGCAGAGAGACTGAAAGTGGAATTTGCCTTTTATTATCTCAAAAATAAGCAATGTATAGGTGTTTTAGGCCAGATTGGCTTGGACTGAGCTGCCTGATTTTAGATACTTAAACTAGGAGTGTTTTCACTTGCCTCTGCCTGGTCAGCAGAGTAAGTTGATCTCCTCAAAGGAAATCTGGACCTCTTTCATTTAGGCTCCTCTTGGATGTTATTCTGTAGAAGCTTGCCTTTTCCTACTGACAGTAAAGGAAGTGTGAGGAAACTGGACAATTAGCTTGAACATTAAAATCTGTTAAGTGAAATTAGCTATAAATAAGTGTGGGCAAAGGATGACATGAGATGCTGAGCATGACAGTGTATGGGAAGCTTTCAAATGCATTAATTATCTGATCTAAGTTGCTAGTTACAGGATGTGAGTCTACCAGTACATTAATGACTAAAGCTGGCTTTTTGCTTCTTCTGTAGTAATTCACAGCTTCATGTCTGAAGGCCTTCATCTGGTTCTGCTATGCAGACCAAAAGGGGATCTGTCTTGTTAGCATACATTTGAAATATTTTAGTCATGTATAACTTTGTTCTCTGCCCCCAGCAAAACATCATGTGCTCTTCTTTACTGCACTTCTTTGAAAGCAGAGCCCTACTTGTTTGCTGCTGTCATATATTGATATTCTAATCTCAATTCTGCCTCCTTTATCCTTTTAGTAATTCATTATAATGTAATTTATAGGTGGTAGCAAAAAAGTGAGATCATAGCACAATACCAATTTAGAAAGTTAAAGTTTAATTACTCTCCATTCACTGTACATTAAGTCTACTGAAAGAGCAGTACACTGGATTGATTGTTCTTTATTAATCTGTGTAGGAGAAAAAGTTTAGTCAAGTACAGTTGAGCCTTGTTCTGACTTTCAGGATCATACCATAAGTTAGCTGTACTCTGTGATGCTGCAGATAGTATATGTGCTATTTTTATTATCATATTCTTTTACTCCTTAGCTTTAATTTTCTTAATGCCCTTTGTAATCACTGGGCAATTGGTTCGAAACAAAAAAACCCACTCAATCCCACAGAGAGACTTTTTTAACGGGTTATATTTTTACTGCGATGAGTTGACCAAAAGCACTGAGAAATAAAACTTTAAAATGAGGTGCATAAAGGCAATAACTCTGCAGTTCCCTGGTGATGTTGGCAGGAGAAGACATATGCAACGTATTTCTTTGGTAATTATATCTTTTTTCTAAATAGCTAAAAACTTGATACTGTTCATCTATGAGCGTCCCATTGAAAAATCTCTCCTGTAAAGAGAGAGTATAGTTGGAAAATAGACAAGAATTGCCTTGTAATTTTGTGATATAAAAAAATATGGTACATTAAAAATATGGTACATTAAAAATATGACTCAAAAGTTACCAGCAGCAAGATATACATTATTTCAGTTTCTGTAGCAAGTTAGGCAAACCATTATCTTTCCACTTTCTACTTGTTGCTGTACTACTGCTATTTGGCATTTCTGGTCACTGCTCTGACCAACTGGAAAAATGCCTGGTGGAAAAGACCTGGGGCTGTTGGTTGACAGCTGAGTGAACATGAGCCAGCACTGTGCACAGGTGGCCAAGAAGGCCAGCGGCATCCTGGCTTTTGTCAGAAACAGTGTGGCCAGCAGGATCAGGGCCGTGATTGTCACTGGTGAGGTTGTATTTGTCACTGGCGAGGTTGCATCTAGAATCCTGTGTTTAGCTCCCTGCAAGGACATGGAGGTGCTGGAGCAAGTCCAGAGAAGGGCAATGAAGCTGGTGAAGGGTCTGGAGCACAAGTCTTATGATGAGCATCTGAGGGAGCTGGGGTTGTTTACTGTGGAGAAGAAGAGGCTCAGAGGAGACCTCATCTGTTTTGGGCAGAAAAACCACCACACTTGTTTTGTGTAAAGGTATACAGAAAGAGGTATCTGCTTCTTTACGGATCTGGTTAAGGATTTTTTTTCAGTGCAAAAAGAGGGATAGTAAGACAAAGAGGAAGCCAGCTACTGGGGCCAGTAGGGTATCATCATCAGGTATTGTAGCCAGTGGGGACTTTAACTTTCACCCATTGGGGTGGGAGTGGTGTATGTCCTAAAAACCACCTATAAGGGTGCCAGTGTGAAAGAGGTGGGTGAGTGGCTTAGTGTCAGTGGCTGGATCAGACCACAGCCTGTGTGCTGAGGATCGGCTGCTGGGGTGGGTGTCTGTACCTGCCCCAAACCGTGTGTCTGGGGGGCTGTCTGTGTGTATTTCCTGTCAAACCCCAAGCTGGAGAGTAGAGCGGCCTTGGGCCTGGCAAGGGGTATCAGGTAGGTGAAGGGTCTGTGCTGGTGTTTGTGGGGACCTGCCAGTGTGTGGTGCCGGTGCAATGACTGCTGTGTGTGTGCAGTGAGCACCCAGAGGAATCAGCCAGTGAGCTGGGGACCTGTGGGGTGCGTAAGGGTGGCCAGGATCTAGGCAGGGGTGTTTGGGCATCACAGGTACTGTGCTGGTGCTTTGGTGTTCTGCAAATGTGTATGTGCTTGGGAACCTGGGGAGTGTGGTGTGTGTGCTGCCTCTGCCAGCCCAAAAGGACGAGCTAACGTGTTTGTGTGTGCCTGTTTCTGATGTGAGACCTGACTGTGGAGGCTGCTGTGGGCAGCATGTTGTTTGTGGCTCTCTCTATGACCTGCTGTGTCCACGTCCTCTGTGTGTCTGGATTATGTGCTCAGCTCACAGCTTCACTGCTGGCTGAATCTGCAAATGAGACAGCAGAAGCCACATTCTTCAGCCTGGCTGGAGACCCCAGGGCTGGGCCCCAGCAGCTGGGCAGGAGAGGTCTTGGGCCAGGGTGGCTGAAGGAGGTGACCACTCTTGGCTTCCCTTAACATTACAAGGCTGGCCCTTGTATTTGTATAGGCTAAGCCAAATCTATTGAGGCAGGTAGGCAGAAACTATCTCTGTATGGAGACACCTGCATTTTCTTCCCTCCTTCTACTTCAGGTTTTGAGCAGGAGGCAAACTGAGATGGTCTTTCTCAGCCAGGTCTCTTCTTCTGGGTTGGGCAGCAACAAAAATATGAGCTGAGGTTTGGGCCAATTGGACAGTTTCTGTCTGATGACTTGCTTTTATATTAGCCCTTTTGCTTTAAACAAGTCCTCCCAGACAACCTTCAGAAGCAGAAGGAAGAATGTTCTTATTTTCTGACAGGGATGAGTTAAAACCTTTTTGGAATTCATGAGTTTCATGACTGGGGTGGTCAGCTGATAGTGTGATCTGACTGGTTGGTCAGCAACATCCTCAGAGAACATCTAAAACTACTTTATGAGCTAGTTTTGTCCACTGGCCACACTTCAGTCACCCCTGCTTTGCTGAATTAGCTCTGCACACGAGGAACTGTTACCTCTCAACTAAGACTACCACGTGGAATGAATGTCAAAACATTATGTAAGCATTAAGTTTCTTTTTCATCTTTGAACAACAAGTTGCTGTTAGAGACGCCTTTCTGTTGTCTCTTGCCTTGCACACACTTCATGTAGAGATCAAAACTGATCTTTGCAATTTCAATGGCAAATTAGAACACTGGACATCTTACCAAGAGACTGGAGGAAGAACTATATTTTCCTTTTTTAAAGTTTTTCATAAATTTAAATACCATCTCCCTAAACGGCTTTATACCCACTGTGGGAACAAGCTGAGTTACTTTGCACCTGCATTTAGTTAATCGGAATCAAAAGGGAGGATCAACCTTGGCTAAGTCCTTTGAGAGAGAGAATGTTATGTCTCAAAGTTGAAAACCATATTAAACAGCCTGCATGATAAGCATGTGTTTTTCTCTCGTGGCCGAACACAGCCACCACATGATGCGAGTGTGAATGTGTGGGATCAGGGCACTGGTTTGAGACAATCCTGGGAATTCCAGTTGACTAAAAGAAAAACACCAGCTGCTGTTTCTGAGAGAGTATGAATAAAAGGGAAATGCTGAAAAGTGTCGGTGGACAAGTCCCGAAATCGAACTCTCTGTGTGCAGCCTCATTTTCTCCTTCAGCGCCCATACCCATCACCTGAGTGAGAACATACTGCAGCTGGAAATCTGAAAAAGGTCACTTAGCTAAAACTGTTGTTGATAGGCGTTTGGGGATTTTTTTTGTGATACTTAATGCTCAATACATAACAAACAAGATGCCAACTTACCATATGAAACTGCCAGAAGTGTAAATGCATACAGAAATAAGAAACAGAGTTGTAGTAAGTGTATAATCTCTTTGTCAAACAGTAAATAAATTCTTAAGAGCTTTTACAGAATGCTTGTGTAATTTCATTGTTGTTTTTTTTTTCCAGATGATTCAAGGAATCTCATTCCTTCAAAGCAACATCTGTAATTTTTCCTAACTGAAAGATATTAGAAGTAGGCTAAATTGTTCGCTGAAAAGAGAAAACGGGAGGAAAAGGAAAAAAAAAAAGAGAAGGAAAGAAAAGAAATTATTACAGCAATGCAGCCAACTTAGAAGCCTTTGGCTTTCTGTCAATGAGAAGTGATTAAACTTGCAGCAAGGAATTAACAAGTTGATGTGGCACACTGTGCAGCTGATTCCTAAAGAATATATTAATGATACAGAAAGAAACACTGTGTTATAAGTCCCAGTGATGTGCACAATTAAGGCAACAACATTTTTGCATTTTTTTCTGTGCTGGCAGAGAATGCTGCATCAGTTACTTCATTAGTATGTGTTGTTGTATGAATCGATTCCCTAGTGTAGCTGTAGACTGTCACTGGCAGCCACAGGAAGTCTAAGAAGTTGTACAAGTATGGGTCACAGCATGATTTTTGATTAAATTAATTTTAATTAATTAAACTACAGTTTCTTTTGATATATTTATATTATAGTAATATCTTTCTGTTGATAATGTAATTACACAATTCAAATTTCAAAATATTTTGTCTAGTATTTCAGATTTCCAATCTATTGAAATATCTATTAAAGCAATATATGTATATATATAGTTTTGTTTGAATTGTCATTGTTAGAGGTTCATTCTCCTCAAACAAAAAAGCCTTTGGTTTCACTATATCTGTGACATTCCTATGGGAATGTTCTTGAGAACTGCATGTCCTGTGCATGCCTGAATCTGTTTATTCTGCCTCTAACATCATCCTTCACGAGTTAGTCTTTTGAGTCATTCCTGTGGCAGTTGTTTCTGAGAATTTGTTAACAAATATGAATATGAGTCATCTAGAAAAGAAGAAAAATCCACATGGCATATAAAATATATATGCAAAGAGAGTAACAATTCTTACAGGCATATTTTAGCACTACACTGTCATGATGTGCTGAATGCTACTTTTAATCAAGAATTTCAGAATTTTGTCTATGTCATGGTGAAGTTTATGTTTAAGCTTCTGTTCTCAGGACTTTTGTTCAGGTATGCACACGTAAGTGTACATATCTGCATACATACAAATATAAATATATATGTATACATATAAATATAAATATATTATATAAATATATATGCCTATATATCTTAAGCAAAGGAAAAGAATTTCAAAGGACTGCCTTATTCCTATTCAAATTAACTATGAAATTTCTTTTGTCATGTGTCAGCAGGAGGAGCCACAGGACCTCAGACTGTCTTTTTTGTGATTTAAAATGAACCACACGTTTTTAAGAGCTGAGGTATAAACATACCTTTGACACTTCTGCTTTCATCCCATTGATTTTCCAGATAGAAATTGATTATGTAAATCAAGTATTTCAGTTTATTAGTTCATACAGTTATTTTTATTTTAATTACTCCTTGCAGCATTTAAAGGAGCATTTTATGAATTGGTAGCGAAAACTGTCACTGTACCTTCATGATCATAATTTACCATACAGTCAGTGTTGCTGAAACACAATAATGCACTACTTATTATGGCTATTTTTTCACATGGAAATGTGTCCTAGTGTGGTCATGCATCTACACTCTGTGACAGATAAGAATAGTGTCAAGAAGTCCGCTAGAGTATATTCTGTCAATTGGTATCAATCTACTGAAACTTGAAACATGACTAGATGTGCTCTGTCATCTGGATCTGTAAAACACATTAGCAATAGTTTACATTCAGTGTTCTCAGTCATTACAGCGTGTGTTGTGAACGTGTATTAAGAATAATGTTTTATGCTCTGCTAATTTTTGACATACTGGTTGACATGTTCCCCACTCCCAAACACTTTTTAAAAGCTTCTGCCTTTTCTTTCTTTGACTAAATATAAAATACAAAGTGCCATGACCTATGTTCACAAAATGTTACAGGTTTGATTTAGAGTCTCAAAAGCTAAATGCTGTCTGTGTTGCCCATGGATTTTGTAATAAGAATACCAAGCCTTTAGCTGGCAGTTACCTTAATTTATTGCTGTCTGAAGGCTGCACGGTAGTCTATGCAAATTGAGTTGGTGGCTTCAGTGTGTTCCCAGGGAACAGATATCCACATCATAAAACTTCCTCAGCTGTGTTGTACTGGGCATGTTTGATGAAGTTCTTGCATGTATGGAGTGGAGAAAAGTAATATTCTGTGAGCAGATCTGCAAGTGAATGGTTTCAACATCCTCCTGGAAGTGGTCTCATTAAAATGGATTTGGGACCCATTGAAGAAAAGCATGGGAAGGTTTCATTACCGTGTACTTGTCTGATCCCCTTCAAGGGTGGATAGGTATTTTATTTTCTGCAGCTCACAATCCACATATTTGAGTACATCCATTTTAATTAAAAAAAGGAGTTGCTGACAACACGTTCAAGTGCTTGCGTGCTCATTGTCCATACTTCTCAATCCCTCAAACTTCTGTGGACTCCCTCGGCCACCTTTGTCCAGGTCAAATTTGCTTCTGGGAAGGTGAGGAGAGAGGATAGCCCTGAGCAGAAGGCATCTGATCTTTCTGTTGCACACATCTGCATGACTGGAAATCAAACATTATTGGTAAAAAACAAAGAGCCACTTGCACTTCAATGACACTCCTCTAAATGCAATATTGCTGTTTCTCTGTAATCTTTTACAGAGGCTGCAACTAATTTTTGCATGGGTGCAATGTTCTGTGAGGTCCACAGAAGTTCTAAGATCACTCATTCTTCTTAATACCGATAAATATGATCATCAACCAATCCAAGAGGATGAAACTTAAATAGCAGCTGTCTAGTGCTTTGGAGACTTCTCCATCCCTCCCACCATGCACCTTAGGTTACTCCAGAGCTGGGAGTAAGCTTGACTTCTCTGCCCAGTGCTAATAAATCTCGATACCTTATTCTAATTCTGAAATTTTTGCTTGGCTAATTTTAATTTTTCATTCTACTCGGCTAATTTTAATTTTTCAGTTTCCAGCCTCCTCTCATTCTTTTATTTCTGAGCTGTTAGCCCCTTGTTCACCCCATCACAGGGCACTGTAGGATTTTTCTGGTGGGCTTAACCCAAAAATCCTACATGCTTTGCTTGTAGCAGCTTTTTTTTTTTTTTGCATTAAGTCCTCATAATTTCTTGGCAGGTGACAGCTGTTATTAATAAAGGAGTTTTTCTTTTGTGCTATTTTGAGCATCAGATGTGATGTGGAATGACTGAATCATGGAAAGGTTTGAGTTTGAATGGACCCTAAAGATCATCTGATTCTGACACTCCTGCCAAAGGGCAGGGACACCTTCTGCCAGTCCAGGTTGCTCAAAGCCCCATCTAACCTGGCCTTGAACAGTTCCAGGGACAGGCCATCCACAACTTCTCTGGGCCACCCGTGCCAGTGTCTCACCACCCTCACAGTAAAGATTTTTTTCCTAGTATCTAATATAAATATACCTTCTTTCAGTGTAGAACCATACTCCCTTGTCTTTTCACTATGTGCCCTTGTAAAAAGATCCTCCCCTGCAGGCCCCCTTTAGGTACTGGAAGCTACTATAACGTCTCCTCAGGACCTTATCACCTTCAGGCTGAACAATCCTGGCTCTCTCAATCCATCTTCCTAGGAGAAGTGCTCCAGTTCTCTGGTTATCTTTGTGGCTCTCCTCTTGGACTCGATCCCACAGGTCCATGTCCTTCTCATGTTGATGCGCCCAGAGTCCAGATTTCCTGCCTCTTCATGCTCTGTTTGTAGCCTTTCATTGTATAGTTCCTACCTCAGATCTAGAAACTAGACATTCCTCTTATGTCCCACAAAGGGCCAGACCTACTTGTCATATCTGAGGACACAATACAATTTTTTTTCCCTGCAAAAATTAGGCATTCTCTCCTTATTTTGGAAAGAAAAAAGAAGTCATCAGTCTTTCCTATAAGAACCTAGTAATTACCTTATCCCAGAAATGGGAGAGCTGGCTTTTGTTGTTATGGCTGTCTGAAGAGCCATTCTTCTGGAATGGTCCTTTTCTGCAGGTTTTATGCTCAGTTGCAAGGGTCCACTTTTTGCTTGGTTTGTCTGACTATGCAAAGTTGTATCCTCTGTTATGCTCCTTGTGGATTTCTCTGACTTGCAGGACTCCATCTTAATGCTCTTTGGTTTATAGTAAGGGTAATTATGACATATTTGCAAGATTGCTGTTCAAAATGCAGTGTTGTTTGAAACACACTGACTAAACAACAGTGAAAAGACTCTGATTCCTCGTGAGGTAGGAGCTGTATCATTTACTGTGTTCAGTTTTGAAACTGAGCCCATGGGACTGATTGGTTTAGGAATATGGATCTTCCCCAATTAGATATACTGTGACCAAAGAACATGTTTTATTAACTACCAAAGTGTGAGTTTTTAGTTAGGTGAATTGTCTTTTGAATGAGAAATATGGAAAAAATTTGAGTAACGATGTCCAAAGCTATTTGGTGGCCCTTGGTTACAAAGCAATTTGGCCCTTGGACAAATTATCATAACCAGTGAAAGTTTATGTAACATTTGTAAACTGTCTTTGACCACATGCTCTCTTATTTTAAACCAACTTCAGGTCTACCCTTCAGTCCTAATTAAAAAAAAAAAACTCCAACAACTAATAACATACACAAAGAAAGAAAAATAGAATTTGGATTGGTAACCAGATGGTGGTTGTGGTACTTTGGTTTTGGATATGATTTATGACATTTCATATGTCTCAAGATGAGAAATGTCTTATGAAGTCCATGTGGGAATGAGTTGATTACTCTCTACCTAACTTATTAGTTGCAAGAAAAAAATGAAGTAGTGACCTGCTTCTGGATATCAGTCTGGGATCCAGTAATTAAATAAAGACTTATGTATCTTATATAGAATTTCACTAGGATATTGAATCAAGTTAGATCTCCCTGGAAAAATGTCTATAAATGTGTAATGGGCTAGCAGTTTCTTCCTGTGACACTGGAATTTGGTTGTTTACCCTTCTCTTACTTTTCAAACTGGGATGAGCTGTCATCTGTCATGCTGTCCTTGATGAGTTTCTACTCAGTGTTCCTTAGCTTGTAATGAAAATGAATGGATAGCTAACCTGAGAGTTACCTATCAGGCTCTAATACCTTCTTTTTGGTTTACATAAGTTTGTAAGTGATATTGGCCTTGGGTCTTTTTGATTTATCTATGTCTGCCTCAGCAGACAGATTGACCATTCGAACACATTCACTCTGAAAATGACCTCATCACTTGGGAAATCTTGAGGCACAATCAGTGCTGTAAATGGTATTGGGGGGACGGTGAAAAGAGCTCTGAAAGTCACAGGAAAAATGGTAAAAAAACTACATAAACATGGTCATGCAGCCTTGAGAAGTACAATATGTTAAAGAAGTTAGAAGTAATGTGTTTTCAACAGGACAGCTTAATGTTCATAAGGAGACTTACCAAATGCAGTAAGGTAGAGGTGAAACAGATATGCTCAGGCTTGCAGGGACTTTTGATGGGTTAGTCAAAATGTTAATGAAAGCATTCATCGCTTTGCTATTTATTTGTAAGGTTCATGCACCTTCTTCAACTTTTTTGGGGTGTAACTGTATCCCCTCATTTAATAGAATCACAGAATAGTCAGAAGGGACCTCTGGAGGTCATCTGGTTCAACTCCATTGCTCAAGCAGGGACAACTAGTAGCAGTAGTTCAGGGTCATGTCGAGACAGCTATTGAAGATCTCTAATGATGGAGACTCCATGGCCACCCCCCAGGCAATCCGTTTGAGTGCCTGCCTCCGAACTGCTCTGAGTTTCCTATTTAAAATAGCACAACCTCCCTTTTTTTTTTTTTTCTTTTTTTTTTTTTAGCTGCTTCCTTCCACTGGGACTTTTTAAAATCTTTGCAAAATCAAACAGTAGTTAGGACATGTCTATGAATATATGACTTGCAATGAAATGGGGAAATTATAAGAGTAACAGATGATACAGATAAAGCTGGAATGTGCAATGTTTAAATATTTGTCGTTTTTCTGAGCAATGTCCATCTGACTCTTATTTGAATGTTTCTAAAACACTAGCTCCATTCTTTCACTAGTTAGGAACACACCTTTTCCAATTGTATATTTTTTTTTCTATTTCCATACATCATTGTCTCCTGAAGTTTTTAGCTTTTTTTAGATAAGTTCTGATATCTTTCCTACTGTGGCAGTGTCAAAGGTTTATTTGTCAATTCTATTGCCACATTTTCAATTGAGTAACATTTCCTCAGAGCTTTCTTAAGAGTAAGTGCTGGTGAAATTTGACACACTTATCTTTAGGTCCTTAGCTTTTAATTAACAGCCAATTTAAAATTGTTCTGCCCTTCTTACAGGTGAATTGCATTGTGGCTTGCTGAGTCAATCATTAAGAGGTTCTGGATTATTAAACACTTCTTGTTTCTCATTTTATGAGATGTTGGATTTTGTGACTAGGAGGGCAAAGACTGATGGCTTTAACTCAGTTTAAAACCTAACATTCATAACCTTACATAAGTTACTACATGTTATTAAGTATGTTATCTTTTCAGATTATATCACTTCCCTGTCAATCATTTTTGTTATCTCATAAATCCATCTGAGTTTTGTCTGACATTGTAGATTAGGTACCTTTAAAAGAGTATATTGATCCAGTATACTAACTTGCTTGAACAGCCAACACTAAACCTTAACAATATTGTGATTTTCTAGTGCAGCATTGATCCATAAGCAGTCTTAGGGACTCTTTAAACTCTACCATCAGCCTGTATCCATAGGTGACTTTTCATCTCTAAATTTAAAATAATAGAAAATAATCCCCCCTATAAAACATATGTAAGGAAAAAAGTAATCAGTTTTTCTTTACACATGATTCATAAATGAAGTCAAGGTCTACGTGTCTTCTTCAAATCAGAGGACCTTTGCAAGCACCATTGTCAGCGTGGTTGTGCTGTGTTATGAATAGTTATAACTCCCTATCACAGTACAGTTAAAACTTTATATTTTCCTGGAATCTAGATGCCAAAAGAGATTAGATGGTTTATAAACCTTGTTGAAAATACAGATATAACATTTCTGTATGACTCTGAACTGCATGTTTTCTTAATGAGCCACCAATTTTATTATTCTTCTATCAAATGCCTCTCTGGAAGTTGCTGCCATTGCTCTATCCCTCTGTCATTATTTTGAACTGGAAAAATGGGAAAGAAAAATATTAAGAAAATAATGACTGAAGAGATTGCTTTTTGGTAGGATGTCCACAGACATGTTATTCTTGTCCTACCATATAGGTATCTTCAGTCATTGGAAGTACTGTGTAGTTATCAGAATGGTGATTGCACTTGGCAATGCCAAATTTTAATGATGCCAAATATATGTAGTTGTAGAGTAAGAAGTATGAGTTAATGAGCTATATAATAGGATGATAGGATTTGAATTTGTTACAGGATGCTAGAAAAGCAGAAATCCTCTTTCTGACTCAGTCTGACGTGTAGTTAGATGGGGTTCATTAGCAGAGAGGGAGTATCTTTATTAGAAGATGAGTTGGAGTGTTACTGTGTAGTAAAGGGAGATATGAAAGAGGAAAGAGGGTTCCTGTCATTAAAAA